>QKWP01000430.1:104757-164565 GCA_003550325.1 Gigaspora rosea
AAAAAAAAAAAAAAAAAAAAAAAAAAAAAAAAAAAAAAAAAAAAAAAAAATTAAAAAAATTCTTAAACCCATTTGGTTTATAATTTGCCATAAATTATAAACATATATTCTATAAAATGTAAAAAAAACTTATAAAAAACCTTCCATTTTATTCTTTATTTCCAATTTTTGCATTTTTCTAATTTTTATATTTGTTTAATTTTTGTATTTAGAGAGCTTTCAGAAATCAACTGATTTCTGGGTGGTGGGTGGGTCAGCTGAAGTATCAGGTGTAATTCCGGCCAAAATTAAAAATTATTTTTGACAAAAATTATAGAGTTATTAATAATATTTGATAATTAATAACTTTTGAACTACTGGGCCAAAATTGATGATTAAACTACCAAAATGATCCTCTCAATGAGAAAATTCTAGCGAGCCCAAAATCATTAAAATCTGATTACAGGATCCTGTGATCAGAATAGATTTGTATTACTATAAAAGTTTTATAATTTATTAAATATTATAACCCATTTATACTGATTTTGGGCTTGTTAGAATTCTCTTATTGAGAGGATCATTTTGGTTAAAATCATCAAAATTGGACCAGTAGATCAGAAGTTATTAACAATTAAAAATTTATTTTAATTGTTAATAACTTCTGATCTATTGGGCCAATTTCACTGATTTTACTACCAAAACGATCCTCTCAATGAGAGGATTCTAGTAAGCCCAAAATCGTTAAAATCTAATCACAAGATCCTAATATAAAAATAAATTTGTATTGCTATAAATGGGTTATAATTATTTTATAAATTATAGAACTTTTATAGTAACACAAATCTATTCCGATCACAGGAGCTTGTAATTGGATTTTAATGATTTTGAGCTTGCTAGAATCCTCTCATTGAGAGGATCATTTTGGTAGTAAAATTATCGAAATTGGCCCAGTAGATCATAAGTTATTAACAAATAAAAATAAATTTCTAATTGTTAATAACTTCTGATCTACTGAGTCAATTTTACTGATTTTACTACCAAAATGATCCTCTCAATAAGAGGATTCTAACAAGCCCAAAATCGTTAAAATCCAATTACAGGATCCTAAAATCGAAATAAATTTGTGTTACTATAAATGGGTTATAATTAGAACTTTTATAGTAACACAAATCTATTCTGATCGCAGGATTCTGTAATTGGATTTTAATAATTTTGGGCTCGCTAGGATCCTTTCATTGAGAGGATCATTTTGGTAGTTAAATCATCAAATTTGGTTCAGTAGATCAAAAGTTATTTACTATTAAATGTTATATTTAACTTTTTAATAATTGTAAAATCTGATTGGCTAATTGGGGTATCAGGTGTGGGTGGGTGGGGGTAGGCTCATAGTAAACAAAAATCATCTGATTTCTAGAAGCTCCCTTATTACCTGCTGGGTCACTATTATGGCCAAGATTTTCATTAGCACATTTCAAATATAAGATTTATAAAGGGTAAATATATACAACGCACCCTGCGATATGCTAATTCATCGCACACATATATGTAAACATATATTGTAGATCTGTGCAACAAATGTTCTATATAACAAAAATTTAAATTAATATAAGGTTAGAGTAAGGGTTAGTGCTAGAAGCTATATACAAAATTTTGCAAGAAATTTTTTTTGTTAGAGCGTGAAAAGTGGCTAAGTAAATGAAATTTTTTGATATTACAAATTTTAGAAAAATTTCTTTATTTTTTTACACAAAGAAAATTTGCATGTTACGCCTGATCTTCAAATTTAATTGGTAGATTATTGGGGTGCAATATACAAGCACATCGCAGCGTGTGATATCTAATTAAGTCCTTTATAAAAATTATCTTATTAGCATTTGTTTAAATATACCTTCTTTGCTTATTAACTAATTTTAAATTTATCTTTTTATCCAATACCTACTTTTCAAATATAACCTTTTTTAAAAAAAAGATCCACTATTAGCAATTTTTCAAATATGACACCATATAGATCATTCAGAGTCCTGGCCCAATAGACAGATTGATAAACAGATTGACCCTCAGCCTGCACCTTTGTGGACCAGGCCAGTTGATAAGAGAAGTATTAGAATCATTACTCTTCTATACATATTTTTAGACTAGAAATTGAATAAAAATCAGCTAATCGTTTATAATAATGTAAGAGAAGTTGACTTATTTAGATAATAAATTGGCAAATAGCAAATATAATATAAGAATTAGAAATGTTTGGTAGTATAAACAATTAATCAATATAAAATACCAATAATAGAAAGTTTTTCACGAACAAAAAGAATAATAATTAAGTTATTTAATATTACAAGAGTTTAATAAAAAAACTACCTAATGATCTTTTATATTTAATATTGATATGTTGACTCAGAAAAAAATTATACTAGCAAAAAGTCAGCCTGGTAAACCGGCCTAAGCTTTTTTAGAATTGACCCAGTCCACAATTTTTTTATTAACTTATATTACTACATATAATACAAAACAAAAAAATAAACTTTGCAAAGCTAAAATTGGCTCTTAACATTTTATAATAATACAGCATAGTAGGTTTAAACTACTAATTTCTATTTTATTCAATTATTTTTTTTTGCTTGTTTTGCTTCATTAGGCTAATTAGAACCTCAAACAATCTATATGTGAACATATTTGAAAAATTGCTAATAGAGCCCATTTTTTAAAAAAATTATATTTGTATTGGATAAAAAGGTTATATTTGAAAACAGCTAATAGGCAAAAATATTATATAGTCTAGTGCAAAACATTTGTATACCAAATAAAAATTAATAAAAAAATTTTTTATATATAAACTTAATAATCTTTTTAAAAAAAAGCAAAATTTCATGTCGACATATTGCTATAGCAACCCTTATATGATCGGGCAATCACATTAAAGATTGATGATCATATAAATAAATGTTTTTTTTATTTATTCTTGATTTTTATTTTTTTATTTTTTATATTTTTTATAACTATCGCTAGAGCTGTATAAAGGTATTGGAGATTTTCCAGTACATTTTCATTTTTCGTTGTTTTTGGCAGATTATTTTTTTTTTTAAATGAACATAGTACGAGAACGTAGCATGATAGCTAGTTATTTTATTTTTTATTATTTTTTTTGTGCAATCTTGCCTTTATTATTTGAGATCGAGTATACTACTCTAGGATTTTAAGACGATTCCCTCCTATCACAAAAACTCATCTGGTTACTGAAGTACCTAAATGCGATCTGCCGCAGTCAAGATTTGTCTCCAATTTTCTATTTTCTAACGTATAGAAAACTTTCAAATTATCATCGATAAGCTCTTGCTGGCTTTGTTTTTCCGTGGTTTGACCAATGACATCCAAAATAGTCTCATCATGCCCTCTATCCAGTTTCCTAAGATGCGCTTTGCTTCTTTCACCAACTTTTCGAATTTGCCCGGAGGCTTGTCCTCTACTTCAGGCCCACCCTGGGTAACTTTTTCATTACTTGCTTTTTTTCTTTTCCACTGAATATTCACTTCTTTAATATCCTCGTCTTTTGCATCAACTTTATACTTCCTTAATTTCTTTATGTTCCTTTCTTTTTCCTATTCAGCTACAGCCTCGCATCTGGGTTTCCAAATTTTATCTGTAAATTTAACATTCATTCTTTCAAAAATTTCGTTTTTCTCCTTTATTTCTGTGGATGACTCTTCTTGCTTCATTACAGGAACCAGACCCTGTATTAAAAACTTTCTTCTCTTTTTCCTGTCTTCGTCAACATCTCCAGCCCAGAGGGTTTCCCATTTTTATTTTTGTTCAGGGCCCCAATTTAACTTCTTATCTTTGAGAGCTTCTTTAAATACTTCAGCATCATTGTCTTCCCATACATTGTAGCGGAATACATTCTGCTAAGTGATCTTGTGCTCTATTTCACTGCGACATGTAATGCACTGGTTTTCCATGTAAATCTTCAGATATCTTTGATGTAGGACTGACATCGTAGACAACTGCTTATTTATTCTTTTAATTCTATGTACCCACCTTCTACTACCCTTTTCATCACGACAATTTCTACCTTTTAATTTATTCAAATGCAACTATGTGCTTTTCATTCTACTTCCACTATATCATTCTCTTCTTTTACATCCAAACCTAATGCTACTGAGCTTACCCACCCTACGTCATAAATTGATACAATTACATCTTGCACAAACTTCCTCAATGGCCTGTTTACGATATGATTATTCCATCTTGGTATAATTCTTAAACCTTTTGTTCAACCACTACTTATACTAAATCCTTTGTCTCTAATAGCACCTTCTTTTCGAGTTTATCTGCTTCCTCATTACTTCTTATTCTTGCTTGCGCCTTTATCTTAACTAGTTCTAAATTTATCTTCTTTTTATGCATGCAATCTCTAATCGCCCTTAACCAGTTTCCGTTACTTAGCTTAAGCTCCTTTTGGGCTGAACTGAGATTCGCATTTTGGTTGATCAAATTTATCGCGTTGTTACTGTCAGTAAGTATTCTTACACTTGCCTTGCATAGCACAGCTAGCAACACCGTTGCAATCGCTCCAAGTTCAGCCCTTGTTGAGAACGGTCAATCAATTATCACTTCTTGGAAACTTATATCTTCATCGAATTCTTTTGGTTCCATATTCATTGGGTATGCTTTCCATCCAATTCCTATTTGTCACTTAGTCACATTTCCGTTTTGCGCTTCTATTATCTCCATGGAACCATCCATAAAAATATCCTATTCTTGCCTTCTATGAAGCTTTTCTCTATTTCTTCTAGTTTATTTCATATCTTGGTATCTGGAATCCATTCCTTCAGTATATCACTTTCCCGACAGCTAATTACTATCCTCTCTACCTGCTGGTTTTCTGTATTTACTTTTCTTGGAACTTCTGCCTCTACTGTCTCTATGCTTGTTAAATCTATTTCACACAGGACCTTACTCTTTAATTTCTTAACTAAGCACTTGTT
The DNA here is from genome assembly GCA_003550325.1 of Gigaspora rosea. Classification (NCBI taxonomy): domain Eukaryota; kingdom Fungi; phylum Glomeromycota; class Glomeromycetes; order Diversisporales; family Gigasporaceae; genus Gigaspora; species Gigaspora rosea. Next base: position 109,719 of record QKWP01000430.1, read on the forward strand.
TAAAGCACGTTTTTCACTTCTAAACTTTTTATACATGATGCACAAATTCCTATCCTTCTCTTGATTATCTTTGTACCCACTACATCGTTCTATTTCTTGTTTTGTGTTACTACTGCCTCACACTTCTGACAATGTTCTATTATCATTGTTCACTTTGGGCCCTTTCTTCCTATTACTTTCCTATCTGAGCTCCTTGGGTTCTGTTTCCAAAGACGATCATTTTATGCTTTCGTGCATCCCTAAATATTTGTACTAGTTCTGGTTTTATTGCGTACACGTTTCCATTCATTTGCCTAAATTCGCTCTTGACTTTTCGTGTGTACCTGTCTTCAATTATCTTTTCTTCTAGAAACTTGTACCATTCTGGCTTTTTCCCAGAACCTTTTTTATTTCTTATATTTCTTATTTGCTCACATGTCAGCATTCTTTCGCCATCTTTATTAATTAGCTGTTCTACCAGGTACAGTTGTAGGTCCTGTCCGCTCTGAAATCCTTTTTCTGAATCCTTTCTCAATACTTTGCATATTTCTCTTCCTTTTTCTGCAATTTCTAAGCACTTTCCCATATGACCTTCTTTAAACCTGAAGCCTAGTACGTGTGCTTCTCATATTACACAAAGGGCCATATTATGTGTAATTTCTATTTCATCTAGCTGTTCTTTCTCTAATTCTAGTATCGACTTTGTGCACTTATTGTGAACTTGCACCTGTTTAATGCGGATCCATATTGAGTTGCCTGCCCCTTTAGTATCATTGAGTTTTAATGTTAGTCTCGTGATGTGATATGCCACATGACTATTCCATAGAAACTGCACCCCTACCATATTTTTTGACTCAGTATACTATTCGGCGTATTCAAAGCTAGACCACTTTTTTGTTTTAAAATTTTCAAGAAAGGCCATTGCAATTTTTTGCATTCTTTTCTACTTAGAAATATTGTTTGTAGTCTATATTCTGCCCTTGGCAATAATACCTTGTTGTTTATATAGATCAATTGACTCAACGTAATTCTCTTTTTCTTGACTACCTGCACTAGTGCCTTTATTTATCCTTAAATTATTTTATTTACATGCCCTTTTCCTCTTTTTCCTATTAACCAAACTCCTAAGAATCTTACTGCTTGATCTGCATTTTTTGCCTGCACTATGCTTTTATTTTTCCCTACTTCAACATTTAATTCTGACCAACTGCTATTAATTACTAACAACTCTGATTTTTTTCTATTTATTTTTATATCGTTTATCTCATAAAATTCATTAGCTTTACTTATAATTGATGTTAAATCTTCTTTTGACTTTGCAATCCATGTGGTGTCATCTGTGTAAGTTAATGCTGCCTGTCTCCACGATATTTTATCTGTCTTTCCTAATACTATATCAATTAGCCATTGTATCGATACCTTATATCCCAGGTTTTTTTGGTCCTGTATCATCTTTAGCAACAGATCATAGAATATTCTCCACATGAGGAGGGACACCACTTCCCTCTGGTCGATGCCATCTTCCGCATTTACTTCTCTGCTATTACCAAATGCTGTGTTGACTTCAATTTTCTGGTTTTCGTACAAGTCCAACAAAAATTCTATAACCTTCGATGGTAGTTTAATTTTTTCCATTGCAAGTTTAAGCATTGTAAGGCTTATGGAGTCAAACGCCTTTTTCATATCTTGCAATAACACCCAGAGTTCCTTCGCTTTTTCTCTTGCGTTATTTTATTTTTTTATTATTATTTTTTTTAATATAACAGATAAGTACTTAAGTTCTTACGTTCTTTTCTTTAGAATGAACATAGTACGATTTGAAGAATAAGAACAGACAGGAGGCATCACAATAGTTTTTTTAATATAAGAGATAAGTCTAATATTCTTATGTTTTTTTCTTTAGAACGAACGTAGTACAATTTGAAGAATGAGAACGGCAGGACGTATCACAGTAGGAGTTTTTTTATTATTATAAATATAATGGTACAAATGTTCTTACGTTCTTTTCTTTAGAATGAACGTAGTACAATTATCAAGAATGAATGTATTACAGTAATTGGTTTTTTTAATATAAGTACTAGCGTTCTTACGTTCTTATCTTTATAATGAACATAGTACGATTGTTGAATAAAAATAATAAGAACGGAAGTATACAGTAGTTAGATTTTTTTTAATAAATATAATAGTACTAATATTCTTTTCTTTAAAATGAACAAAATGTAGTACGTTGCTGAAATAAAATGGACGTATATGTAGTTTGTTAGTTAGTTAGTTTTTTTTTAGTATAAGTACTACCGTTCTTATGTTCTTTTCTTTAGAACGAACATAGACGATTTGAGAAATAAGAACGAATGAGACATATCAAAGTAGTTTTTTTTATTATAAATATAATGGTACTAAACGTTCTTACGTTCTTTTTTTTAGAATGAACGTAGTATGATTATCAAGAATAGATATATCACAGTAATTAGTTTTTTTTTAATATAAGTACTAATGTTCTTATGTTCTTTTCTTTAGAACTGACATAGTATGACTGTTGGATAAGAAGAATAAGAACAGACATATACAGTAGTTAGATTAGTTGGATTTTTTTTTAATAAATATAATGGTACTTTTCTTTAGAACAAACAAAATGTAGTACAATTGCTAGAATAAAATGGACATATAATGGTAGTTGGTTTTTTTTTTAATTTAAGTACTAACGTTCTTATGTTCTTTTCTTTAGAACGAACATACAGTAGTACGATTTGAAAAATAAGAACGGATGGGACATATCATGGTAGGTTTTTTTATATATATATAAATATAACGGTACTAATGTTCTTTTCTTTAGAACAAACATAGTATGATTGTTGGAATAAGAAGAATAAGAACGGATATATTATGGTAGGTTTTTTTTTATATATAAGTACTAACATTCTTTTCTTTAGAACGAACGTAGTATGACTGTTGGAATAGAATGGACTTATCACAGTAGTTTTTTTTTTATAGTACTAACGTTCTTTTCTTTAGAATATAGTACAATTGTAGCTAGAACAGGCATAGCACGAAAGTTAGTATAGTATATGCTATTTTATTTTTATTTTCATTTTTTTTACAGTACTAACGTTACTTCTTTTTTTTAGAATAACATAGTATGATTGTTAGTTAGTATGGCCATAGCAGTAGAATAGCATGATAGTTGGGTGGGTTGTAGTACAATATTTGGAATGTCAGTTGTCAGTTTATATTGTAAATGTATTTTTTAAAATAATAAATTTTGAATTTTTTTTTTCAAATAAATATTTTATTTTTTTTAAAAAAAATAATAAATTTCGAATATATACGATGACCAATCAAAATCGATCGCGTGATTCACATGATGACTGATTTGTATTGGTCGTCACATGGATCACGTGATCGATTTTGATTGGTTGATCACAGGTCGCCATAGCGACATGTCTCCATAAAATCAAACCCTTAAAAAAATATAATTTTTAGATTAAGAAAAAGTTTATTATAGCATTTATTTAATTATTTGATATAGAAAATAAAAAATTCATAAATAGCACCTTTTTTTATTCTTTATTAGAAATAATCTAAAAAGTGTACTCATGCATTTTGTGCCCCTAGTGCTCTCTAATATACTAGTAATAATTTTGTCTAAAGTTGGGGTTAGTATTAAGATTAATACAAATTGTGAGAGGATTATTTTTTGTTAGAAGTGCAGTAGGTATTATCTTAGTAAAATTTTGAGATATAAAATAGGGTCACAAAATGCACAGTGCACTTTTTAGTAAAGTTCTATTTATTATATGAATGATTTATATAGTAAATATATATAAATTTTTGAATTAAATTTCTTAAAAACTACTGTATAAAATTTTTTAAAATTTTTTTTATTTAAAAGATATGGATATAATTTAATAGAATTTATTATTTTGTAATTTTGAAAACTTAGCTCAGTATATAGATTTTAAATTAAATAATACTATTTTTAATGTGTCTAATTTCTCTATAACCTGTAATTCAAATTTAATAAAATTTAATAGTATATTTATTATATGCACACCAAGGCACTAGCATAATACAAGCACTTCATGCTATATATTTGGTCTAATAATAGCTAATATATGATTTTTTTAAAAAATTTTTTATTTGATTTTTGAATTCAAAAAGTTTTATATTATTAATTATAAAAATATAACTATAATATAATAATAAAAATCTAGGTGAGTTTTAACTGCTCTTGTAGGTTTAAATTGCAGATACTGTAAATTAGTCTAAGTCTTATACTTGTTTAATAATTTGTACATATAGTAATTTTGTAATAATATAAAATTTACCCAAAGCTGCTCATGGAGGCACTTTTACAAATTAATAATGATTGAGACAAAACCTCACCTTAACACAAAAAAAAATATATATATATAATAAAACTAATATAAATAATTAATTTAAAAGATATTGAGTATTGGCATCACAACTCTCCCTGATGATCACCTGTACCGGATTTTTCACACAAATGAAATATCAAAATACTGGAATTAAATAAAGAAGCACCGCAAAAAAATGGTTTTTATAAAGGTCAACTATCTGTCTGGGGACTCCTTTATATATTCGGCATGCAAACCAAAAGCAATAGTAGAAAAACAAGTGATAACAAGCAGGCGGCGCTTTAGTAAACACAAAATTTTGGAGAAATTTTTCGCCGACGAAGTTTTTTTGTAGCAGCTTAATGGAGACAGTATTTTGGTTTTCATATACACTCCTTGGAAAATCTAAAGGACTTGAAACGAACACCCACTATCAAATTCTCATGTCACTGTCCCTTTGGCTTTTTTGAAATTTCGACAAAGTGGGCTTTTCGGCTTACCCTTTCAAAAGATCGACAATGTTTACCTCCTCCAATTTGGAAATGCGGCTGCCATTTTGGAATAAAGTCACGAGTGGATTTCAGTTTTCCAAAATAAATAATAAGCGACATGTGTTTGAGGAAACCTTGTATCGAAATTTCGTTCTAGAATTCTTATAGTCGTAGTTTTTTTTTACACACCTATCTCTATAGTTTTTTTAGGTTAGAGGCCATTTTTTCTAGAAATAGTTTTTCGCCTACATATGATAAATTGAGCTTAGTTAGAGTAGAGACTACTTTTCTTAGTATCATATAATTTTTAAAATAGTCTACTTGGTGCTGGGCTTAATTGACCTGAGGCCTTGCTTTTTCTTTTTCTTTTTTCTATCATTTGTTTTTCTGTTTTCTTTGTTTTTTCTTTTTTCTTTTTACCCCCTTTTATACATATTTTGCCCTTTAGTAGTTTAGGTTTTTCCTCCCACCTCCAAGGATATTTCCTTAGGGAAATGCCCTTGTATAGTGGAGCAAGGCTGATGGACTAGTCAGTGTCTTCCGAGATGCCGTGCGGCGATTCGCATTTGGTTTAGTTTAGCTAAATCGGATGATGCCAGTGCTGTATTATTCTTTGTCTAATGAGTTTGTACTATTTTTTTTAGTAGTATAATAAAATCAAAGAGGTCGTATTTGGCGAGTCTCGCATAAGAGGAAAAAAAAATTTAAAAGATTTTTTATTAAAATATAAAAAATTATATATACCGTATATTCCCGAAAATAAGCTACTCTGAAAATAAGCTACCCCCTGATTTTTTTCAAAATTCTTAAAAAACATGTTAGCAGTTGCTATATATAAACCTTTTTTTTTTTACTAAGTAAACTTCAAAAAGTTTGATTAAGTAAAGTTGTTCAGCACATCAAAATACACTTACAATAAAAATTTGGTGTCATTTGGACAACTTTTATTAGTATATTTTTCAATTTTTTCAAAAATATCTATATGCTGAAAATAAGCTACCCCACATTTTTTCGTGCAATTTTTGGCCCAAAAAAGGTAGCTTATTTTTGGGAATATACGGTACTATTAATAATTTATTAATTTGCAATTACAGTAAAAAATTGATTTAAATTTGGTATACAAACCTTTTTGCACTGCACTATATTTAAAAAAATTCTAATAGGATAATTTTTATAAATTTTATATTTAAAATGTACTAATAAAGAATGCAAATATATATGTACCCAAAGGTACATATACCTATATCATGTAATTTATAAATCTCTACCAAGATTCAAGATCAGGTATAATATTACACAATCAGAAAAATTCAAAATAAACGTTCATTTTGACAAAAATCACTCATTTTGCAAGAAATTTTATACTAAAACGCATTAATAAAAAGATTTTCTTGAGCAATTTTACTATATAACAGCCTAAATCCAAACTCTAACATAATTCTCACTCTAACTCTAACCCAACATAAACAATATCAGCATTACTATTTTGTATATAATACTGTATAATCAAAATAATAAGTACAAAAATTTAATGTACTCTATGGGTATATTTATATTAATTTAATTTTTTTTTAGAAAATAAAAATATTTTTTTAGAAAATAAAATTGATTTTATTGGTCTTTTTTTTTTTTTAAATTTTTTTTTTTTTTTTTTTTTTTAAAGATTTATTTTTTTTTTTTTTTTTAGAATTTATTTTTTGTTTTTTTTTTAGAGAATATAATTTTGTTTTTTTTTTTTTAGAGAATATAATTCTGTTTTTTTTAAAGAATATAACTTTTTATTCCTTTTTTTTAAAGAATATTAAATTTTAAAAAAAAGATAAAATTGGATAAAAGTTCTATTTGATATTTAAAATATAGCTTATATATACCAATATAAAAGTGCTAACAAAAAAAATTTATTATGTACTCAAATATAAACTCATATTGATTATTTGGTGTCCTGGCTGTTCTGTATTAGAGGTCATTTAAAGTAGAGTAAAATCATGTACCATTTGACCAATCAAATTATAGAAATACAATGATCTTTAGTGAAACAGAAAGCAAAAAAATCTAAAAAATACAAAAATTAGTAGTCTATACCTACTTTAGTTGATCAATTAAAAATATCAGAAAGACAATTTTGCATATAAGAGAATTGAAATAATTTGCTAAAATTAATATAACTAATATTAAAACTTTTTTATTTTAATATTAAAAAATAGGTTTTATAATTTAGTGCACTCTGCACTGAGTGCACTTTATAGTAACAAATACAAACAATGATTAGAGTTAGAGTTAGGGTTAGAATTAGAGTTAGAGTTAAAATTTTAAAATATTAATAAAATCATGAGAGGCGCATTTTTTGTTAGTAACACAACATGGGTTACTCTAGTAAAATTTTGAGATACATCTAAATATTAAAACCCATAAAAAATTTATTATTTTTTGTATTGAACTTTATATATGATTTAAAATTATTTTTATATAAAATTAGTAATATAATATCTTGTTTTAAAGTAATATTAAATAGATTATACATTGTATCAAAAAGTTTAAATTTTAGAGAAGTGGTGATAATTTGGTAAATTAATAGTATCTTGTGTGATTCAGTAGTCAGAATCGAATAATTTATATTCTATTTGATTCATCTCAATAAGATGAATTAAATAAAATAAAGTTTATCCAATTCTGGTTACTGGATCACAAAATATTATCAATTATATATTGACAAAAATGATTCTTAAGAGTATTTTGACAAAGTGAAATAAAGCAAATAATCAAAATATTTGTGACCTAGTGATTAGAACCAGGTGAGCTTCATACTATTCGATTTGTTTCATCGAGACAAATTGAATAGTATAAAAATTATTTAATTCTGATTATTAGATTATAAGATATCAAAATTCACCAAATTACTATATTCGCCAAATTATCCCTATTTATTTTATACAGTGCAGGAACCCTTAAATCAACTAGTCCTATATATGCGGCCAAATTTCAGGTAGGGTCGGAAGTTGGTCGGAGTGGGTCGGAAGTTGGGTCGGAATGGGTTGGAGCCAAAAAAATAGCAGAAAATATTGCAAATAAAAAATTTTTGTTTGTTAAATTTGGGTCAGAAGTTGGGGTCGAAGCCTTTACAAATAAAAAAAAAACTCTGCTAAAATTTTTTGAAAATTTGAAATTTTTTTAAAATTTTAACCTTTTTTAAAATTTTGAATTTTTGTAAACCTTTTTTTGTAATTTTGGCTGGCACTATGGTAATGCTGGGCAAAATTATAGTTGCTAAATTTTACGCTTATTAATAAAATTAGGTAACTTTAAACCTTTATAACTATAGTTAAACTTAATAAATTAAAAAACAAATACTATAGCTTTATTTTTAAAGTCTTTCTCTACATTTCTATAGAAAGAAAAATTGTTCTAGCTATACTAGTTATTTTTTTATAACGGTTTAAAAATTATCAATTTCACTTGTTGATTTAAGGGTTCCCACACTGTATAACTATCTAAAACGATTCTGGTATGATTTCCCAAAAGTTAGTTACCCTCCAGCTTATTTTATCAACCCCATATCCCCGACAGAGTGTTTCACCTACAGCTCTTTTTGTTGACGGAATTTTTCCTTGACATACCATGTTTTCGACATCCTTTTTTCTAAAAATCTCATATTTTCGACAAGACATTTATCTGGCATGACATATTTCTAATTTGACTTTTCTGCGACACTAAGTTTTATTGAATGCACTTTTTCTGACAAGAACGACAAATCTAGTGATCATCACATCACGTGAAATTATGCAGCTACGTCATTTGTTTACTAGCACTATCAACCCTAACCCCAATCTAACCCTAACCCTAACCCTAATTTAAGCTGAGTGCTTAATCATGTGATGTGATGAACATGAATATATTACTCTACCTATGTAAACAAAATTCTAATCGGGGAAAGATCTTGTAAGAAAAATGATGTTGGAAACATGTTATGTCATAAAAATGTTCTTTCTGAAATACGTCATGTCAGTAAAATGTCTTTTTGAAAATATGTCCTGTCAAGGAAAGGAGAGGTCGAAAACATGGTATATCGAGGAAAGATTCTGTTAACAAAAAATGCTATAGGTGAAACATTCTGTCGGGGATATGGGGTCAGTATAATGAGCTGGCGAGTAACTAGCTTTCGGAGAATCAAGATACAATGTCTAAAACTACTAACTTAAATCTATGATGACCCTAAATCTAAAGTTAATTTGCAAAATATATTATAAGAATCCACTGTGTAAGTAAATTTGATTAGTTGATTATTTGTTGATCATAGCTCTAGTTTCCATATTTACATAATTGGTCAAACCTCACTTTTGAAGGAGATTTTCTATTTTGAGAAAATGGTAAAACTAAGTGCATTGGAACTAGAAATAGGCAAAATATAAAATTTTCATTTTAGCATGCATATGCACATGCATTTTTTGCATAACCTAAAGTAGTATAGTATGAGGTATAATATACGTTGCGTAGTATATCACAAATTAAAAATGCGTATAACGTATATATACATATGCTAGAATATGCTTCTAACATACTTACTTGTCAGATATACTAACTTGTATGAGTATATATTTATTTGTTAGAAGTGCAGATATTTATAAAAAAAATGTTTACAATACGTAAATATTTATTGATAAATTGTTTTCGCGAATAACAATTTAATGCAAATACAATATTAATATGTGAAAATTATTTATTGTGATTATTTCATAGACTATTATTCTTGTTCAAGTCCATGTTCACGCTTTTTGATTGTATTGGCAATTTGTAATTCTCTTAGTTTCTCCTTTCTTTCTTCAATTAAAAGCATACGCTCTTCATATTCTAATCTTTCCACTGGTGTTATTAATGATTCATTAGTACTTTTTGTATTTGAAACAAAATCATTTTTATTTAAACTATTTTTGGTTGATTTTTGAGGTTTCTTATTTTTGGAAGTTTGTATAGAGCATTTTTTTTGTTGAAGTACTATCTTTCGATTGCCTGCTATTATTAAATAAATATATATTATAAGTTGAATAAAATTTGGTATTAAATTAATTAAAAATTTTACTTACTGCTTCGTCTGATAGCTAAAATTTTTCACTTAATACCACTTTTATCATGTCCACTAAGATCAATATTATAGTTTTTTTAATATCTATTCTCTTAAAATATCACATATCCAACTAACTTCTGTTCCCTGAACTTAAAAAAAAATAAATACAATATAGCTGCTACGATTAAAACAAAAATGTTTATTATTTATCATTCACCAGAATTTGCTTTCAAAAACCTGTATAATTATTAATCAGGTTTTTTGCAAACTAAACCTGATAAGTAAAAATTAATAAACTTGAAAACCAAGCCTCATCTTTTTTGGTACAAAAAAGTAACCTTAAAATGGCTGTCATTAATTTCAATTGTTTTCCTTCGCTGCCTCTGCACAATTTGTGCTATTAGGTGCCGTTATACAAATCATTATTAGAAACTTTTGAGATATTTGGATAAGCGATGCAATGATATAAGGTTTTTGATAAAATTGAGGCCAATCTATTTAAAAGAATATATAGATTTTTACTTTTTAGATAACTAATTTATATTTAATTAGCAATTCACATAAGAACAGGACAATCTATAAAATTTTATATAATAAAAATAAGCAAATTTACTATAACATTTCGAATGTTGAAATCTAGTTTACCTACAATATAAAGTATTAATAGTTTAAATGTAATATAAAATTAAATTATATAGGCATAAAAATATGGTATTTATCTTTCTTTTTATTAAAAGTCCGGTAGAATTTTTTAAAAATAAAAGGTACTTTACTAAAAGCTGAAATTTTGAATTTTTAAAAAACCCGTCTTTTTACTATATAATTTTGGGAAATTGTATTCCATATTACTATTAAAACTATATAAATACTTATCCCCAACTTTTGTCCTGTTCTTATGTGAATTGCTAATTAATATATATTTAAAATTATTTACCAATAACATTTTCATATGTCATTAATGTATTAAAAATAGAATTCAATTTTTTTGCTGTTGTATTTTAATTTCAGGAGCAAATCTTTTTTTATGTAAATTTCTATAAGTAATATAAATAATTTTTAATAAATTACTATAGTATATATTTTATTGATTAAAAAAGTTATTGTTATATTACTTACTTCTTTAAATGCAGCTAACGGCTCTTCACAACCTTCAATATTGAACATATAAGCAACTCCCTTTGGGCTTATTGCAGGATACTCAACAGGTGTTAATGTATGATTAACAACATGAGATGTTAATTCTTTTGTAAAATAAGTCACTGTTATGCAATTGCCGAATCATATTCAGCATCAGATTCTTCATCCGAGGTCAAGCTCTATTAATTATTACCTTAATTAGAATTTTAATTAAATTATTTATTTCTTAGCTATTATTTACATCAACAGTTCCATAACCTTTAAAGCTTTCCAAATGCTTAAGACGTTTAAGATCTTCTTCATAAATCGTCTCAATTTCATCAATAACTTGAATAGTAAAAATTATATTATCGTTATCTTTATCCAACAAGAATCCCAAACTTTTCAAATATATATTTTTAAACAGCATATTTTAACCGTAAGTAAAAGAGAATCCCAAACCGTATTATTTGAATAATCTATATTCGTAATAATTAATATTCGTGATCATTATATGCAGTGATGTATATTGGAAGTCTGGAACCCCATTGGACGTCCAAATTTTTCCAGAGTTCCAGCAGTTCCAATGGGAATTCCCATTGAAAAAATTTTTCCCATTGGAACCTATATTATTGTCCTATTAAAATGCGTTGATACCAAATAACATTAACCAATAAGAATGTACATATTTTCATGTGGTATTGCATAAAATCTCTACGATTATTAGCGTTATTAGATCCGTATAAAAATTTATTCCTGCTTTGAATTTGAGACTTTTTTAACTCTTAGAATTAACAAATTACATATAGGTGCGAAGTAATACTCGTAAGCATTACAGTAAAAATAAGGCCTTTTAAAAATAGCATAAATACATATGTACGTCTTTAAAATAGCATCTTATAGATGCCCAAAAATAGCATGTATCTAATATAATATGCCTGTATAGCCGAGATAACATAGTAAATTAGGTTACATTATGCAAGTGTAAATACAAGGTTGCTTTAAAAATCTTAGGTTGGAAATTGATCTTTTTGCTATAATACACATAAGTATACATACTTGAATTAGTGTGCAAGTTAATTATAAAATTAAATAATATGCACGCTTCGCTTATCCGGCATTTTTATTTATTTCAATCCGAAGATGGCTTTTTACTGCATTATAGCATCAATTATTAGCATATACTCGCATAATTTTAGCCTATTCAACTATCTTATACATGTGTAAGATATTATTTGAGTATGCGAGAGTGAAAATTAGGAAATAGAATTTATGATTGATTAAATTTTATTCCTCTCATGCACTCATTTATTATGCCTCAATAGTTTTCGTTTAAATTCTAAATTATCATGAAAGAAATTAAAAAAAATAAATAATTTTTTTTGAAATTTAACAATAGTAAAACAATGAATATAGTTAATACAGTATATATATATATTAAATAGGTTTTTTTTTTATTGGAAGTCAATGGAAGTCATTGGAAGTTCCATCCAGCCAATAAAAATCTTCACCGGAACAGTCCAGTGAACATCCAATCACTGGAAGTAAATTTGCTTCCAATTCCATCCAGTTAAGTCCAATGGCCATCCAGTTCCATTGATATCCATTGGAATGGTCCAGTGGACAACACTGATTATATGAAATTGATTATTCTTTATTACATTTAATATCGACGAATTATCAATGTTTTAATCGTTATATATACATAATTTTAAATTACATATTTATCACTATACATATAAGTATGATTGGTATGATAGTTTTACTACGCACAAGTATGATCGGTATGATAACCTTACTATACACGTGAGTATGATACTCAATTATAATCCTACTCAACTACATTCGTACTTCATACTATACTACTTTAGGTATAAATCTTTTTGCATGCATGTTATGATTTAATTTCTTAATACTGGCCAGAATTAATTGTATGCATGCATGCAGTCATGCACATAGTGCCCATCTCTAACTGAAACTACCTTTTTAATGCTGTTAAAGTGCTTTTTTAATAGTTATAGTTTATACCTTTTATAGATATCAATAATGATCCTGGTATTAATAGATGTACCTAGAGATGGGCACTATGCACATGACCAATATTGGAATATGACCAGGTCATAACAGGTCATATCAAAGTTTAATTAGTAAGATTATATGACAATAGTTATTGATTTCATTAATTAAACTTGGCAATATAATCTGTTATGACTTTGTCAAATGATCTTAGTAATTGAACTTAGTAATATGATCTGTTATAACTTGTTATATAAATTTTTTGTGATATGACCTGTTATGACCAGTCATAACAGGTCATATCACAAAAAAGTCCTATAACAGATCATAGCAGGTCATATTACTAAGTTCAATTGCTAAGATCATTTGACAAAGTCATAACAGGNCGCATAATTTTAGCCTATTCAACTATCTTATACATGTGTAAGATATTATTTGAGTATGCGAGAGTGAAAATTAGGAAATAGAATTTATGATTGATTAAATTTTATTCCTCTCATGCACTCATTTATTATGCCTCAATAGTTTTCGTTTAAATTCTAAATTATCATGAAAGAAATTAAAAAAAATAAATAATTTTTTTTGAAATTTAACAATAGTAAAACAATGAATATAGTTAATACAGTATATATATATATTAAATAGGTTTTTTTTTTATTGGAAGTCAATGGAAGTCATTGGAAGTTCCATCCAGCCAATAAAAATCTTCACCGGAACAGTCCAGTGAACATCCAATCACTGGAAGTAAATTTGCTTCCAATTCCATCCAGTTAAGTCCAATGGCCATCCAGTTCCATTGATATCCATTGGAATGGTCCAGTGGACAACACTGATTATATGAAATTGATTATTCTTTATTACATTTAATATCGACGAATTATCAATGTTTTAATCGTTATATATACATAATTTTAAATTACATATTTATCACTATACATATAAGTATGATTGGTATGATAGTTTTACTACGCACAAGTATGATCGGTATGATAACCTTACTATACACGTGAGTATGATACTCAATTATAATCCTACTCAACTACATTCGTACTTCATACTATACTACTTTAGGTATAAATCTTTTTGCATGCATGTTATGATTTAATTTCTTAATACTGGCCAGAATTAATTGTATGCATGCATGCAGTCATGCACATAGTGCCCATCTCTAACTGAAACTACCTTTTTAATGCTGTTAAAGTGCTTTTTTAATAGTTATAGTTTATACCTTTTATAGATATCAATAATGATCCTGGTATTAATAGATGTACCTAGAGATGGGCACTATGCACATGACCAATATTGGAATATGACCAGGTCATAACAGGTCATATCAAAGTTTAATTAGTAAGATTATATGACAATAGTTATTGATTTCATTAATTAAACTTGGCAATATAATCTGTTATGACTTTGTCAAATGATCTTAGTAATTGAACTTAGTAATATGATCTGTTATAACTTGTTATATAAATTTTTTGTGATATGACCTGTTATGACCAGTCATAACAGGTCATATCACAAAAAAGTCCTATAACAGATCATAGCAGGTCATATTACTAAGTTCAATTGCTAAGATCATTTGACAAAGTCATAACAGGTTATATTACCAAGTTTAATTAATGAAATTAAATAACTATTGTCATATAATCTTACTAATTAAACTTTGATATGACCTGTTATGACCTGGTCATTCCAATACTGCACATGACTACATGCATGCATGCAATTAATTCTGGCTAGCATTAAGAAATTAAATCATAACTTTGGTTAATCATGCATGCATACATGCAAAAAATGCATGCACATGTGCATACTAAAATGAAATTTTGTATTTTGCCCATCTCTAGATGTACTCCAGTATTGCTATAAAAATTTTGCCCCACATGATTATTGATTATTGACCAACAAATGATCATAATTTTGTATAACTTAACAGATCTGGAAAATTCAAAACAAATATCTCAAAATTGCTCTTTTTCAAAAAAAAAGCTTACTTCTCAAAAGTTTGCATAAGAAACCACGTTTTTGAACTAACAAAAAGTTTTCCTTAAGTGATTTTACTATATAATAACCTAACCCAAACCCTAACTGGGCACTCACCCTAACCCCTATAATAAATTGTAGCACAGAATGATACTACAATAGACAAGAAAGTTTGAATATAAAAAAACATGAACCTGCATGTAAATCTATATAAGACTATATATGAGAAAGCACATTATATCACATAATAGGGTGCAGATTCTGTGCAATCGTGCACTACTAATGTCAATTTTATGTGTTATCTTGTGTATTGCTTCATGTATATTTATGTGCAGGTAACATATAATAGCATACATCCATATGTATATACATAATAACACGTATCATATATGCATTATTTTATTACCTAATTTTATACTTTTATTAACTAAATTTTATAAGTTTTATTAACTAAATTTTGTATTTTATTTACTAACTTTAATTATTTTATTAATTAAATTTTATAATACAATACTCATTTAATAATTTACATGCTGAATAAGAAAAAATACTTCTGATTACTACAACTACCAACTTTAAAAATAACCCAGCAACTAATAATAGTAAAAAAAAACAAAGTAATGTAATAGTACCAAAATAAAAGGTTTAAAAAAATTTGAAATGACTACTCTAGAAATAACTCCAATAGGGACAACCCAATTGTGACAACTCCAATGGCAGTAACTCAAGGGAGATACTAAAATGCAATAATATACAGAAAGTAATAAAAAATAAAAAAAATAAAAAAAAAAAAAAAATAAAGCTGCGATTCCAACAAAAATGATGAAAAAACATATACCAAAAATGATAGTGATTCCAAAAGAGCAATTTGCAAAGCAATAACTCCAAAGGATAACTTCAAAAGCAATGACAATAACTAAAAAAAATTATATGAAAATTAGTGAGTTATAAAAAAAAATTATAAAAATAAAAGAAAACAAAAAAAAAATAAAATAAATAAGTAAATATTTATTTATTTACAAATCAAATGTAATTTGTGCATGCAAAGCATGGAAATTATTATTGTTAAATGCAAAAAAAAAAAAAAAAAAAACAAATGAAAGTTTTTGTGCATGGAATTTATTATTATTAAGAATCTTAACGATCATCACGTTAATGCATGGAATTATGATCGTTAAGGATCTTAATGATCATCATGTTAGTACATGAAATTATGATCATTAAGGATCTTAACAATTGTGACAATTGTGATATCATGCACAAAAATTATGATTGTTAAGGATCTTAACGATTGTGACAATCATGATATTACTGTAATTAATGCACTAAATTATGATCGTTAAGGAGTCTTAACGATTGTGATGATCATGACATCATGTACAGAAATGGTCGTTAAAATTTGATCGTTAAGGAATCTTAACGATTGTGATGATCGTGACGTCAATGCACTGAAATTTTGTTCGTTAAGGATCTTAACGATTGTGCATGTCAGAGCACGAAAATTGTGATTTGATTGTTAAGAATCTTAACGATTGTGCACGTTAGTGCACGGAAATTATGAGTTCATTAAGATTAAAATACACGTCAATATATGGATATAATACTATGCACGATAGTGCACGGATTTCAATTTTCGTGTAATAATGTGTATTAAATTTTTTGGATGATCAGTTTCAGTGCAGTTTCCGTGCAGTGATTATGAAACCTTTGCTTACCCGTATACAATTTCGTATTTATACATGCATCTCCGTGTATCGAGTTTTCATAGGGTAACCTAACCCTAGCCTAACATAACATAAACGAGCTTGAAAGAATTATAACGGTGAGAGCATAGCGGGCTTTAAACCTGATTCATGATCGACCGAAATGTTACACAATACTGTATGTTTTTCATATTAGCATAACGTTTCGCAGGAATTGGTAATCACGAGTATGAATTGGTAAAAGTTAAGATCAAAAAAATTTAAAAGCATATACCTTGTTTTATAAGCTATCAAAGCGATTTGGTAACCCGCGAAGTAACTCGGAAGTTAGATGAGAGGCATGTTTGAACGAAGTTTAGCCTATGAGTATAATGAATCAAATAAACTCGGCAATTTAAGCTGTCATTTATTTGCGAAAACTTATTCTTCGTAATCCCAACTAAAAAAGAAACTTGACTCCATATAATGGAGATTAATAACATAAAGTTGAGAAACATAAGGCCTGTGGATTCCTTGAGAAGAATTAAGCGAAGTAGTGGTACTTAACGGTTACAGCTGATTTGAAAATTAGTGGGACACGGATGAATTTTGTGATGATCATCCAAATTTCGATAATTATTTTTCGGTAATAACAGTATAGTTTTTCGATAATATAATTTTTGGCCGATATATCATCGCGGTATGTTTTGTACCGGCCGAAAATTATATTATTACAGTATTACCAAAAATAATTGCCGAAATTTACTGAAATCATCACAATTAATCACGTGTCCCACTAATTTTCAAATCAGCTGTAAATAAAATTAAGGATCAGTTTGATATTAGAGCGAGCATTATAAGTTGTTCGTGTCTGATTATTATAATTATTATTATTATTATTATTATTATTTTGCTAATATGTTAGAATAGGTTTAACCTTTTATTGTATATTTTGTTGCTTTATTATTTATTTAATTATTTATTTGATTTGTTCAATAGTGCGTTAGGATTCTTTAATAATAAGACTTGGTTTTCCGGAATTTTGTCTGCGACAAGATTATAGCTTTAGGCTTGAATTTATCGAGATTTAATAATAAAGACTTCTGTCACAGATGTATGATTATTGGTTTTATTTGTTCGTGATTTAGTTAAAGTTTAAATTTTCGATTAACCAATAAAATTTTTACAATATCACGAGATGATCTACGAAATTGGCTGAGATCTGCGATAGCGCATGCATTCAATTTATTATTCATTATATTCAATAACGCTATAGTAATACATATCATAATTACATTAGATAATGTATTATCTAAACTACTTATATAAAGTATTTCAGCAATTAACATTGTCGTGCGTTTGCTGCATGAGTTTGTCTATGAAAATGTGTTTATTAGTTATTAACCTATGATGATAATTCAGATGTTACCGCAGAAGCATATGCGACAGCTATATTCGCATATCAAGATGAATTTTTGAATCATTAATAAAGCATAATCTGCGCATAAAATGGCCGGAATTAAAGATCGAGTAATATCGGGTTTATCAATTTCCCACCAATTCCTATAGGACGCAGCATTCGATTGTACGAAACATAAATTTCATAAATTATCAGATTTGAAATTTCAAATAACGGTAGAATGTTAAGTAATAAAACATATCGTTAAAGTAGTATAAAACTTTAATAAGAAACATATATTAGGACACAAAGTTAATTTTTCGGTTTGCATAACATGGTGTTCCAAAATTTCAGTTGGCTGGTCGGATTTTTATTTTTTTTATTTATTTATTTTTTTTTTTAATCTACTGTAAATTAATATGCTCATGTTCACACCCAGAAAATTTTAGATTTTTTTTCGGTTCTATCGGGTAATTCCAGAAAATTAAGGTCAGCATCGGGTGACACCGGGGGAAAAATTAATAGCAAAAATGGAATAATTGGCATGATTGAAATTTAAAAAAAAAGGTCGGCGGGTTATGCAAAATAAAAAATGAACTTTTGCATGGCCTTATACTAAAATTTTGCAGGGAATTTTTTTGTTTGGCGCAAAAGACAGTTTTGTAAACACGACTCTTTTCGTAATTTTATATTACACAGATTTTGTGGTTTCATTGTTAAGTTACTGATGGGGTACAGTACTTACAATAATGATAACGATAAAAATTTATAATGATAAATTTCGCATAGTTCTATCTGATCTGCATATTCTGTAGCAAATTTAAAAAAATTTATCGCATAATTCGCATAATTCGAAGTGTAAAGCAGGCAGAATTTGGGGTTTGTC
Source organism: Gigaspora rosea (assembly GCA_003550325.1). Lineage (NCBI taxonomy): Eukaryota > Fungi > Glomeromycota > Glomeromycetes > Diversisporales > Gigasporaceae > Gigaspora > Gigaspora rosea. Next base: position 128,688 of record QKWP01000430.1, read on the forward strand.
GCAGCAGAAAATTAGGATCCCTAGGACAGTGCAAATCTACCCTAACCGCTAACTAACCAATCACAGACTATTAACGTGTCCATAGACTTTCGATGACTAAAGTCATGTACCCACGTGATCTTTTGAAATTTTAGTTAAATTAGGGTTAGAGTTTAGCTTTAGGGTTGGGTTAGGATTAGGCAGACTAAGTTGATTATGTGTTTATATTACCCCCCATAGTAAAAAAATTTTTGATAAATATACATAGGGCTACGGAATATTTCGGAAAATTTTTATACAGTACAGTCACGGAACAATTCGGGGAAATTTTTTTTTTAAATTTTACTATGTGAACCACCCCCCTCCTGGAGGGGAGAAGAAGGTAATGTAAAACACATAATCAACTTGGTCTGGCCTTAGAACCAGAATATAGGTAAAATTGCCTTCCCGACATGTTTTATTAATGGCCCAAGACAGGTTTGGGCTGCCGGTTTTATGTTCTTGTGTTTTTTTTTGCCTTTTTAATCCATGTAAACAAAATTTCTCGATTTCGGTTGGCTGTTTACACAAAAATGTCACGCGGGTACATGGTTTTAGACAACCCCTTACAGTAAAAGGGAAAGTTAATTTTCTTCGTGATTGGTCAATTTATACTATTGAATTTAAACAGCTTAGAGTACTTTTACCACTAAAAAATATAACCGCCGTTTATAATAGTACAGAAGACTAAAGTTAACACCTCTATCCGGATTTATATATCCGGATATATATTATGTCAAGTGATATAACGTGACATAGTGTTTTTATATCCGGATATTAATAAATCTGGATTTAAATTTAAATCCAGATATAACTTATACTGTGATAAAACCGGATTAATCCGGATATAAAAAATATATCCGGATAGAGGTATTAACTCTACAGAAGACTCTTTGCAAACGAAGCTTTAAGTATCTTGTGTATCCCTGGGATTCGCTCTAACTAGGTATATAGTTCACTTAAGTATGCACGTTTAAGCTCATAATTAAAATAACTAGTTTGAGACGATAACTTAAAAGTAATGTATATTAATTACTCAAAGCTTTATTTTGATATGAAGAAACATTTTGAAATAGTTTAATATTTCGGGGATCTTGAATTACTAAGTTCAGATTTGAGGGTTTTTTTTAGTATTGTTAAAGGATGCAATAAATATCTAGGGGGTTTTTTTTAATAAATAGTTCTATTTTATTCATTCGTGATCTATATTTAAGTAGCTTTATTATGTATAACCATAAAATTAATGAATATGAAATTTCAAGATTTCTCAAAATAAATAAGACCTTTTTCCTTTCCTTCTTTGATTTCTTTTGGAGTTAAACTATTAATAATTCCAATATCACTTTGAAATACTAAATGCCCACCTTTCCTAAATTCAATCTTTGCTTTCAAACGATGTGTTATCAGAATGCGTTGAAACGCTTTTGTATAAATATTTAGAGGTATAAATTTAGTGTTATTCTTTGAAGGTATACGCATCCCAACTTCAAATGAGTAATTATTTTTTGAAGGTTGTGGTAGAGTAGAAAGTTTCTTTTTATCGATTATAACTTTAGTAGATCTTATTTTATTAGCAGCTATAATCGCATTATTCTTAGCAATATACTGCAACTCGATTAGTTGAAGCTTGATCTTTTTAATATTCATATCCACCATCGTTGGTTTCAAGGAAGTCAAGTTTACATACAGTGAAATATCATCTCCCATACTCCACCTAATCAGATAATTGAAAAATAAAAAAATTAATAATCAAAAGTTTATCGTTTAAGCAAAAAAAAAAAATAAAAAAAAAAAAAAAATTGAAACATACAAAAATTTTTTTAACTCGCATTTTACCATAGTATCGCCAACTTTATATTCCTCAATTGCTTTATCATAATCTGGACATTTCATAATGATCGGTCGTTCCAGAGGTTCAGTAGGTAAACACCATCTATTAATCTGACACTTTACTGAAATAACTTTTTCAACATTTTTATTCGATATTAACCTTGCTTCCAGAATATAATTTATGCCTGCATAAATGTTATAATCAATTTCGAATGAACTCGGGAGATCATCCTCGAGTTTAATGTTAAACCTCAAATTTAAATTGGTGACAGGCTGATAATCCAAAATTTCCCAAGCATTATAGGTATAATGACAAAAGACTCGATTAAAATTTTCATTAAATTGTTTAAATATACTTTCACACAAAGTAGATTCTTGGCCAATTAGAGAGATTTCAACTTTCTTTAAATATAAAGGTTTATCAATAGGACAATGTACATGAAAATTTCCGGCGATGAAGGATGGGCCAATACCAAGATATCCTTTATTTATTTTTAAAAAAGATTAATTCACCATTTTGAGAATTATGATATTTCCATATAAACGATAAAATCTTACTAACCATGTTGAAAGGTTTTGATATTCTTCGAAGAATAGGTGAAAAATGCATGTTTATCATATTTTGTATAGGAAACTTTTGAGGGTCCGTTCATTTTGTTGTCACTCGTAATTTGAGAGTTAATTTTGTATATGTAAAAAAAAAACAAAAGAGTCAAAGCTTTCCTATCTATTTATACTTTTTTTTCTTTTATCAAGCTAAATTCATCATCATTATACGCTCTTTTGGCGTTAATCTACTATACATCTCTCAATGGTATAATACATAACATTATTTCTATTGAATAATTTAAACGTCATTGATAGTTTTATTTAATGCATAACTTGTATTTTTATAATTTTATATATATTCATAAAAAAATATTTGATATAAAAAAAGCTTAGAAAATGTCACCTGAGAGCATGTTAACATAAGATTTCCGACATTTACGAATTCATATACCATATTAGTAAGTTATGCGGCATTGTTTATAATCCTATTCGCCTTAAATATTTGTACAAATCATTTGCAGAGCTAGCCTCAAACTTTATCATATCTCCGTCCTTAGTTATATTATTCTTCATTTGTACACTGTGGCTATTAACTTGTATTTTATATATAGAAGTGCCACTAACCATCAATCACTCTACGTAATCAATCAAATTGCTAGATTAAACAATGCATTGCTCAATTTGGTCGTACGTATAGTCTTTGAACACACGATCTATTTTAATTTGCTTAATTTGGTTTGTAATGTTTCAATAATTGCTCATTGAGTTTGCCAAGAAAAAAAAATTACTGTAAAATTCGGACGTGAGTACTCCGTTATTTCCATAATTTAAAATTGTACCCGGGTACTCTTTTATAAGGAGTATAATGTATTGAGGCAATATGCTTTATTATATGCACCTGACATGATATATAATTTATATAATGCTTTTATACCCGGGTATAAATCACCGTCTAGCACTTGCCATGAGGGTACTCGAGTCCGGCATTTTACGGTTTTTCATCGATCATTTATTGGATCAACCCATGAAAATATGATTGGTTACCGTCAAATTTTTAAAGAGCTGAATTCGACAATAAACCTGAAAATCTGATGTCTTATGTTGCACTCGTATGTCATTAAAATGTCCGTTGTTTTATATACATAACCAATTACGTACACGCATGTGCGAGTTTAAATTGCTCGATATTAACGATGCAGGCAAATTGTCTCAATGAGCTATAACAAATTCGGCAAGTTAACATTGTGTCGATAATGTCGTAACTATGATAATATTTTTTTTAAAAAAAAATTTCGAAACTTCATTATTATGAATCGTCCAAAATGTTTGTATCCAAGAACAACTTAATTTTGAGTTAAATTCTGTACTTAAATGACTATATTAACAATTGCTAAGAATTTAAAGCTTGCTTTGATAGTATATAGGTTGTAGATCCTATATAACCTAATATATTATCCAGACATTGGACTTTAAGCTGAATAGATTGTTATTTTTTTATTTTATTTATTTTATTTATTTTTATTATTCTTTTATTTTTTTATTTGTTTATTTTCGATTTATTTTTTTATTTTTTTATTTGTTTATTTTCGATTTATTTTTTTATTTTTTTATTTTATTATACTTATTATATTTATTATATTTTTATTTTTTTATTTTTTCTTATTTTCTTATTTTTTTATTTTTTTCATTTTTTTATTTTTTTATTTTCTATTTTTTATTTTTTATTTTTTATTATTTTTATTTTTTTATTTTTTATTTTTTTTATTTTATTTATTTTTTATTTTTTTTATTTTTTTTATTTTTTATTTTTTTTTATTTTTTTTATTTTTTATTTTTTTTATTTTTTTTATTTTTTTTTAATGAGTCAAATATATGTATTTAATAACGTTCTTTATACTCATGAACTAATAAAATAAACAAAAATTCAAATTTCAAGATTCGTGGTTTTGTTTCTTTAGCAGTATTAATTTAATAATTTGTTATTTATGAAACTTTTAAAATACGACACAGTAAATAAAGATATGGCTACATCATCATATTGTAACTTTAGCAGCGAGTATACAAGGTGTGATTTAACTGTATTATAAAAAGGCAAGTTATAACTAAGTTTTAGGGCTTTCTCAAGCAACTCCCTCGATATGATACAATAGTGATTGATGATGCTCAATTATTACAATTGATCAAAATAATGATTGCGATCGTTACTCGAGCAGACCACCCTTTTTTATTATCATTATGATTTCAGCAAATCGTAGCAAAAAAAAAAAACCAAAAAAAAAACAAAAGGTGACTATCCAATAAACAAATCTAACTCCTTCGGCAGCACTTCAACAAATAAATGTAACTTCGGCAGCACCAAGTGCCTCAACTTCTCCTTTATGAGCTTTATAAATATTCATATGTTGTTACAGCAACAATTTTCGCAAAATCAACTTCAAACAAAACAAGCGCAAACAGCAATGAAGTATTTGAATCTAAAAATTTTTTTTAGTAAAAAATAAAATAAAATAAAAAATAAAACGATTTACTTTTTTTCTGCCAACAAGAAAAATTACTAACCGAGTTTGATTACCAAAAAATAAAAATAAATATGACATAAAAGTTAAAGGATAATAAATATTGGTGTGGTGTGCCTTTGGGTTCCTTTGAATTTTTTATTAACGATAAAAGTTTCTAATATAAAAAGCAACGTTAATTATTAATTTCGCTGAAGATCCATGACATAAGCAAAGTGTTAGAACAATCTCTTTTTTTACTCTATCAGTAAGTAGTTTTAACCAATCATCGTTAACTCGATGAAGAAAAAAGATAGTCTGTCTCTAGACTTTTTTCAGTGAAGCGACAGTTCACTTAATCGGTTTTTTTGACTCCCGACTATTTAAAATTTTATTTTCGATCAATTGATTTAGGCGTGAGAATAACCTTAATCGATTACTGTTTATTCATTATAAAACTTGATAAAATTATAAACTTGCTACTTCATTGGCTTCTACATTTCATTTTTTGAAGTTTATAATAAAATATGAAAACTAACAAATTAGCCATGTCATATGTTTCTATCGTTTATTTGATACTCATACTGTACTAAACGTGAAAATTATTTAGTTATATAAAATAAAAAATATCGCAAAACATATGGTTACCGATCTTCTCCAACTTTACCCACTATACAACTACCTAGTGTACCCCTAATAAATTTCTCCGAACAAAACATTCCATTTTCAAAATTACAAGTATCTAATTCCATATACCTTCCTATGCTATGCTAAATGTTACATTATATCGAAACTCTACATATACTGCAATTTGAATATAAAATTCGATTAAGTTTGTCATATATAATAATTCTTTCGATTATTATGAATTTTTTAAAATAAATCTATGATATTCTGACTTGTCGTAATCGCACAAAAAAAACAAAGGCACATGATATTATTTCCAATAAAAAAACCGCATTATATTATTTCAAATAAAAAGGTACATTATATTATTTACAATAAAAAAGCCGCATTGTACTATTTCTAATAAAAAAGGTCATTGTATTATTTACAATAAAAAAGCCGCATTATATTATTGCCAATAAAAAAGGCGCATTATATGATTTCCAATAAAAAAGGTACATTATATTATTTACAATAAAAAAGCCGCATTATATTATTTCCAATAATGTATTTTTATTTTTTCCCGCCCATCCTTTTTTAGATTTTTTTTTGTATTTTCAAACACTTTCAGGTCATTAGCCATTCATTTAAGTTTGATCCAATATTTTTAGTAAGACACTTAGAAATAAAATTATTCACCTTTATAAAATTTTTATTATATATCAGCAATTAGATTTTTTATGAGCTGAATTCTAGAGGTCGGAACCAGTGCTTAAAATAGAAATTTTAATTTACCGGTACATGCACCTGTTATATAAAAAAATACCGGTCCAAAAAAAAAAACCTGCATTAATAGAAAATGATCATCAGATCATTGGTGCACATAGATGCATACTTCAAAAAATTCCGGATCATGCACCGTTTGTTGTACCGGCCCAATTTTAAAATACCGGTATATGCAATATAAAAAACGGTAGATCCGGGCGGAGTTTACAGCTGTTTTCACAAATTCGGGATTTTTACAGGGTAATCCCAAAAATTCCTGGTCGGATTTAGGTCGGCATTTAACCCTAATTGTTAGTAAATTCTATAGCAAAATTATCAGCTAGGGCGCTTTTCACTTAATGAACGGCTACGATTTTATTAATAAATTTTTAGTGATCCTGGGCAAAATTGACAATTTCCGGCTCTGCCGACCAGGATTCCGATGCATTCCGGCCAGGAATCTTCTTGTATGAATTTAAATTCGGAGACAACAGATAAAAATTGATCGACCGATCGCCGAAAATCTAATTCAGATAACGCCGAATTTACTGTAAAAACTTACCGAATTCGGCCGAAATAAATTTTAGCTATTTCGGCCGAATTCGAATTCGGTGTTCTTCGGGGGTTACACAACATATATACAAAATATGTACTGCTACATCGATTATATCTAATCTAAAACTTTTAATTTGCCGAATATGGTACTATTCGTTGGAAAATAGTTGAGAATAACTTAGAAAGCCTGTCAGTACGATTAATTGTTAAATACATAGGCCACGCAAAGTTAAATTTTCGTTTTGCATTACCTGCCGGCCCAAATTTTTCAAAAACTTTTTTTTTTTAGTCCCAATTCTTCTAAGACAAGCATAATAATGTTTATTTTAATGATTTTAATGAATATAGTTCAAAAAAATCGATATTAGTTATCATTAAAATCAGAAAATGGATGGAGGGATATCGAACCATTTCGGGATTGTTAATAGTCAAAAATATGTACACATGTGTGGTCAGAGGGAATTTTCGGAGGTATGATAATACTTATTGTTAAAACTTTTAGATTAGGGTTATTTTGGAGATTTTTTAGGAAATTCTTAAATTTTTTTTGTGTTTATATACAAAATTTTGTGCTAAACAAGTTTACTTTGTGGAAATAAAAAGGTTATCTTAATAAAATTAAAGGTATTTGCAATTTTTCATTTTTTAACTCATTTTTTAAAGATTTCTCTAAATTTCATTAAGACAATCTTTCTAATTCAACTAAGTAAACTTGTTTAATACTAAATTTTGCATATGGGTTCAAAAAATTTTAAGACCTTTTTTTAATGTTAGAATAATTCATAATCTAAAGAATTTTAACAAAAATTGTTTATTTTTTAAAAATAATGATTTGCAAATTTAGCCAATCAAATTAGAGTGTGATATATAAGCATATCACACCTATGCAAAGCATATTAAATTTCTATTATTAAAATTCTTTCAAGCCTTATTATATCTAGAATTTGTTTTTGTTATAGGTGAAGTTAGAAATGGCTAAAGCTGAAAATTTTAAATTATTTAATATAAAATTTTCTAAAATTTTTGGGCTGCATTTTCTAAGCTTTTTTTTATAATTAGATTAGAGCTTAGGATTAATTTTAATAATAAAAGAGTATAAATAGATTTTGGTAGAATTTATGTTTAAATTGAGGTTCTTAATTTTCAACTTCAGTTATTTTTAACTTTAGCTACAATATTTTTTATTATTATTTGAGTTAAATAGTCAAAATATAGTTAGTTATAATTATATTTGTAGTTATATTTAGAGCCTGCTAATAGAACTCAATAATTATTGTTGTTTTTGCTATAGATATAACTTTTGAACAAGATATTCAGACAATAAGTTTTTAATTTTTTTTATACAAGTTTATTTATAAGTAGGCCCAAAGATGGACAAGATTTTAATATTAATAATATTAATAAATCTTGAAAACCCATTAAGAATATTTTATTAGAGGTAAAAAAAGCATTTAAATTAATTAGTATTAGAGGATAAAGCTATAAATATCTTTTTATTACAGACCTTGCCATTCTATAGAAAACAAATTTGGAACAATAAAGTTAAATTAGTTATTTGCCCTTTTGCTTTTTGAATTGAATATTGAGATATTTTAATTTTTTTTATTTAGTCAATAGCATGTTCAATATGCCAAACATAACTAAATATTTATTTTATAAGACAGGCATTTTTTATAGCTTTAATTTGGTTTATATCTTTATTAAAAAGAATAAAAAAAGGTAAGATGCCTTCTTTTCTAACAAGCAATGTTATTAATATTTAAAGAATTTTGTAGACAATCTTCTAATTTAGTAAGTATATTAAGATATAAAAAAGAATGTAACAAATATTATAATATTATTGAAAAGAAGAGGAGTCTTTGAAATCTTATATTAAAGATATAAATTCATGAGAGCCAATTAAATTTCATTTACATAAGAGAAGGAGTAGAGTATAGTAAAAAAATATTATATAATATATATTACTACTCTAAGCAAATAGTATTTGGAATTCTTTACAATTAACAATTAAGATAAATAATTCAAAATTTTTGCAATTAGTTTTAATAAAGAGTTAAGAATAAGTTTACTAATATTTTTTCTAAATTATATTTATAAATAGTGTAACAAATTCAAGTGCTCTAATAAAATCATTTTCATGATAGATATTAAAAGTAGAGTACACTATTTGCAAATTATATTAAAATGAGTAGTAAAATTTTTTTCTTTTTAAAATTAAAAAAATTATATTAAGTTAACTACTTTTAATTTCTAAAAAAGTTGCAAAATAGATTTTTCTGATTCTAACAGTAATAAATTATTAAAATTAGTTAGATTTTACTAAGAAACATGTGTTAAAGATTGTGTATTACAAAAATTATATAATATAAACCAATCAGAATCACCAATATTGTATTACTACAGAGAATTTGAAGAATCTAACCACATATATAGGTAGTTTTTTTCAAGTCACAAAAGTTTTAATTTTTACTACTATAAATAGAAGGTTTGATATACACTATATCAAAATTTAATAAATTTTTGGTGGTAAATTTAAAAAGTTTTAATAGTAGTATATTTTTGTAACCTTGTATAACTTTTTGTATATCAATATTATATAAAAAATGATTTATATTGGATTCTACTTTTATTTTATAATTTTTGTCAACTAATTCTTGTCACTCTATATAATTTTTTGTTGAGATAACTTGATTTTTATATTTTTTTGCTTCTTTGACAGTCTTGCTGAGACACAAATAATTATTTTATTTACTAATATTAGTAATACTACTATACTAGTATATAATTAACTACAATTGTAAGCTTGATATTATCTGGTTACAAAGACTGTAATCTGATGTAATCTGTTGCACCAACTTATATATGAGTTGGAAGGCTTTGTTAGCTCTGCCAAAAACCAACTCCTTTAGATTTTTTCTACCTAAGTTACTTGATAGAATATACTTAGTCCATATCTAATAAAAATAATAAAGAAAATAAAAAGGGGAATAAAAAAAAAGAGAACTACAAACTCAATTTAAATAAATAACCAAATTTACAAAAAAGAAAAAACAAAGATAGAAAAAACAAAAGAGGGTAACAGAACTAAAAAGTGCACTATTAGTACTTGTAAATATTGTAAAAATTATATAATACTACTAAATGATAAGTCTCTATTTAAAATCTATTTATGTATTATATTTAATAAGAAAAAAAGATAAAAAAACTCTGTCAAATAATATAGAGAAACTAATGCCTAATAACACTTATACAAGAAATTGATATGTGTTTCAAGACTTTGTACAGTTAAACCTCCATAAATACAACTTGTAGAGACAAGCTACAATGTGCATTTAGAGAGATTGGTATTTAGGGAGAGCCAATTAAATTGCAGCTTTAAAAATTAAATTATTAAGTTTGTATAACTTTTACTAAAAACTGTATAACTTATTTTAAATATTGAAATTTGATTGGCTATGTGAATTTAGGGAGGTTAGTGTAATATAAAAAGTTATTTAAAAGAACATGCATTTACAGAATATAGAACATGCATTTAGCACTAATAACATCTTATAGACAAAAAAAAACATGCATTTAGAAAGGTATTGCATTTGTGGAGATTGCATTTATGAAGATTTAACTGTACACATTTTCATTGTTTATCTTGAAATGCTAAAGTTACTTGTGATATCAATTTCAATTTGGTAGACATATTCCAATTTAAAAAGAGTAAACACTGCTGACCTTTTGGAAGATGTAAGCTAAATTTCTACTTTTTGGCAAAATTTTAAAAAGTCCAAGAGAAGAAGCAATAAGAGTATAAAACTTGTAATGGACTGTAAATTGCATGTTTTTATTTAACAAAAATATGTTTCTGCTTGAGCTTTTACATTTTTTGACAAAAATATTTAGGGTTGTAGCCCTACTACATCTTTTTTAGCAATAAAGTATTCTACTCAGAGAGTCAAACCCACAAGAAGAGCTCTTTTTTACTTTATTTTAGTTCTTCTAAATGTGAAATCTGGAGACCTGTATCCAGGTTGTTCCTAGATAAAGTCTTTGCTATATATACATATACTAACTACAAAGTTTACCTGTTACATAACTTGATATTTATAAAAAATTTAGTACAAAGGATTATTGGAAAGAGTTTGATTGGATTTTTTATACTGTCTAAAAAATAAATTAGATAATAAATTATTTATAAAAAATAATTTTATTAAATATATTAAAATTATAATTATAATATAAATGTATAAATAAATGCATTATATATTTTTAGTTTTTAATTTTGTAATATTTTATTTATTATAGTAGAGCATTTTTAGTATTTATAATACCTTTTGTTAGTTAGCTATAATTTTGTATTATTAATTTTTGAAATTATTATTTATTATATTATTGATTTTTGTATAATGTTTTGTAAATATTTTGCTCTTGCAAGTTTATAGATTTTTTAATATTATTTTATTATTCTACAATATTTTTATTTATAATAATACTATAATTCTCAAATATATAATGCTATTTTGATTTAGTTGTGCTATAGTTGTTAAAGTACTTTTAATTTATTATTTATATATATTAGTACTGTAGATTATTAGTATTATATAAGTATTGGTAGGCTTTAAATTAGGTTTACTATAGATTCCTGATAATTATCTACCCTTTATCTTAATAAAAATTTTTAGAAAATTACTAGCAGTTGCTATATATAAAATTCTAAATTTTCAAACATATAATTAAATAAAGTTGTTCATATCTTCAAAATACATCAAAATTGGTATTATTTGGACGAATTTTTAAAAGTACATCATTAAATTTTTAGAAAATTTAACAATTCAAAAATAAGCTACTCTACATTTTTTTGGTGTGATTTTTTGTTCAAAAATAGTAGCTTATTTTTGGGAATATATGGTAATAGGTTGAATAAATTAAAAGATAATATAATTTAATGCTAAAATTAAGGTTAAAGAAGTTCAGAATTAGTGTAAAGGCGAAAAAACTTAGGCTAGTATGCTACAGGATTATATAAGAACTAAATGATTAGGTTAATGCAAACTAGTACAAGAGCTAAAATATTAGTGCTATGTATTATATAATTAATAGGATTCTGAAAAAATATAACGATAAATTAGATCCAGATTTGTAAAACTTACACAAAATTTCTTTCAAAAATGTATAATTTGAGGCAAAAAATTTGAAAATTTTACTATAGAAATTCAACATTTGTTAACACTATAACTGATAAAAACTTTGCCAAATTGAGAATAACATTACAAACCCCAAAAAAATTCAATAAAAAATCCTACCAATAAAATCGAATCAAGTTTCACTGAAAAATTTTACGAACACACTGACTTCAAAATTTAATTGCTGCTTAATTTACAGAATAAAAACCTCGAATCAACTAAAAAAAAAACAACTCCTAAACGCATGAGTAGCTTGTTAATGATCTACAAGTACAGTAAATCTAAAAATCTCAATCACTTTATACAGAATAAAGGCCAACTTACACATTGGAAATAGCTAAATATGCCATTCTCAATAGTTTCAAGTATGCGTTAAATAATTGATATTAAGTACGTATTGTTCTTGGTGTACGTAATTATTTCTATGAAAAGAATCCGAGAATTCTAGATCTTTCACTTTATTAAGATCGATAATTTAAGAAATTTTATTCAATGAGATTTACGTATTAGTTTATGTATTACTTCCATATAGAAATTAAAGTTTTTAAATTTCTTTCACTATGACGAGACGATATCTAAATTTAGTATTTCCACAATTACACAAGCATGCAATTGTAGACTACAAGTGTGGAATTATAGAATTGTCGATCGTTAATATTTTTACAATTCCACAATGATCATTTTTGAACCAAAACAAAACGGGTTATCAATAATTAAAGTTTATCAGCTATTTTGAAATACAATAACATATAATTAATAATATAATAATTAATAATATAATATAATTAATAATTATATAACGGTAATAGATAACATATAATTAATAATTATTATATATAATAGATAATATATAATTAATAATTATATAATATAATTATATAATAATAATTATATACAATAATATATAATTAATAATAATTATTTAATAATAATTATATTATATAATATATAATATATAATATTATATAATTATCAATAAATAACAAATTAACGGATTTGCAAAGGTCCTAAAATTTTCCTAAAATTTTATAACAATTATATGCTATCATTCTAATTCTTCAAGAAATAACTTTTTTTTTGGACTATTATTCCTTTTGCTGTTTGGGTTTCCATATGGGCACTTTTAACACATAATACACCACTTGTTTTCTTCCATAATTAGGAACGTTAAAATTTCAAACCATCAATATCATAGCAATGCAATTTAAAATATAAAATATGCGTAACTTTAAATCCATTGTTGGCCAACTGCAAGATCACTACATGCAATAGTCATTTTGATCTCTGTTTAGAATCCCCACAAAAATCACAAGACCATATCTTTGCAGTAATTGCGACGAATAACAAGCTTATCATAGAACTGTGTTTAACCATATATTTATTTATTCGAAAAATAAAGCTTTTTAGTAACATATTTTGTAGTGACAAAAGTTTTCGCGCGACCATTGAAATATTCTACTGGTCGATTTTTTTTTAAACTTTTATATCATAAAATATATTATTCAATTACAAATTCTGCATGTACTAAATAAAAAACAACTAAGAAATAAAATTTATAAATGACCATAAAAAAAACGTATGCATATAACATATAGCCATATACAGTAAATTAATGTATATTAAAAATTCCGGATTTCTCAGAATAAATAAGACCTTTATCCTTTCCTTCTTTGATTTCTTTTGGAGTTAAACTATTAATAATTCCAATATCACTTTGAAATATTAAATGACTTCCATTCTTAAATTCAATCTTTGCTTTCAAACGATGTGTCATCAGAATACGTTGAAACGTTTTTGTATAAATATTTAGAGGTATAAATTTAGTACTATTCTTTGAAGGTATACGCATTCCAACTTCAAATGAATAATTATTTTTTGTAGGTTGTGGTAAAGTAGAAAGTTTCTTTTTATCGATTATAACTTTGGTAGTTTCTATTTTATTGGCAGTTATAATCACATTATTCTTAGCAATACACTGCAATTCGATTAGTTGAAGCTTGATCTTTTTAATATTTATATCAGCCATCGTTGGTTTCAAGGAAGTCAAGTTTACATACAGTGAAATATCATCTCCCATACTCCAACTAATCAGGTAATTAACAAAAAATAAAAAAATTAATATCAATTAAAAGTTTATCGTTTAACAAAAAAAAAAAATTGAAACATACAAAAATTTTTTTAACTCGCATTTTACCATAGTATCGCCAACTTTATATTCCTCAATTGCTTTATCATAATCAGGACATTTCATAATGATCGGTCGTTCCAGAGGTTCAGTAGGTAAACACCATCTATTAATCTGACATTTTACTGAAATAACTTTTTCAACATTTTTATTCGATATTAACCTTGCTTCCAGAATATAATTTATGCCTGCATAAATGTTATAATCAATTTCGAATGAACTCGGGAGATCATCCTCGAGTTTAATGTTAAACCTCAAATTTAAATTGGTGACAGGCTGATAATCCAAATTTTCCCAAGCATTATAGGTATAATGACAAAAGACTCGATTAAATTTTTCATTAAATTGTTTAAATATACTTTCACACAAAGTAGATTCTTGGCCAATTAGAGAGATTTCAACTTTCTTTAAATATAAAGGTTTATCAATAGGACAATGTACATGAAAATTGCCGGTGATGAAAGATGGCCCAATACCAAGATATCCTTTATTTATTTTTAAAAAAGATTAATTCACCATTTTGAGAATTATGATATTTCCCTATAAACGACAAAATCTTACTAACCATGTTGAAAGGTTTTGATATTCTTCGAAGAATAGGTGAAAAATGCATGTTTATCATATTTTGTATAGGAATCTTTTGAGGGACCGTTCATTTTGTTGTCACTCGTAATTTGAGAGTTAATTTTGTATATGTAAAAAAAAACAAAAGAGTCAAAGCTTTCTTATCTATTTATACTTGTTTTCTTAAATCAAGCTCTTTTGGCGTTAATCTGCTATACATCTCTCAATGGCATAATACATAACATTATTTCTATTGAATAATTTAAACGTCATTGATAGTTTTATTTAGTGCATATCTTGTATTTTTATAATTTTATATATGTTCATAAAAAAAATTTTTGATATAAAAAAAGCTTAGAAATGTCACCTGAGAGCATGTTATCATAAGATTTCCGACATTTAACGAATTCATATACCATATTAGTAAGTTATGCGGCATTGTTTATAATCCTATTCGCCTTAAATATTTGTACAAATCATTTGCAGAGCAGCCTCAAACATTATCATATCTCTGTCCTTAGTTATATTATTCTTCATTTGTACACTGTGGCGATTAACTTGTATTTTATATATAGAAGTGCTACTAATCATCAATCACTCTACGTAATCAATCAAATTGCTAGATTAAACAATGCATTGCTCAATTTGGTCGTACGTATAGTCTTGAACAGTGTTGTCGTGTCTACTATGTCCAAGACTTTTTTTACTTATGTCCACGTCCAAACGTCCACAGTGTCCACAACTGTCCAAAGAATATTTTGACTTTAAAATTTAATAAATTAGTTTAAGAAAGATATGATTATATATTTTTTATAGTTCTGAATATTTTTCTGAAAAGAAAAAAATAGGTTATCTTAATAAAATTTTAAATACGGTAATTTAGATTTATTTTTTTGTCCACAATTGTCCACAAATTGTCCAGAGCTGTCCCGTGACAACACTGGTCTTGAACACACGATCACTATTTTAATTTGCTTAATTGGTTTGTAACGTTTCTTTAATTGCTCATTGAGTTTGCTAAGAAAAAAATTACTGTAAATTCGGACGTGAGTACTCCGTTATTTCCATAATTTAAAATTGTACCTATAGTTGCCGCCCAAATCCCAAACTATTATAGTTTGGGTTTGTCCACGCCCAAATCCCAAACTCTGGTCAAACTAATTTCTCAAAAACTTTGTTAATAATTCTTATTTAAACAATTGATATATATTCTTATAACTATATATAATATATTTGCAAAATATTAAGATTATTTGTTTGATTTAATTTTCTGTAAATAACAATTGTTTTTTTTTTTTTGAGTTTTGAGTTTGTCCGGTTTGTCCGGCAAGTATAATTGTACCCGGGTACTCTTTTATAAGGAGTATAATGTATTGAGGCAATATGTTTTATTATATGCACTTGACATGATATAATGCTTTTGTACCCGGGTATAAATCACCATCTAGCACTTGCCATGAGGGTACTCGAGTCTGGCATTTTACGGTAATTTCAAGTTTTTCATCGATCATTTATTGGATCAACCCATGAAAATATGATTGGCTACCGTCAAATTTTTAAAGAGCAATAAACCCGAAAATCTGATGTCTTATGTTCACTCATATGTCATTAAAATGTCCGTTGTTTTATATACATAACCAATTACGTACAAACGCATGTGCGAGTTTAAATTGTTCGATGCCAGGCAAATTGTCTCAATGAACTATAACAGCATTCGGCAAGTTAACATTGTATCGATAATGTCGTAACTATGATAATATTTTTTAAAAAAAATTTCGAAATCATTATTATGAATCGTCTAAAATGTTTGTATCCAAGAATAACTTAATTTTGAGTTAAATTCTGTACACTATTCTTCTTAAATGACTATATTAACAATTGCTAAGAATTTAAAGCTTGCTCTGATAGTATATAAGTTGTAGATGCTATATGACCTAATATACCTAATATATTATTGAGAGCTCTGAGAGAAGCCAGACATTGGGCTTTAAGCTGAATAGATTGTTATTTTTTTATACCGGTAATAATATTAATAAATCTTGAAAACCCATTGAGAATATATTTTATAAAAAAAAAGCATTTATATTAACTGGTATTAGAGGATAAAATTATAAATATCTTTTTATTATATCTTTAATATCTTTTGCATTCTTTGTAAAGTAATTAGACCTTGCTATTTTATAAAAACAAATTTGGATCAATAAAGCTAAATTGGTAAGTTGCCCTCTTTTGCTTTTTGAATTGAATATTGAGATATTTTAAGTTTTTTTTTATATTCAGTCAATAGCATGTTCAATATACCAAAACATAACTAAATATTTTTTTATAAGACCAGCATTTTTTATAGCTTTAATTTGTTTTATATCTTTATTAAGAAGAATAAAAAAGGTAAGATAACTTCTTTTCTAACAAGCTAAAAAAATTCTATAAAAAAATATTATAGAAAAGAAGTGGGGTCTTTGAAATCTTATATTAAATATATAAATTCATGAGAGCCAATTAAATTTTATTTATGAGTAGAGTATAGTAAAAAAATATTATATAATATATATCATTACCCTAAGAGAGCCTCTAAAAATCAGCTTATTTTTGGGTGGGTGGGTGGATTAGCTAAAGTATTAGGTGTAATTCTGGCCAAATTTTCATAATTCTAGCCAGAGTTACAAAATTATTTTTGACCAAAATTATAAATTTATTAATAAAATTTAATAAATAATAACTATTGATCTACTAAATCAAATTTGATGATTTAACTACCAAAATAATCCTCTTAATGAGAGGATTCTAAAGACCCAAAATTATAAGAATATAATAACTGAATCATAAAATTGGAATTGATTTGTATTACTATGAAAGTTCTATAATTTATTAAATAATTATAAACTATTTATAACAACACAAATTTATTCTGATTTTAGAATCCTGTAATTAGATTTAATGATTTTGGCTTGCTGGAATCCTCTTGTTAAGAGGATTATTTTGGTTGTTAAATTATTGAAATTGGTTAAATACAGTACTGGACAGCAAAAACTATCCATTTTTTTAGAGCGTACCAAATTTAAGATATATAACACAAACTCTGATTGGTTAATATTGTACATAACACAAGTTCTAATTGGTTAATTATAATTTGTTTTTGTACTTATTTAGTAATTTTAACAATAAAGATTAACCAAACAAATTGCTTGCACATGATCAGACATTATCTGATTGGTCAATTGTCCTGCACCAAATTTTTGCTTTATTATAAAAGTTGCTAAACTTTAAGCCCTTATTATTTAAAAAGCAAAATATCAAAAATCTGTTTTACAAATTTGTAGATTAGGTTACATATAATAAATTTATAAGAGGGATTTTTAAAATAATAACTTGTTGTGAAGTTATTAAATATTAAACAATGTTAAAAAATATATAGTTTTTGCTATCTAGTACTGTATAACAGAAGTTATTAACAATTAAATATTAATTCATGATTCGCCTATAATTAGTAGAATTTACATAATAAATTTTGGGGCAAATTACTATATTAATTTACTAAATATAAGAATCTGGCTGTTCCTTCTTCTAAAAGTTTTTTTCTATTAATTAAACCTTTAATGTTTATTTAATAAATGTTGTAGAGCTAATTTTTCTGATTCTAATAGTAGTAAAACTATTAAAATTGACCTAGCATATCATGAGAAATGAGCATTTTAATCTTCACAACTATATGTTTTTTCCTTTAAATAAACAAAGAAAAAACATATAGGTGCAAAGATTAAAATGCTTATATCTTATGGTATATTGTGTTAATTTTAATAATTTTACTACTATTGGAATTAGAAAAATTAGCTATACAACTTTTATTAGATGCACATTAAAAGTTTACTTGACAGAAAAAAACTTTTAGAAAGAGAAACAGCCAGATTTCAACATTTACTAAAAAACTTATTTTTACTTATCCCCACTTTTTACTATATATTACATATATGATTTCTATTATTTATAGGCGAATTACAAATTAATTTTTAATTGTTAATAACTTTTGTTCTACTGAACCAATTTCAATAATTTAACTACCAAATGATTTTCTTAATGAGAAAATTCTAGCAAGCCCAAAATTATAGAATTCTATTAGAATAAATTTGTGTTATTATAATTGGTTTATAATTATTTAATAAATTATAAAACTTTTATTGTAACCAAATCTATTCTAATTACATGATCTAGTTATTATATTCTTATAATTTTAGTCTTTAGAATTCTCTTATTAAGACAATTATTTTGGTAGTTAAATTATCAAATTTGGTTCAGTAAAACAAAAGTTATATATTATTAAATGTAGTATTTTCTGAATTTTTAATAATTGTAAAATCTGATTAATTAATTGGAGTATCAGATATAGGTGTGTGGGGTAGGCTTATAGTAACCAATAATAAGCTGATTTCTGGAACTCTCCTAAGAAAGTAGCATTTGAATTCTTTAGAATTAACAATTAAAGTAAAAATTTAAAATTTTTGCAATTAGTTTTAAATACTGTATTTTTATGAAATAACAGGCTGAGGAATTATTTAGAAAATAGAGTCCCCTAAAAATTGCATATATGGATTCGAAATAATGCCCCAGCGTGTCTCAAATAACGCGCCCCTATATATAGTTGTTAAATATAAAGATCGTTTATTATTAAATTAATAATCTAAATAGAATATACCTTTTAACAATTGAAAATTCTTGTTACACAAGTTGCCATTATTTCGATTATTACTGTAACATCTTACAGCTGATTTGAAAATTAGTAGGATATTTGAAAAATTTTCTTGTTTTTGAAAGCTATCAGTTTCTTCTTATGAATCATCTAACTTTTCGGAAGCCATGTCACAGTCTTTGGAACTTCAGTCTAATAATGTCAATATGATTTCTGAAGAGTTATATGATTCATAAGACAAAACCAAAAGGTTTCAAAAATGAGAAAATTTTCAAGTATCCCTCGAATTTTTAAATTAGCTATAATTAACGCACATAAAAAATCAGAATTCAAGTTCATAAATATTTACACTATATTATAAGTTCAAACACGCTAAAAATATATTTAAAACTTTAAATTCTTTTAAAAAACTTGATTCAATTTATTAAAGATCTGACTTGGCAAAAAATTCATATGTCTCGAAATAACACTCTGGTGCGTACTCTCAATAACGCACCTATACTCAAAATAACATGCTGAGGTGCGCTATTTCGCGAAAATATGGTATGTAGTAAAGAATAAGTTTACTAATATTTTTTAAATTATAGTTATAAATAGTGTAACAAATTCAAGTGCTTTAACAAAATTATTTTCAAGATAGATAATTAAAGGTAGAGTAACTATTTACAAATTATATTAAATAAATATCACAGATCATATTTAAAATGAAATCTAAAGTACGCCTATATGGCATTATCTGTGGAGGTGTTAATAAAAAAATGAAATCTACATTTTCTACTTAAACTACTAGCCTTCTAAAACCCACTAATACTTGTTTATTATAATTTTTTTAAAACTAACCCTAACTCTAAACCCCTAACCCTAAAAAATGCATCCCCAAAAAAATTGGTTTTTGAGATTTTATACTATAATTTCATTTTAATCTGGATTTTATTATAATATGCTACAATAAATAAAAAGTTTTTTACTTTTTAAAATTAAAAAAATTATATTAAGTTAACTACTTTTAATTTTTAAAAAAGTTGTAGAAAGATTTTTCTAATTTTAACAGTAATAAAATCATTAAAATTAGTTAGATTTTAACTAAAAAACATGCATTCAAAGATTGAATATTACAAAAATTATATAATATAAACCAATTAGAATTACTAATAATGTATTATCACAGAGAATTTGAGCACATTACAGAAAACCAAAGAAGTTTTAAATTTTTACTACTATAAATAGAAGGTTTAATATGTGCTATATCAAAATTTATTAATTTTTGATAGTAAATTTAAAAGTTTTAATAATAGCATATTTTTGTACAGTGCACGAATCCTTTAATTAGCGACTATAATACACAATCTTTAAAAGCTTATAAATAAAAAACTAAAGTAGTTATAAATCAAATCTCTTCATAGAATAATCAAATCAAACCTAAAGAACAAAGTTATGAAGCTAATTTTTTAAATTACTTAGTATTTAATAGAGTTATTTCTTGTTAAAGTTAACCTAATTTATTAATTAAATTAAAAATTTGGCTGCTTTAATTTTGCCTAGAACTACTAATAATATTCTTAATTCTGCCCAAAATTATTAAATAAAAATATACTATAGTTAAATTTAATATTAAAAATTATAATTCCTTTCTCTTTTCTTTTCTTTTCTCTTTTTTTTCTTTTTTTTTTCTCTCTTTCTCTCTTTCTCTCTCTCTCTCTCTTTCCTTCTCTCTCTCTCTCTCTCTTTCTCTCTCTCTCTCATATATATTTCTAATTTAATATATACTTATATTAACCAATCATATTAGGTTATTTTTGTATAATATGGCTCCAAATTTGATTTCACTAATGAAGCTTCCCTGTGTGTCTTAACAAAAAAAATTCCTTACAAAATTTTGCTTCATATGCAGTAGCTTGTTCATCTTATATTGATTACTTATGTAAATTATGTTTTAATAGTTAATCCTTATCTTTATCGTGGTGGCACATGAATTTACATTTATTGCCCATGCCAAATCCTGTGCTGATTCGACTAGTAAACTGCTGCAAAACCCAAGCTATTTACGGTCCAATTGGCACAAGCACATGGTCCCATATGGTCCACTGAATCCGAACCAACTTGGGCCATACCTGTACAAATCTGAACTTTGACCTGTGCCAAAATGACCCATGCTTATCCGATTCCATCCCGTGCCTATACAGTACATTTTTCTTATAGGAAAACTCAATTTAAATAAGTAAACAAATTTACAAAAAAGAAAAAACAAATAAAAAAATGTACTATAGCATCTGTACAAGATTGTAAAGATTATATAATATAAAAAAGTCTATTTGTAACATTCTGTTACATGCTTATTTGTAACAGCCAATAAGGCCATATTAATATTAGAGTAGAGTTGAAGTTAGGGTTAGGATCAAAATTAATACAGAATTGTGAGAGGATTATTTTTTGTTAGAAGTGCAATAGGGTTATCATAGTAAAATTTTGAGTTATAAATAAAGCTATTACAAATAAGCATGTAACAGGCTGTTACAAATAGATTCATCCATATAATATTACTAAATTGTCAGTCTCTATATAAATCCATTTATGCATTATATCTAATATTTAATAAGAAAAAAAGATAAAAAACTCAGTCAATAAAGTAGAAAAACTAATGCCTAATAATACTTATGCAAGTAATTTGATATGTGTTTTTAAAATATTGTACATGTTATTCATTATTTATCTTGTAAATGCTAAAATTACTTGTAATATCAATTCCAATTTGGTAGGCATATTTCCAATTTAAAAAGAGTTAATACTACTAATTTTTTGAAGAGTGTAAGCTGAATTTTCTAATTGTTGGCAAAATTTTGAAAAGTTCAAGAAGAGAAGTACTAAAAGCACAAAACTTGTAATGAACTATAAGTTGTATTGTCTTAGAATAGTATATTAAACCAAAAATATGCTTCTACTTAAACTTCTACATTTTTGACAAAAAACTTTAGGGTTATAGCCCTACTATATCTTCTATAGCAATAAAGTTTCCACTCAGAGAGTTAAACCCACAAGAGGAGAGCTAATTTTTAACTCTATTTCAATTCTTCACAATATGCAATCTGGAGCTCTGTATCCAAGTTGCTTCTAGATAAAGTCTTTGTTATATATACATATACTAACTACAAAGTTTTTACAGATTAACATTTATAAAAAATTTGGTACAAAAAATCATTGAAAAGCGTTAAATTGGATTGTTATATTGTTTAACAAAAATAAATTAGATAATAAATCATTTATAAAAAATAATTTTATTAAGGAAATTACTAATTTACACCACAGGTGATTATCACCTATAGTCAATTTACCAATTAAAATTCAGAATCAGGTGTAACATGTAGATCAATTTTTGTATAACAAAAACAAAAATTTTTTAAAAAATTGCTAAAATTGGTTCTAATCTAAAATTTTGTCTATGGAACTACTTTTTTTTATACAAAAAAAAATTCCTCATTAAATTTTACTATATATAAATCCTACCCTAGTCTCTAACCTTTACTCTTACCCTAATATTAAAGAGATTTAATTTTTATTTAATAAAAGCTGGTTGTTTTGTTTATTTTTTTATGCATTGTAGATCACAGGTAATAATCACCTATAGTGATTATTAGTTATTTTCTTTTATTAAATATATTAAAATTATAATTATAATACAAATTTATAAATAAATACATTATATATATTTTGTTTTAGTTTAATATTTTGTAATATTTTATTTATTATAGTAGAGTTTTTTTAGTATTTATAATACTTTTTATTAGTTAGCTATTATTGTTGTATTATTAATTTTTGAAGTTATTATTTATTGTATTATTAATTTTTGTATAATGTTTTTTTTTTACAAGTTTATAGGTTTTTTAATGTTATTTTATTATTCTAAAGTATTTTTATTTATAATAACTATACTGTAGAGCACTGTATACAGTACCTGAGATTTTATTCAAAAATCCATTTTTTAAATTGAATAGTACCTGCAGGCAGGGTTGGCAATGGACTATGTCCATTAAAAATAAATTTGCCAATGGATCTAAATGGACCAATACTATAATTCATTGATCTATTGATCCATTGGTCCATTAGTTTATTTTGACAAAAATTATTTTTATACTAATTTATTGGAATTTAGAATTAACTTTTAGTTTAAAATTCTTTAATTTGTTATTACCAATTATAATTGTACTTAATCTTGTTATATTATATATTTCTATTGTTATAATAAATTAATATGTTTTTTTGAATTCAAAAAAAAAACAATCAACACATAATAAATAAGTAAATTTTATCACTAACAAACATTTATAAACAACTTAGTTTATATACAGTTAATCTATAGACAAGATTATTTTATAGACAGTTAGTTAATACATTAATACATAGACAAATTCATTTTGTAGACAATTTATTTTACTAACAATTTTTTTTATAAATTGCACCAACTTTAATTTAAACTTAAGATTAATAACAATAACTAGATTAATTTATTTGTAATATCAGATATTGGTAAACTAACTGCTTATAAAACAAACTTATTTGCAAATTAATTAACTATAAAATAACCTTGCACATAATATAATTCTTTGAAATTAAATTGTCTATAAAGTATTGTTGGTGAGTTAATACTACTAAATAAAATATCAAAAAAATATAATTGAACTTATGTATCCAGATAAATTACAATAACTGCAGTTTGAATTTTAAAACAATCTGTTGACATCAATAGAGAATAGTTTATATATTCTTATCTAATTTTATTCACATGTATCTCTCAAAATAATATGAATACCAAATCTAGTATACTCATATATGAACAGTAACAAGATCTTGTGCCATTCTAGATAGCAAGAAACTATACATTCTGTAATGCAAGCATTGCCATGTTCTGATATAGAATGTTTTAAGATAGTTCACAGAGTAATTTGATTGTGTCCTTAAAAATTTAGATAATATTTGTGATTACTTTATATTAAGTACAATAAAGTAGTTAGTTAGATAATTTAAAAAACTATATAATTTATTTAATCTACTTGTCCATTGGTCCATTGAAATAATAACTACTCCAATGGAACCATTGGATATGGTCAATGGACCTGAGCTCCATTGATACCAGTGGACAAATGTGCCCACCCTGCCCACAGGTACTGTGTGAGTAACCAGGTACTATATGTTGGGGATATATTATATGAAAATAATAAATTAAATATTGCTGTACCCCTGGGTATTATTCAGAATTAGATCAAATGAACAGTGAATGATACCTGGGTATTAATCAAGGAGGGTATTATTTTTCAGAGATACTTTATGTAGTACTCTATAGTAATTATCTAATATGCAATACTATTTTTGATTTAGTAGTGCTATGGTTGTTAAAGCACTTTTAATTCATTATTTATATATAATAGTACTGTAGATGATTAGTATTGTATAAGTATTGGTAGGTTTTAAATTATGCTTACTATTGATTCATGAAAATTATCTACCTTTATAAAAATTTTTAGAAATTTACTAGCAGTTGCTATATATAAATCTAAATTTTCAAACATATAATTAAATAAAGTTGTTCAGAACACCAAAATACATCAAAAATAAAAATTTGATATTATTTGGACGAATTTTTAATAGTACACTTTTAAATTTTTAGAAAATTTAACAATTCAAAAATAAGCTACCCTACATTTTTTTGATGTAATTTTTTGTTCAAAAATAATAGCTTATTTTTGTGAATATATGGTAATAGGTATAGTTGAAATAAAAGATAATATTATTTAATGCTAAAATTAAGGTTAAAGAAGTTCAGAATTAGTGTAAAAGTGAAAAATCTTAGGCTAGTGTACTACAGGATTATATAAGAACTAAATGGTTAGGTTAATGCAAATTAGCACAAGAGCTAAAATATTAGTGTTATGTATTATATAATTAATAGGATTCTGAAAAATATGGACCAAGATTTGTAAAACTTATACAAAATTTCTTTCAAAAATGTATAATTTGTGGCAAAAAATTCGAAAATTTTACTATATAAATTCAATATTTGTTGACAATATAACTGATAAAAACTTTGCCCAAATCAAAAATCTATCAACTTTAGTGCAACCAAATTGAGAATCTAACATTACAAACCCCCAAAGAATATTCAATAAAAAATCCTACCAATAAAGCCGAATCAAGTTTCACTAAAAATTTTACGTACTACACTGACTTCGAAATTTAATTGCTGCTTAACTTACGGAGTAGTAACCCCGAATCTAAAAATAAACAACACCTAACGCATGAGCAGGTTAAGGCTTGTTAATGAACTACAAGTAATTTAATCAGGGGTACGAAATTATTATGAAATTATGACCATTCTCAATAGTTTCGGGTATGCGTTAAATAATTGATATTAAGTACGTATTGTTCTTGGTGTACGTAATTATTTCTATGAAAAGAATTCGAGAATTCTAGATCCTTCACTTTATTAAGATGGATAATTTAAGAAATTTATACTCAATGGGAGTTACGCACTAGTTTATGCATTACTTCCATATAGAAATTAAAGTTTTTAAATTTCTTTCACTACGACGAGACGATATCTAAATTTAGTATTCCACAATTACACAAACATGCATGCAATTGTAGTGGAATTATAGAATTGTCGATCGTTAATATTTTTACAATTCCACAATGATCATTTTTGAACCAAAACGGATTATCAATAATCAGCTATTTTGAATCACAATAACATATAATTAATAATATAATAATTAATAATTATATAACTGTAATAGATAGCATATAATTAATAATATAATAATTAATAATTATATAACTGTAATAGATAGCATATAATTAATAATTATATAATAGATAATATATAATTAATAATTATATAAGATATATATGTATATATATAATATATAATATAATATAATTATATAATATAATTATATAATAATAATTATACAATAATTTATAATTAATAATAATTACAGTATATAATAATAATTATATAATATATAATATATAATTATATAATAATCAATAAATAAAAAATTAACGGATTTGCAAAGGTCCTAAAATTTTATAACAGTTATATGCTATCACTAATTCTTCAAGAAATAACTTTTTTGTTTTTTTTTTTGGACCATTATTCCTTTTGCTGTTTGGGTTTCCAAATGGACACTTTTAATACATAATACACCAGTTGTTTCTTCCATGATTAAGAACATTAAAATTTCAACCCATAAATATAATAGCGATGCAATTTAAAATATAAAATTTGTGTAACTTTAAAACCATAGTTGGCCAACTGCAAGGTCGTTATATGCAATAGTCATTTTGAACACAAAGATTCTCTGTTTAGAATCCCCACAAAATCATAAGACCATATTTTTGCACTGTGTTTAACAATATATTTATTTATTCGAAAAAATAAAGCTTTTTAGTAACATATTTGTAATGACAAAAGTTTTCGCGCGACCATCGAAATATTCTACTGGTCGATTTTTTTTTAAAAAATTTAAAAAAAAAAAATATACTATTAAATTACAAATTCAACATGTACTAAATAAAAAAAAACTAGGAAATAAAATTAAAAAATGACCATAAAAAAAACGTATGCATATAACATATAACAATATAAATTAATGTATATTAAAAATTTAGGATTTCTCAGAATAAATAAGACCTTTATCCTTTCCTTCTTTGATTTCTTTTGGAGTTAAACTATTAATAATTCCAATATCACTTTGAAATACTAAATGACTTCCATTCTTAAATTCAATCTTTGCTTTCAAACGATGTGTCATCAGAATACGTTGAAACGTTTTTGCATAAATATTTAGAGGTATAAATTTAGTACTATTCTTTGAAGGTATACGCATTCCAACTTCAAATGAATAATTATTTTTTGTAGGTTGTGGTAAAGTAGAAAGTTTCTTTTTATCGATTATAACTTTGGTAGTTTCTATTTTATTGGCAGTTATAATCACATTATTCTTAGCAATACACTGCAATTCAATTAGTTGAAGCTTGATCTTTTTAATATTTATATCCGCCATCGTTGGTTTCAAGGAAGTCAAGTTTACATACAGTGAAATATCATCTCCCATACTCCAACTAATCAGGTAATTAACAAAAAATAAAAAAATTAATATCAATTAAAAGTTTATCGTTTAACAAAAAAAAAAAATTGAAACATACAAAAATTTTTTTAACTCGCATTTTACCAATGTATCACCAACTTTATATTCTTCAATTGCTTTATCATAATCTGGACATTTCATAATGATCGGTCGTTCCAAAGGTTCAGCCGGTAAGCACCATCGATTAATCTGACACTTTACTGAAATAATTTTTTCAACATTCTTATTTGATATTAATCTTGCTTCCAAAATATAATTTATGCCTGCATAAATGTTATAATCAACTTCGAATGAACTCGGAAGATCATCCTCGAGTTTGATGTTAAACCTCAAATTTAAATTGGTGACAGGCTGATAATCCAAAATTTCCCAAGCATTATAGGTATAATGACAAAATATTCGATTAAATTTTTCATTAAATTGTTTAAATATACTTTCACACATGGTAGATTCTTGGCCAATTAGAGAAATTTCAACTTTATTTAAATATAAAGGTTTATCCGTAGGATAATGTAGATGAAAATTGCCGGCGATGAAGGATGGCCCAATACCAAGATATCCTTTTATTTTTATTAAAAAAAAAAAAAGAGATTAATTCACCATTTTGAGAATTATTATACACCCGTATAAACGACAAAATCTTACTAACCATGTTGAAAGGTTTCGACATTCTTCGAAGAATAGGTGAAAAATGCATGTTTATCGTATTTTATATAGGAATTTTTTGAGGGCCCGTTCATTTTGTTATCGCTTGTAACTTGAGAGTAAATGTTGTATATGTAAAAAAAAAAAATCAATACATTTTTATCTATTTCTATTTATACTTGTTTTTTGATCAAACAATAAATAAAAGCATCATCATTATACATACTTTTGGTGTTATACATCTATCAACGGAATAATATAAAACATTATTTCTATTGAATAAATTAAACGTCATAACTAACATTTTTATAATTTCATTTTATATCATCAACTTATTATATGTAATAGTGTAGTTTTAAAGGATGCTCATAATATTTGGTACAAAAAAAGCATAGAAAATGTATTTGGAATTAATAATTCTATTGAATGTTTTCAATGAAGTCTCCCGAGAACATGTGAGCATATAAGGTTTCTAACATTTACAAATTTATATATCAATTTAAAAAGTAACTGCGTACCATATCAATAAATTATGCGGCATTGTTTATTAGCCTTATTTCCGTCTTTAGTTATATTATTATTCTTGATTTGTACATTGTGGCTATTAACTTGTATATTATAGAATACCATCAATCATCAAATCAATTACTGGATTAAATAATGTATTGCTAAATTTAGCTGTACGGTTTAATATGCATTGATCACTATTTTAGTTTTGCCTAGTTCAGGCAGGTTATAATGTTTCATTTATTTTCATTGAGTTTTGCCAAGAAAAAAAAGTATTAATTTCAAGTTTATCATCGAGTATTTATTGGATCCAGTCTCATGAAAAATCTGATTTGTGATACGTTATAATATATGATATATTTGATTATATGCTACCATCAGGTTTTAAAGATCTGGATTCTATAATAAAAAATTTGTAGTCTTATTTTCCTTTATTATACTCATGTCATTGATATAAGTTGTTTCATCTGCACAATCAATTATGTACGTACTTATGTAAAGTACGTACAGCACGTATGTACGAGTTTAAATTGTTCGATATTAATGATGCAGGCGAATCGCCTCAATGAGTTATACCGGCATTCGGCAAGTTAAGGTTACGCACATTGTGTCGTAAATAACCAATAATGCCGTAATATGATTAAAAAAAAAAAAATTTTTTTTTTCGAAACATCCTTAGCATAAATTTCTCCAAAAATACTGGTATCCAATAACAGCTCAATTTTTAATTAAATTTTGTACATTTCCTTCTTAAATAACTATATTAAAACAATTTCTAAAATAGATTAGGCCACGCAAAGTTTTACATTACCCGCCGACCCATTTTTTCAATCTTTTCAATTTTTTAATTATATATATATATATATATATAATATATTTTTATTTTTAGATCCCAATTGTGCCAATTGTTCGACGTTTGACAT
Source organism: Gigaspora rosea (assembly GCA_003550325.1). Classification (NCBI taxonomy): domain Eukaryota; kingdom Fungi; phylum Glomeromycota; class Glomeromycetes; order Diversisporales; family Gigasporaceae; genus Gigaspora; species Gigaspora rosea. The sequence goes on from QKWP01000430.1 coordinate 158,326, forward strand.
TTATTTTTTTGTTATTCTCATCCGGTGTCACCCGAATGAGACTACTTTTGATTCTTTGTTGAGCAAACCTTGCATATGCATAACCTTAGATGTCCATTAATTTCTACCAGTAAATTAAAAAAAATCCGACCGACCGACCCAAGTTTTCAGATTCCATGTAATGCAAAACGAAAAATCAACTTTGCGTGGCCTTATAACGTGTCTTTATATACGTAGTAAATACTCTACAACTTAATACAGTATATTAGTTGAAAGCTGCTGAAAGTAGTCAGACATTGGGCTTTAAACTTATAATTTATCGGAACTAAATTCTTAACGATTCTGTTAAGTGGTATGTTCTATTACATATCTGACATAATACTGTATGTCGTTAAATAGATTTTTTTTAAAAGTTAGTCCGTAAATTATAAACTTCAAACTCCACAGTCTGATTTCTTTTAGCATCATTAATTTTATTCGTTAAGGTACGATTTACTATATTGTAAAACGACAAGTTGTATAATTACTTTTAATCGACTACTCTATACTCATGAAAACTTGATAAAATATAAACTAGCTACATCATTGGATTTTTACAGGAAGGTCATCAAATTTCCGGGTTGAATGCGTCCTTAGCGGTTAGTAATTTCTATACTGTAGCAAAATTATCAACTGGGCCTTTTTACTTAATGAAAGACATTAGTAAATTTTTAATGATCTTGGACAAAACTGATCGGTTCCGATCCGGCTGACCAGTATTCCGATGCTCTCTGACGTAGACCCGGAATTTTGGTGACCACCCTTTATGAGTTCATAGGATTTCGGTGTTCAGTGTTACATACAAGTACTTCATATATGCCGAAATCAATAACTTATAGAGCAAATTTTTAGGTGTCACCGAATTTATGAAAAGTTGTAATTAAAGGTAGAAAGTATCATATCGGTATATTAAAAATAAATTTTAACACCTATCTTTGGTTCGAGCTTATTTTTTTGATTTCATTAGAAATTTTTATATTTCACAAATTTCTAATGATTAAATAGAAAAGTATTCTATGATAACTCAAAATTTTGCTCATGAAATCACTCTTCGGGTTCTAACAAAAAACAAAAAATTCCTTGCAAAATTCAGGTATAAACTACTCCTTGCCCAATCCCAAATCCGCCCTTACCCTACCTATAAGAAGGGTTTAATTTTTTGTTTATAAAAATTAATTTTACTGACATCCTACTCAAATACCAGGTACGGAGTGATATATATCACGAAGTGTATGGTATATAGGCATTTTTAGTGACGTACGTACGTCCGCCCGCCCGCAAAATCTTTTAATGGATTGGACAATAATGCATTAAATGCAATGAAACGTGAAATTCTGCATTTATATTGCATCACATAGTTCTATATTTATACGTAGAATGATATGAGTTTGACTATACAAATGTATTAACTCGAACCTTACTGGTTTTTTTTTTTATCTTTCTTGCACGACAATTATTTATAAAAATATATAATTATTGTACTAATCGAATATAGAAGTTGTCGTACAAGAAAATGCAAGATCTAGAAATCGATCCTTAGCATCTAATTTGAAATTAATTTATTTTTTTTTTTTTTTTGTGCAGCAAAAAAAATTTCATAAACATACCCATATCTTTTCCTTTTTTAGATGAAAATTTTTACACAGCCCTGCATTATTTTTCTGTGAAAAAAAAAGTATCCTTTTTTTTTTTTTTGTCTAAACCTGCATATTGAGCAGGTTTTAACTTGATTGGCGAATTTATAATATTTTAAGCCACGTTACTTACCTAAATTTTGAGGATACAAAAAAGATGTAGCAGATAGTCATATCAGGAACGGAGTAATATTGAAATGTATCTGGTATGGTATATTGCAAATTTGCATTTTTATTGGACAAATGCATATGGCGAAGCAATAGGTGTGAATGCATAAAAGAACTTCTCACATTGCACCTTCACTGAGCATGTAGTACTTTATTCTATATCCGGACAACATGAATTACTACTTATCCTGTGATCAGTTAACGTAACTAGTACTACAGTATAATAAGACATCTGACAATTAAAAAAAAAAAATCCATATAAATGAACTTACAAATGCTATAACAACCAATAGTAAATATATGTAAATATCTCAATCTTTGCCATTTTTCATTTTTTTTTCGTAGGATTTTTTATTGGGTTGATTAAATGATAATCTCTGATTATCAATAATGAGAACGAAAAAATTTGTTAATCATTAACGCCCCTCTTAAAATCGTGAAACGTGAATTTTCCAAATTTGGTTCTGTTGTTTGATTCTAGTGTATATAAATTATTTTGAGCGAAAAATAACTAAAAAGGTCAATCAAATGTTTCACGAATTTGAAGGCGGTTTATATAATGGTCTTAATAAGTTCAAGAGCAAGTGTAAGTGCAAGTGCATGAACAAATGCAAGTGCAAGTGCATGAACAAATGCAAGTGCAAGTGCAAAACAATTACTCCTGAATAGATAAAAAAAAAAACATGATATTAATAAAAAATAGTGTATATATTAACACATACTAGGAAAAAATACATTTCACTAAAGATTTAGATGATTGATTTCTAGATTTTAAACTTTTTTGGTCGGAATTTGGCCGTCCAGATTATCTGATAATCCCTAATTTTCTCAACGATTTTGTAGTTCATTGATCTACCAATAAAAATCATGGTTATATCTTACTAATGATCAACGCCTTTGATTGGTTATACAACCCGTGATCAAAATGTTAAAGACTAAAATATTGATGAGCAAATTATGATCAAAAACGTCATCACTATTCAAATTCATTTGCAATTGTTTAATCAGTCCAAATCAACCTTAACCACATACAGTATTGTGCATACAACATTCTTTACGGTAAATCATAGTAAAATTATTAGTCATGAAATGTTTCTACTATGTGATCATGATACGACTTTTACACATTCTCGTGCTTGTATAAATGAGCCAATTAGAATTCTTTTAACGCGAAAAGACGCATCGTAGAGCTTTAATAGCATAGTTATCAACTGGAAAAAGAACTTTTGATTGCTATAATTTTGATGATTAAACTTGCGATAAAAATTTGCACGGTTTACAGCCAGAATTTATTTTCCAAATGTTATGTTAAATTAGCAAAACGATGCATGGATTCAAACTCGTAAAGTCGACCTAACGTCAGATATGCTTTGATTACTACATGGAATAACGAAATAGAAAATTCTGGTGAAAATAAAGTCAAAAAAAAAAATAATTCTTTGACGTTGATAACATAAAACTGAATCCCGAATTATCAACACATACGGATTCTATGTACAGGTGCAAATTTATCAATATGTAACAGATATCAAAAGTGATAACAAGTGAACCGACAATGAGAAAACCTATCAGTTTTTTTGATGATAAATTTGAGGCATTGGATTGAATATTTGCGAAAACAGAGATACTGTTGACCTTCCAAAACTTTTATGTGTGGTGAGTAGTTTTGGATTGGTTTTTGAATTACCGGATTTGGATGATGCTTAAAACCGGTTACGGGTTATTAGTTTATTTTGATATCAAGAATACAATTTATCTGTTATGCAGTATGTATATTAGGTTTAAATATGGGTATATTATTTGATTAAATCTCTGCTAATTAAAAATAATATAGTCTAATATTAAATTATCCAAAAAATATCAAAAAAAAAAAAAGTTAAAAATAACCCTTTTATATGCGATTATTGATCAGGTTTATTATGGATCAAGTTTTAATCATATATTAGTTCATGAGAATGAAAACCTGTAATTAATCAAGTAGAAATTGGATCTGTCGAGAAAATCTTTACCCATGTATTATTAGTTTACCCGGCTTACTCGGGTAAAATATTATATATCTCGGGTAGCTATACCAGGAACGGAGTGATGCAATCACGAAGTGTATGGTTTTATGCTGTTTGGAGTGGGATTTGTCCACAAAATCTTAAATTTAATTGGCGCGCATGACTTATTTGTCAAATTTTGATTATTTTTCACGCATGAATGCATCATGCAATTATTCTTCACGCATAAATTCATCACGCCTTATATCCTATCATAACCGCACATATGAGCAATATTACAGTTGCAATAACTAATGATAGTAAAGCAAAAATTATCGCCACAAAAATTGGTGACCCGATGCAATTTGATTTGTCTATTTACCTGATATTTGGTATTTTCATTTTTTTTTCGTAGGATCTTTTATCGGGTTGATGAAATGATAATCACTGATCGTCAAAGAAGTTTTTTAATATTAAAATACTAATGTTGCTCTGTTCCACTGGCCAATCAAATATTCTAACGTGGTCACGCTAAAATAAGGCTTATATCAAAGCACAAATGTCCATCTATTCCGCTGGCCAATCAAGTGTTCATAATGTAGTCACACCAAAATAAGGCTTAGAACGTCTTTTTAATCACTGGCCAATCAAGTATACTAACGTGGTCACACCAAAATAAGACTTGTATCCATGTTTTTTTAATGCCTTAAACAATCTCTTAAAATCATAAAAACTTGAATTTTCCAAATTCGCTTGTTATTTTATTATAATAAATACAAACTATTTTAGCGAAAAAATAGCTAAAAAAAAAAAAAGTCAATCAAATGTTTTACTAATTGGAAAGCGTTTTATATAATGATCTCAAGTTTAATAACAAGTACAAGTGCAAGAACCAACGCAAGAACCAATACAAGCGCAAGTGCAAGAACAAGAACAATTGCTCCGCAATAGATAAAAAAAGACATAATATTAATAAACATAGTAAATATATTCAAATACTAGAAAAAAAACTAAAAATTTAATAATTAATTTCTAGATTTTTCCATTTGTCGTACATTTTTTGTCGGAATTTTTTGCTGTCCAGATTACTAATTTTCTCTGCGATTCTTGTATTTGAAATTTTATGTCGATTTACCAAACATGGTTATATCCAAAATGCTAAAACTAATGTAGCAATATGATCGAGTAATTATGGTTTATCGCTTTTGATTAGTTATACACCTGTGAGCAAAGTGTTAAGACTAAAATACGTATCGATGAGCTAATTATGATCAAGAATATCATCACCTATCAACCTTACCAAATCATACACGATCAAAGCTTCTAAATATTCATCAAAACAATTCTAAGAAACATCTAAAATTCAGACTCCAGAAACAATAATTTTGGATGATTATAATAATACACATTCAAACAAACGTGCTAACAATTCTGATCAAGAAAAAATAAAAATAAAAAATGATCAAATCAAACATGCAAAACTAAACAATCATCTTATAGTAATACATTTAGTTAATTCAGTTGATGAATATTTTATCATTTAAAATTTTATTTTTTAAAAATTTTTTTCTGATTATAATTTGTATTATTCTCTTTATAAATTTTCTTTTATGTTTTTTTTTAAAAAAAATTTTACAACGTTGAGCTACTTATTTTAAAAATTTTATGTAAATATGCTAAAATCAAGTTAAAATATAAATAATTTTCTAATACTGTTAATTCTCAAACAACACCCTGACTTATACTTAAACTCAATTCTTTCCTATAAAATTTGGTCAATAACTAAAAAAATTTATACTAACTAAATGCGTTGCGTAAGCAACGTGAGATACGCTAGATTAAATAGCATAGACTATTAAAATGACAATCATATAATTATCCACCACTATCGCAATACACTAATGAAATGCTAGATCAACAACAATCCATCAAACATTAAATATGTATTCAGTAGAGATGGGCAAAATGGCACTTTCTACACTATGCATGCGCATGTTATGCATGCATGCATGCATATTATATGCACTATAGTTAATCGAGTCTGAGTCGGTCCGGGTCTGGTCCAAAGTCTGCAAACTAGTCTGAGTCAAATTTTTTATATGTATTTTTTGATGCTGAACAGGTTTACTTAGTGCATAAAGTAAGAATTAATTAGTAAAAAATTGTGAATAATAGGATTTTTTAGAATTTTATTAATAAAATTTTACAAAATCTTATGATTCACAAAATTTTATTAATTCATTCTAACTTAGTTCACTAAGTAAACTTGTTAAGCACCTAAAAATACATTAATTCGGTAAAGTTGTTTTTATTTTACTTGAAATTTGGAAGAAAGATGCATAATTTTAGATTTTTTGATCAAAAAGTCAAATTTAAGCATCTTTTCGCCAAATTTTAAATAACATAAAAACAACTCTACCAATTTAATGTATTTTTAG
>QKWP01000430.1:171587-190362 GCA_003550325.1 Gigaspora rosea
TTTTTTTTTTTTTTTTTAAAGAACATTGTATTTCAAAAAAAGGTAAAATTGAGTAAAAGTTTTATCTAATATTTGAAATATAGCTTATATTACCAAAACAAAACTGCTAACCAAAAAAATTTTTACTATGATGCTCAAATATAACCTCATATAGATTGTTCGGGGTCCTGGTAAGAGTGTGTTAGATGTTAGAAATCCTTTAGTCAAGCCCCTATTTGAAGTTTATGCCAAAAAAGAAGAAAGAAGAATAACAGTGAGGCGGTTAAAGTAGAAGTACCAGAATTAAACAAAGATGAACCTGATGAAAATGTATATAAAATAAAAAACCAACTGCAAAGAAAAGGAGAGCAAAGCCAATTGAACCTCTAATAACATTCAATATCCAGCCTTATTTTATAATAACCAATCTACAAAATAAAAAGGCGAATATTACCTATGCACAATTATTTCAAGTAGCACCCAACATCAAAAAGGAAATGGCAAGAATAACACGACCTGGTCGAGTAACTATGGCCAAGATTGCGAAATTTTGTCTTAAACAAGACGAGCATGTAAAGACCAAATCCATGTATTGCAAGACACAAGTAAAAGGCCACCCTATTCTTCTAATACTCGATAGCGGATCTTTGGAATGTGTTGTTTCTGTAAACTTTTTAAAAGAAGTTGGCATATCGATCAACCGTCCTTCAACTATAATGATAGTTGGAGTTCATAGGGAGCAAAAGCATCCTCTTGGAGAAGTGGATGAGGTCCCAATAACCATGGGAGGAACGACTATTACTTCTCATGCTATTGTTACTCAGGCTGGAATTATACCATGATAGTCAGAAATGACTGGTTAAAAAAGGCAAGAGCAAAATAAGACTGGAAAGAATGCGAACTAATGATTCGAGATAGGAGGAGGGAAATAAAAATTGCTACAGAGTACTGTAAACCTGCAAATATTATAGAACGAATACAAAAGAATGAAAAAGAAAAAATATTAAGAGGATTCAGAAGTGGAAGATATGCTAGAAGATGAGATGGAGTCAGAAAGGAGCGAAGAGGAAGAAGAATATGAAGACAAAATTTAATAAATGAAATCTACTTTTATTGGAAATTCTAGAAAAATCTTGACATGCCTGAGATATGTAGGGTTTGCTTAAAGAAGGGGCATAGCGAAGAAATTTGAGTTTTTAGAAAAAATATGAAAATAGAAACCATTTATTCAGCCAAAGAGAGAAGTGACTTTAATATAGGACCACTAACAAAGGAACACAAAATAAATTTGAAAAGATTGTTGGAGGAACATAAAAGTATTTTTATGGACAAATCGGGCCAATTAGGTAAAACCTCTACAATCCAGCACAAAATATTTATCGATAGTAGTTCCTCAATTAAGCAAAGATTTTATTTTGCTTCAAAACCTGAACACGAGTTCATTGGTGCTGAAATTCAACATATGGAAAAGACTGGAATTTTATGACCATCAAGTAGTCTGTGGGCTTTGCCCATAGTATTGGTGAAAAAGAAAAATAGTACAATAAGGCTCTGTATAGACTATGTAATAGATATTTAATGTCAGCCTCGATATCATGCATAATCACGGCGCGGTCATTTATCATGCGTCAGTGCGGCTGCGCCGCACTAACGCATGATGACCGCCCCGTGATGACGCATGATATCGAGGCTGACATTAAATATCTGTTTTATCCCCTGGATCCTAACGTCCGTGATTTTCCCACTGATATTTTTTCTTTTGACTTTTCTTTCTTAAAAAATGCCAAACTGACGTCAAAAAAAGAAAGACTTTCATAACACAGTAGTTCCTATTTTTACAAGTGCAAACACTTATACTCCCGAAAGTATTTCTGAAGAAAGTACAAGCTCTGTGTTAAATTCTGATACCAGTACACCAAGGTCTGAAATAGAACAAAAACTGGATTTTTACAGGAAAAAAGCTGCAGTTTACAATACGGAAAAGTCTACACAAAACTGGATGAAGAAGTTTAAAGAATTTCGTAATAAATATAATTATGTTACACCACTTGAATAGATCGAAGATCCTCATCTTATTGAGCAACAATTATGTGAATATGTTGCGCAAATGACTAAGAAAGATGGTAAAGAATATAAGGCCACAACTATTAAGCAAGCTATCGATGGAATTAATAGATACATTAGTAAAAATGGAGCAATTCGTGGTTTTAACTTGCATGACAAATATCAATTTCCGAATTTGCATGATATTTTAAATGGTAAAATGAAAGATTTACAAGAGAAAGGGTTGGGTGAAAAGGAAGGATCGATGGCATTAACAGCTCAACAAGTAAAAGAAATTCTAGATGATGAATTCTTGGATCCTAAAACACCTCAAGGTTTATTGTATAGAGTTTTTTTCCGTATCGCGACTATTTTTGCATGCAGAGGTGGAGAGCATTATACACTCCAAATCAATCAATTTCAGATTCAATCTGATGGCAGCATTTTATTTTACCGATACCGTAGTAAGAATAATCAGCGAGGAATTCAAGGAGGTGATGCACATCAAATTCACTTACCACCTGATCCACCTGGTACTTTTGGTCCCATTAGTGATTTTATGAAATATATTTCCAAACGTCCTTCTGATGCTCCTAGCAATTTTTATTTACATCCAAACTTGAATTGGCGAGATACTGGTAGTTGGTATTCTAAAAATTATTGTGGCATAAACAGGGTTGGAAATTTTATGAAAGATATTGGGCAAAAAATTAAAGTTAAGCTTCCTGAAGGAATTTTAACAAACCATACTGGTAGAAAAACTGCGGCTCAAATTCTTCAAGATGCTGATGTACCAGAAGATGCAATTATGAACTTTACAGGTCATAAAAGTGTACAAGGAGTACGTGCATATAAGAGCGTTAATGAACATCAACAAATTAATACAATAAAAACTTTGATCGGTACTATTGAACCATCTAATATTGAGCCATTGAGAAATTCAAACAAGATAAATCAAGTTTCTTCCACTATACCTGAAATTACAGGATTACATGTTAATAGTAATACCAATACTGTCGCTCAAGATATAAATATGGTTCAAGGAGAATTTCAAAATCAACGATCTATTTTTAATAATTGCCATTTCACGAATGTTACATTTCATTTTTAATAAGCATTATATTTTATTACAATATTGATAATAATTTTTTTTTTTATACATATTATTCATTTAAAATAATTATGTGAAAAATTTCTTAGGTAGAATTATAATTCAAAATTAGCAATAAGAATTTGTAAAGGACTAATTCTATCAATTATTAATAGCACAATATCGAAATTATAAAAGGCAATTATAGTGTAGCATTTTATATTGTTTAAAGAAGTACAATAAATAAAATTTGCTTTTATATAATTAAAATGTTAATTCCGTATAAGACAATTTTAAAGATAAACATTTTATTAAAAATTCACGGGAGCTGCATAATATGATGAGGGGCCGTTGAATAATTTTTGATATTTTCACGGATAATAAGTTGCATGAAAATATCAGAGTTTAGTATCACGGACGACCATTAGGAGACATGGGATAAAGATAGTTATCTACTTCCAAGAATAAATGAGTTATTAGAAGCTTTGAAGAGCTTAGCATGGTATTCGACACTCAATCTCGCGAGTGGATTTTGGCAAATAGAAATGCATCTGCGTGACTATGGAAAAACAGCCTTTATCTCTAAATTCAGCCTATACGAATTTAATGTGATGCCCTTTGGGCTCACAAATGCTCCGGCATCATTTCAAAAATTGATGGATCGAGTCTTGCAGGATGTCCTATAGAAATTTGTCCTGTTTTATATCGACGATATTACAATCTTTTTACCAACGTTCAAAGATTACATAATTCACGTGACCGAAGTTTTAAAAAAAATTCAAGCCACAAACTTAAATAAAAAAGTGCTATTTTGGCCAACAAAAATAAATTTTTTGGGTCATAAGATTAGTAAACAAGGTATATCCCCTGGAAAAGAAAAAGTAGAAGCAGTAAAAAGCTTTCCTCAACCAAAAAATCTTAGGACATTACGTGTATTTCTGGGTCTTGCCAGATTTTATTGATGGTTCATAGAAAACTTCGCTGGGGTCGCTACTCTTTTATATAAATTACTGAAAAATAAAGAACCGTACAAGTGGAGTTTAGACCAACAAAGTGCTTTCAACACTCTGAAGAAGAAATTAATTACTACCCCTATATCGGCTCATTCTGATGATAGTAAGGCATACATCTTTATACAGATGCATACCATCTGGTCTTGGAAGCAATTTTAACGATTTTAACACAGTCGGATGACAAAAAAAGGGAACAAGTTACCGAATACATGAGCCAAGCTACCAGACCTGCTGAGAAGAATTATACAATCATGGAATTGGAGTGCATTGCAGTTGAATGGGCCATTAAAAAGTTCCATCTGTATCTATATGGACCCAACTTCTTTGTCATTATGGATCACTCGGCCCTAGCATACTTACACAATATGGAAAATCTTACTGGGCATATAGCTAGGTTGATTATGATGCTGCAAGGATACGACTTCGTAATTTAACAACGGGTGGGTAAACAACTTCTTCATGTAGACGCTTTATCTAGAATTAAATATAAAAAAATTTAGAATTAAGAAAGAGCAAGAATACAAAACAAATAATTTAAATAATTTATCAACTTAATATTTAAATTTGAAGTCCAGAATCCAGTTCAGGTTCCGGTGTCCTGGCACATATATAAAAAAAAACCTTTTAGGAAAAGAATAAACCGTCATAGAAAAAGAAAACTATCAAATGTTAGTAAAGTACCTTACTGATTTAAATATACCTTCTGAATACGATGAGGTTCAAAGGTGAAAACTTAAAGCTCAAGCTTAGTATTTTATAACTCGCGAAGGGATATTATATCGCAAAGTCAAAAACGAGCTGGTAAACCATTACGAGTAATTCAAAGAAGCAAAGTAAAGACTATCCTAGATGCTGTCTATGGAAGTGCTATAGGTGGCCATATAGGAAAGAAAGCTACGATTGACAAGATCAATAAGCGATATTATTGGCCACTGAAGATATCTGACATAAGAAATTTTGTAGAAGGATATGAAATCTGTCAACAAAGAGAACGGCCTAACTCTCACGAACTGTTACACCCTATAAGACCCATACAGCCATTTGATCGTATCAGAATTGATTTCGTTGGCCCTCTTCCTCATTAAGTTTGTTTCAAAGTGGCCAGAAGCCTATGCGCTACCTAACTGTAAGGCTGAATCCATAGCAACATTCCTCGTTAATGGCATTGTTAGTAAACACGGCTGTCTGTGAGAAATAATCACTGATTAAAGTTCCCATTTTAATAATAAAGTAATTGAAGAGTTATGTCAAAAATTAAAATAAAATACATCAAGTTATCAAGCTATCACTCGCAAACGAACGAGCAGGTTGAGAGATTTAATTGCATCTTGTATAGAATTCTATCTAAATGTATAATCCAATATGCTGAAGACTGGGATGAATTTGTTCAATTGGCATTGTTTGCCTATAGAACCTCTCAGCATTATACTATGCTATCCAAGCCCTTTTATCTGGTCTATAGATGAGAGGCATTGCTGCCGGTTGAACGAGATATGACCACGTATCCTGCGGAAAGGCTAAATAAAGAAAAAATACAATCTATAATTTTTACAAGATTAGTAACATTAATAGATAACTTAATGAATCTCGTGCTATGGCTCTAGGAAATATCAAACAATCACAGGAGAAACAGAAATTAGAGCATGATAAACGGTATTCATTACATAGTTTGTCTATTGGAGATAAAGTTTGGCGCTATAAGGTGAAACTCGATTCTTGGAAGGGTGGAAAACTAAAATCATGGTGGCTCGGACCCTATTGAATACATGAAGTATTTAGAAATGGCAGCTATAAACTAAGCATGCTAGACAGAAAAGTATTAGTCCAAAGCATGCATGAGAACTTGCTAAAACTGTATTTAGAGCAGAATCCCGCATTATTTCTCCTTGAAACCACAAAATTTGAAAATTTATAATATTCGACTTACTTAACCAACTATAAAAAGGGGAGAAACCGACCAAAAAAAAAAAAAAAGAAGGAAATAATGGAACAATGATTCGCAATCCTTAGAACCTATATACAAAAACTAGCTGCTGCTTTAATACTTGGTGAAGCTTTACTCCTAAGTCGTGATTGTGTGACCCTTCAAATAGCTGAACAAGAAGTTTCTGAATACTTCAACTTGCCTAAAAAAAAGACCTTATCAGAAAGAATTCAAGAAAACATGCCTATCTACTTTCAAGACTTAAATAGAGGAGACCTAGAGGAACCGTTTATCTCCATTGAAATTTCTGGTGAAGATTGGGTGTGAAATTTGCCAATTCTTGTCAAAAATTACTCAGGTTGAATGCGCAAAAGAAATCGAATGTGCAGATCTTGGAAACCTATTATCAAATGGGGACTATTCTTGCCGAAAAGGAATGGAATAAAATAGCTAGAAAAAAATTAAATTCTTATTTTATGCCAGAGAAGAGGAAGAGTATATGGAAAATTTCCAAAAGGGTATACCAACTATTTGTCGCTCGTGGAGAAGGATACCTGCGTTTTGTAGAACATTTTGATATTAGTATACTAGAGAAAATGAAGACTTCACTGACAACTTATTAACTGAAGCTCGAGTATGAAGGCAAGAGGAATTATATCGCTCATTAGACAATTCGCAGGAGCTCATCTTCCCAAACAAGAGATGATGTTGCAATCAAATTTACATTTTATTTTTTTTCCTTATTTAGTATATTTAGTATAGTATTATATCTATTTTTATTTTATTCTGTCGATTCATGTATTTCTTATTTAGTAAATGATGATTATGAGGGATTGAAATCCCAGACAGGTGGATAAATCCCCGAGTGAAGGGTTGAAACCCCAAGCGAGGGATTAAAACCCCAAGCGAAGGGTTGAAACCTCAACTGAGTGACTAAACCTCCAAGAGAGGGATTGAAATCCCAGTAGGGATAAAACTTATAAATAGGCTGGGGTTTAGCTGGAAAAGGGATCAATTATCGCTTGCAGATATTTGTAATTATTAGTTGCAGATACACTCGGGTGTAATTCCATAAACAAAATTACCATTGTAATTACCTGAAAGAAACTATAATAAAGTGAAACTCTTTAACCGCTATAAGAAAGATAAATTTTTATTTCCGATATAACTGCTTGATTGTTGATCGTTATAGTATAATAAAGAAACTCTGCTACCTGATTACGTGAAATTAACGTACCAGCCTAACAAATAATAACAAATTAGTATTACAAATTTACACTACTTTGTTACGATTGAAGCTAAACCGACCATACTGACCGAAAGCTCTCCCACCGACCGTAACAACGGTCCTCTTAGGGAACAGACCGGAACGGACTGATGCATCCCTAGATTCACTATGAACTGTTACAGGTTTTTCACTCTCACGCACTCGTGTAGTAGCTATTTTATAGGATCATTTTTGGGAAGTTCAACATTATATCTGCATCAATTTTTTTTTGCTTTTCTTTTCTTTTTTTTTTCTTGTTTTTTATATTAAAAATTTCCAAAATAAACATTAAAAATTAAAGTTAACAATAATATTATTATCGTTGACAAATTGTACAATAATATGTGGAAATCTTAAATATGTAAATAAGCAATAGAGGTAATACAGTAATAGAGTGGCAGGATATTTGAAAAATTTCGAAGATATTTAATAAATCACATGGAGTTAATGTAATATCTGCTCGAGCACAAATGGGAATCTTTATTTTGATCAATCGTTCGTTGACAAATCACAATAATGGCCATACATGAACCGATTTCAACAATAACTGTTGTGCACTGAGGGGTTTCAAAATTACTAAATATTTTGTGTATTTCGAAATAAGTAGGATTTTTTTTAAATATCGTTTTTACTATGTTGAATTATATAAATTGGAAAAATAAAATAAGATTCTCAGGTTTTAATTTTGAAACCACTAACTATTTCGATCTCCAGGAAATCGCATCTATGTTGATGCTTGAGAGCATCCAGTTTCTTTTTTTTACTACTTATCATTTATTTAAGACAAAAGTATCTCAGGATAATTAACAATACTGATGCCCTGCTAACGAAATGATGCAAAAATATAAAACTAATTTCAGTAATAAAACATTAAGTATGTATTGTAGAGGACATATATAACAAAATATGAACAATCTTACATATACACACAACTTCATTAAAAATAATGTTGAAGAATGCTATTTTGTTAAAATAAGATCAAAGTATTAAAATAAGTTTTAAAAATTTTAAAGAATAATTATTATATATTTTTGACATGCTTTTGAACAAATTATAACTTTGAAACCATTTTAAAAAGTCAATTTATTTGATTAGAAATAATTATAATTAAAGTCCAGAATTTTTCAGGTTTAGAATAATGGTTGTGTACTTGTTTGCAGTACATATTTATTTTGTATTTTGCCTAGCCACTAAATATAAATACAACTAAAAATATAAACGCAATATGATTTTGTCTACAATTGAGGCAATGCTATAAAGCCTCTATCAAATTATCAAGGTTATGAAGTTCTAACGCCAACTAGTAACAAACATTTTATCTCACGTTTATACAATAGTTGTACGGATACAGATTGGAGGATGATAAGTTTAATTAGTCTTAGCAACTAGGGAGAATCGATTCTAAAAATCAAAATCGATGATCGAAACCTCACAATCGTTTTAAAATCGATGATCGAATTCTAAATTTTTATAGTTATTGAGTTAACCGCTTGATTCTGCTTTTTATAATACTGTAAGTGATTTAGTTTTACAAATATTATAATATGAAGCAGTTACAAAGTTTTTTTGGTTGTTTTAAAGCTATACCAGAACTTAATTAAAATAGAATCTTTAGTATTTATAACAGGATTTGCGCTTTAAACCAAATTATATAAATAATAAAACATATTATTAATAAAAACATAGCCATTATAAAATGGCTAGGTATACTATCAATTTAAAGTTTAAATAAAATAATGCGCATTAACAACAAATATAGGCATTAAAAATGGTTAAGTACAAATTATATCAGTTTAAAGTTTTATTAAGATAATTCGCATTAACAAAACACATAAAATGGCTATGGGCTTAATATTTTTAATTTAATTGTCCGAGCGTACCGGAGGACTCTCAATTTCTATGCAAAGTGATAACAAAATTCCGTTTTTGACAAGCATTAATCAAAATATCAAAACGTAACTTTGCAATTTCCGTCTGTCGCCATTTGCATATTTGTGCAACACAACAAATATCGCGTGATTGGAAACCGATTGGCTGACATAAAAAAATGTATATATTATTTTATGCTCCGGACTTATATCGGTTTCCGATTCCTAGTAATAAACACAGCCATTACTTTTTCTTAAATACGTATCTATAAAAGCAGAGAACATTTTATTAAAAATTTTAGTCTTCTAACTAGATATAATATAAAACGATTATTCTTTAAAATCGATTTCAAAATATTTAATCATTTGTAGAAACGATTAAATTGTTTGTCCAGAAATGAGGATCGATTCTAATTCGATTAACTATTAAAAGGAATATTATAGAATCGATTCACACCCCTATTAGCAACCCAATTTATCAGATAGTTTTTTTTTTTTTAAGGTTTGAAATATTCAATTATCTCTGTTGAGTAAACCTTATGTTTAAGTTTTTTTTCAATCCGTGGTTTTTATTTTGAAGTATGATAACTAAGAATAATGAATACATAATTATAATAAGTTATGTTAGTAAAAAGAAAGTTAGCATACAATATCTTTACATTTGAATAAAAATAAATACAATAACCTCCTACTATTGTCATACCCGTGTTTGCCACAATTTCTTTATAGTCACCTTGTTTTTTTTTTATCAATCGTACACTATTTACGTATAAATTCTTGCTCGCTTTAGTCATAATTTCACAATAGGCATTTGACTATTGCGGGAGTTGTAAATTTGTAGATTTCACAGTATTCTTTTTCAACCAGTTTAGGGTGTAATTCACAATAAAGAAAATAATATTTGTGTAAAAATAACCAAATATTTAACCAACTATAAAGATTTTATAGATAATAATGTGTACAGGTTTTCAAGACTTAGCCAGCAAAGCCATCGTTGAAATGCGTAATGAAAAGTATAAATAAAAGAAATCATTTCAATTATTTTTTTATCGCAATTTATTGATGATTGATAATTAACGTTAATAGTTGAAGATTGTAAATTGTAAATGACTTACGGAAGATATGGATCCACATATTGAGATAACAATTCCATTTGATAGAAGAGCTCATTTAATAAAAGAATCAGAACTATTTACAAAATATGCGGGTTTTAGTCAGGATGAATCATTTATAGCTATTCTTGATAGCGTTGATCGTACGTTTTCTGGTTAATTAATATAACTTTGATATGCTATGAATTTTAAATTGATTTAAATATAATAATTTTTTAAATTCTGTTTTTAGCAAATAATGACCAAAATTTCAAGTTACTAATGTATAAAGTCATAACTAATGAAGTTACAAAAACAAAAGAAATTTCCGAAGAACATTCTCAACCATTAATTATCGTTGATGAAGAACAAGAAGAAAATAAAGAAAATAAAAAACAAGAACAACAAGGAAAATTGATTAGGTCGAACAGATTTGCGAGTTGGTCTATTGCTGTGTCACATGAGCATCAAGAACAATTTAGATTGGTCGCAATATCTTGTATAAGCAATGATGATATGGTTCATCTGCCATATGAAGATATAGAAAGTATATGTGGGTTTACCAAATTTTGGAAAGTCGACAACAACTTTAATATTGAGAAATGTGAAATACAAATAGAATATGGTGGAGTAATCCAGTTTCTTCCTAAAGCCGATGATAAAGCCGATGATAAAGCCAGTGATGAAGCCAATGATGATATATTCACACTTATTTTGGTAAAAGGATTGGGAATATATAAACATAGTTTTTCGTATTCATCAGATTCCAAACAATTTCAACATGATGCTTTAATGTTAGATTACCCAGAAAGAATTATAGATGCTTTAAAGTACAATTATAGTCAATACGTTAGTAAATATTTGATTGTATCACGAAGTGATACAATACGCAGATATTTTTTGAGATGTTTAAATGGTCCTTACTTATTAGTAGATACATCTGAGAGAGATTCAAACAAAAATATTGAACTTTATGATTTAAGAACTCATCAATTATTGAATGTTTTTAAAAGGTATAAATTTGTTTTATCAATCTTGGATCATGAAAAACCTGGTGCATTTGCAGTATCTAGTGATGAAAAACTATTGGCATACGTAAACGGACCTGATATTAAAATATATTTAATAGAAAATGGTTTAGAATTATCATCGTTATCATGTAAAGATGGTGGCATGCATTGCGTTGATTTTATGAAATTTGCCTTTAATAATGAAAAATTATTAATATTCAAAGATGATAAAACGGTGGCTGTTTGGGATATTTTTAATTCTGTCAGAGAATTTATCGAATTTATACCTTTGGAAAATGATACAACTGCAGGCTTGGTTAAGCAAATGACAAAAATAGTTATTGACCCTATATCAGAAAATGAACCTTTTACGATCCTGAATATAAGATCATATTTTAATGATAATCAAATAGTTTGGGATAAATTGGATTTAAGTGAACATTTGAAAAAATCTGGTCTAGATCAAAATTGGATAGAATTAAATCCTTCTGAACATATTATCACTGATTCAATGCCTTATGCTTATGGCATTAGTGAAAATAATAGAATTTATAAGGTTCTATTAACAGATCTGGATGAAAAAGAAATTAACTATTATCTAGAGATAGAGCCATGGGCTGTTCATCCGGTAGAAAATATACTTGATACAGATGTTAAACAGCGACTTCAATTTCCAAGATATGTTATTTATCTTGATAAAGAAAAACAAATAAGTCTTCTTATAGGATACAATACTATACAAATTTGGCATAATAATAGACTTGAATTCATTAGTGTCGTTAATGATGACCTGGAAACTCCTGAAGTACCTCATGAAAGATTCAAAGTTATTAAACTTAGATATGGCATAAAAAAAATTGACCTTTTAACTGAATTCGAAAAAGGAAATGAAATTAAGAAGAAAATAAAAATTCCAATAAAAATAGAACATGAAGATAATGTTATTCAAATAGTAAGGGATGCAATTAAGGCACTTGTATATTTAGATTTTCAAAGTAAATCTGTTAATCTTGCTGTTGGTAGCAAGCGTATGAAATTTAAAGAAATAGTACAGCAGACAAAAAACATTATTACAAGATTTATTACCTTATATTCAAATCCTTGGAGATTAATAGATTTTCGTTATAAGTTAATGTTAGAATTTATTAAATTGAAAGATTATTCACTTATAACACGTCTTTTGTTTAATAATAAAAATGCGTCAAGTGATGATTCCGAAAATTTTATTTTACAAATCCTTCCTGTAGTCTCAAAAGACAAAGAAAATGATATCCAAACTAAATTAAAAAATATTATTTCGAAATATTCTAAAAATCATATAAATAAAGAAAAAGAGCGGCCTCTCCATTCATGGCTAGTTCCATTAAAAGATATAGAAGAGATGTTACCTGACGAAGGTTAGTTATTCAAAGGTTGAAATATGTATGTATTTATATAGCATGAATATGTTAATGTATATATATTTTTTAAACATTCTTACTATATTTTCAGAGACGAATACCGGCGTGACAATGCTTACACTTTTTTTAGAATATTATTCCAATAATGCAATGTATAACATTGGATGGATGAATGTCGTGTCTGAAGTCATACCAGAATTATATGATAGGAACTTTGGTTTGTTATTAACATTTTCCAAATTTCAATTTTGTAAATTTTATATCAGGTAGTTATTCCAAATTAATCAATATTACTTAGGGTGGTACATTCAAGAATTTTATTACAAGCCTTGTTTTGGTAGAAAAAAACTTGATTTGTCTAATATGATGTTTCATGAGATTAAAAAACTTTCAGATAATTCTTTAAAAGTTTATATAGCTATAACACAACTTATTCCTCATAATAAAGATAAATATTTTAGACTAGAATATATCAGGTATATTTTATTTTTAATTTAAAATGATTAAATAGAATAGTATGCACTTAATAAGCTTCTTTTTTTTTTTAAAAAAAAATAAAAAAATTTATAGTGATGAAGAAATTCCTCATGTTAGAATGGTGCCTTTGATTGATTTTGTAAAAATAAAGAAACTTTGCATCCAAAAGATAAGGAGACTATTGAAGATTTTTTCTTACCTGGAAAATATTCGTCTATAAAGAGGCGGAATTATAGCCCATTTATTCGAATTTTAGAACAGATGGAGGATTATGATGCATTTTTTATTAATCCTTCAATGGAAGCTATTATGAGCTGGATGTGGTATTGTTCAAAAAGTTATTTGTATCACACTTTATATATTTATTTTATATACCTTTTATCATATTCAATTCTTTCCTGGGCATATATTACTCATCTCGAGGTCACTGGTTACTTACATATCCCAATGATCTTGGTTATGATTTTATTTTATTATTTGGCTTACTACCGGTTTGTAATTGAAGTAAATCAATTTCTTTTTTATAGGGGAAATTATGTGGAAAATGCTTTCAATTGGGTGGATAGCATTGCTATTGTTTTACCTGTTATCCACTCTTTTTATTTTTTGTTTGGATATTATCGTATAGATTATGGCTTCAAAAATGCAACAACTACTCAAGCATCTGTATTCATCATCTTTATGAGTATTGTATTTCTTTGGATCGGATTTGTATGTAAATTTTTCTTATTTTTGTAATCTAAGTATGTGAAATTAGTAAATTATTAAAAAGTTATTATCTGTTATTGCAGTTTCAGTTTTTCCGTATTTGGCCAAGTAAGACTTTAATACTTTTATGATCAATGAAGTAATCAATATCTATCTAAATAAATTTAATTTGTTTAGCACTTAACAATTATCTCACTACAATTATTAATATTGCAATTTCAATTCGTGCATTTTTGATATTCAACTTTTTATTGATTATTGCAGTGGTAATTAAATGTTTAATTTGTCAAACTATTAAAATTAATATATAATTATTATTAAAATTAAATTATTATTATTATTTTTCTTTACATTATCAGGGACATGCTTTGTAAGATTTTCATTATTTATAAATAACATTTTTTCAAAATATTATCTAATGCATTTAATTATATAATACAGATTTATTCTCCTTGGCCATCCATCATACTTATCATTAAGCCAAGTCCCAGATTCTTATAACATTGTGCATACAAATTCGAATAAAATAGTTTATAATATGTTTGGGGAAGAGCCTAATAATCCATTTGCGAATCTGCTTAGTTCTATACTTGCTGTATATAATTGGGATTCAATCCCTTTGGATACTTGGAATTTTTGGCCCCTCATTGTTATTAATATAATAGGTGGTTTTTTTTTTGTCATGATATTGTCAAATGTAATTATTTCATTTATGAGGTATGTATAACTTACTATTATCTTAATTTCTTATTACTTATTATTAATTTACAACTTTTTATTAAATTGTTAAGTAATGCATTCGAAGATACAAAAAAAGAAAGTAAACACAGTACACGCTTATATCAGAAAACAGTAATTTATGATTATGCAGTTCAAAATGGATCCTCTCTTACTTCTAGAATAAATGACTTTGATCTTAAATTTAGGGACAAGCTAAATGTAAGATATATATGTTTCTTGGATGAACCAGAACTCACAAAAGCATGGAATGATAAATCAGATGAATTAGGTTCAAGATGGTTAGATGTATATGGTCTTCATTTTAAGCATGAAATATCAGATGAAGATGATATTGAAAAAGTCAAATTTATTTGGACTCAGGAAGAACATATGTGTTAGGTACTAGAAAAGGAACTAAATCAATATTTTTTTTAAAAAAAATAATGGCCTTAACTAATCTAAAATTAGTTCACATTAAAATAGCTTTTTAAATTTGTATTTTATTATTATTTATTGTAGTATTTATAAAATAAAAATAAAGTTTGGTCCCTAGCCTATTGACAAACTCATAATGCATTTATTTTTCTATTATTAGTAGATAAAGGTGTTGTATAAGTAAAAATAGAATATTATATTCTTTAGTCATATAAGAATTCTTTATAATTTAGGTTTAAATTTTTATTATATATTAATAAATTTGCAATAATAATTTATGTATTTTGATAAATAAAATAACAATTTTAAATTTTAAGCTTTTTTAAATAATAACTATTGTTTATAATAAATTCATTTATCTCTGTGTTAATAATTGTTAACAATATTATTGTATTAAGCTCAGGGTTTGGGATAACCACGTATTGCCAATGCTCTCTATATTAAATAGGAAAAAACTATTTGTACACTACGTGTATGTACATGGGTACTAATTAATTGATTTGCAAATCTGCGTAAAATATAAATTATAGACCAAAATTAAACCCGATTTAAGATTAAGGTTAGGGTAGTGCTCCTAGGTCCGGTTCGGGTCTGGTCCGGTCCGGGTCCGGTCCGGGATCAGACCAGACTCAGACTCTAAATTTTACTAATTTCAGACTTCAGACCAGACTCAGACTCAACTATGAGTCCGGTCCGGGTTTGGTCCGAAGTCTGCAGACTGGTCTGAGTCCGAATATATTTATATGTATTTTTTGGCGCTGAACAAGTTTACTTAGTGCATTTTGTTAGAATAAATTAGTAACATTTTATGAATCATAAGATTTTATAGAATTTTATTAATAAAATTTTATAAAATCTTATAATTCACAAATATTTATTAATTAATTCTAACAAAATGCACTAAGTAAACTTGTTTAGCGCCTAAACATGCATCAAAACGGCTGTTTTGTTTTTATTTTAATTTAGAGATTTGATGCACAATTTTGGATTTTTGATCAAAAAAGACAAATTTTAACATCTTATCTCCAAATTCCAAGTAAAATAAAGACAACAACTGCCGATTTAATGTATTATTAGGTGCTGAACAAGTTTACTTAGTGCATTAAGTTAGAAATAATTAGTAAATTTTGTGAAACATAAGATTTTATAGAATTTTATTAGTAAAATTCTATAAATTCTTAAAATTCACAAATTTTTATTAATTAATTCTAACAATATGCACTAAACAAACTTGTTCAGCACCTAAAAATACATTAAATCGGCAGGGTTGTTTTTATTTTACTTGAAATTCGGAGAAAATATGCATAATTTTGGATTTTTGATCAAAAAAGTCAAATTTAAGCATCTTTTCTCCAAATTTCAAGTAAAATAAAAACATATCCTGCCAATTTAATATATTTTTAGGTGCTGAACAAGTTTACTTAGTGCATTTTGTTAGAATTAATTAGTAAAATGTTATGAATTATAGAAGATTTTATAGAATTTTATTAATAAAATTCTATAAAATCTTATGATTCACAAAATATTTACTAATTAATTCTAACAAAATGCACTAAGTAAACTTGTTCAGCACCTAAAAACTGAAAAAATGAAGAAAAATAGATAAAGAGCAATCAACTTTACAAAAGCAAACGTGACAAGAACATAGGTCAATAATCCTAATTGGCTTGCTAGTGGTTTCCGGTTTTCTATTATTTCTATCATCCAGAGAAATACATTAAATCAGCAGGGTTGTTTTTATTTTACTTGAAAGTTGGAGAAAAGATGCTTAAATTTGACTTTTTGATCAAAAATCCAAAATTATGCATCTTTTCTCCAAATTTCAAGTAAAATAAAAACAGCCCTGCCGATTTAATGTATTTTTAGGTGCTGAACAAGTTTACTTAGTGCATTTTGTTAGAATTAATTAATAAAAATTTGTGAATTTTAAGAATTTATAGAATTTTACTAATAAAATTCTATAAAATCTTATGATTCACAAATTTTACTAATTATTTCTAACTTAATTCACTAAGTAAACTTGTTCAGCACCTAAAAATACATTAAATCAGCAGTGTTGTCTTTATTTTACTTGGAATTTGGAGATAATATGTTAAAATTTGTATCCAAAATTGTGCATCAAATCTCTAAAATACAAGTAAAGTAAAAATAAAACAGCCGTTTTGATGCATGTTTAGGCGCTGAACAAGTTTACTTAGTGCATTTTGTTAGAATTAATTAATAAATATTTGTGAATTATAAGATTTTATAAAATTTTATTAATAAAATTCTATAAAATCTTATAATTCAAAAAAATTTAATAATTAATTCTAACAAAATGCACTAAGTAAACTTGTTCAGTGCCAAAAAATACATATAAAATATTCAGACTCAGACCAGTCTGCAGACTTCAGACCAGACCCAGGCCAGACTCAGACTTGACTAAAAAGTCTGAATATAAAAGTCTGAGTCCGGTCTGAAAATCAGACCAGACTCAGACTTGACTAAAGTCTGGTTCGAGTCCGGTCTGTAGGAGCACTAGGTTAGGGTCAGCTTTGGGGTAATAGTTTATATAAAATTTTACAAGGAATTTTTTTTGTTAGAGCCTGAAGAGTGGTTTTATAAGCAAAATTTTAAGTTATCATATGTACAGTAGCCAACAAAAGTAATGCCTGATCTGCAGATCAAAGCACGTGGGTAAAAACATAGCTGTGTTTACCCCTTTTTTGACGTTTCCCAAGGCAAATTTTTTTTTACTTTTTTTCTTTGATTTCTGAATAGTGCTCCTAGGTCCGGTCCGGGTCCGGTCCAGGATCAGACCAGACTCAGACTCTAAATTTTACTAATTTCAGACTTTAGACCAGACTCAGACTAGGGCTTTTAATCGGTCCGTCTGGTCTGTCCCAGTTAAAAGACCGCCTGGTCTTTTAAAAAACTGGACTGGACGCAGTCCAGGACCGAAATAGGACCGAATAGTGCTAGACCAGATGGACCGATAATCAATATAATACTTTTTTGCTATAACGGTGAAATTAAGTTTGTCAGTATAAAGAATTACAATAAGCTTTTCAAATTAATAATATTTGCTTATGTGATATTAATACGTTTGATAATTTTAGTTATACATAAATTATGGATTAGAAAATAATATAGTATATTAATATAGCAAAATAACTATTTAATTAACTTCGTAAATATGAACATTGTAATTTAAATCAGTTAAAAAGATATTTTGTCACTTTTAACCACTTAAGATTCGATAATTTGATTGAATAATATAATCATAATTGGGCATGCCAAATGTTCAATCTTGTCTGATTCAAAACAAGAATTGTCTTAATATATGAAAAAATTAAAGTAAATCAACAAAACGATTAGATGTTACTTATATAGAAAAAAATATTTATTAATAAAATATTGTTAGCATTTACATGTCTGTCAAACACTTAAAAATTTATAAACTTAATATATTTAATAAAAAAAATATAAAAAATAAAGTATACTACTAGTATCGGGCTATTTCCAATCGTAGTTTGAATGCTATTAGAATTATGCCATTCAGTATGATAGGACCCCGAAGAACTCTGATATAACTCAGATCCAGACTCAAAATTTTAATATAACTTTATACACTTAATTTTATTAAAAGCTTTATACAAAATTATCATATAAGTTCAAATTTACTATAAATTATACAATTTCAGATCTGAGTACCAGTATGATCATGTTAACCACCAAAGCCAAAAACATAATTACACAAAAAAAAGTGAC
>QKWP01000430.1:197743-225894 GCA_003550325.1 Gigaspora rosea
TTTATTAATAAAATTCTATAAAATCTTATGATTCATAAAATTTTACTAATTTATTCTAACAAAATGCACTAACTAAACTTGTTCAGCACCAAAAAATACATATAAATATATTCGGACTCAGACCAGTCTGCAGACTTTGGGCCAGACCCAGACCAGACTCAGACTTGACTATAAAGTCTGAATATAAATGTCTGAGTCCAGTCCGAAAATCAGACCAGACTCAGAATTGACTAAAGTCTGGTTCGAGTCTGGTCCGTAGGTGCACTACTTCTGAATAAGCACTAGGATAAAAAAAAACCGTAAATTCAGTGTAAGGTGTTGCACACCTAATAATCTGCAAAAAGTAAGAAAATACCCTTATTTTATACTCAAAGTAACCACTTAGTAAACAATACAAGCAATGCAACACCCCTACACATTAAGTTAATAGCTTTTCCAACATTACAAAAGAACTAAAAAAAATAAAAATTTTACCATTGTTTAGATGTTTCTTGGTCCTCAAGAAGCAAAAAAAAAAGCGTATTATGAAAAAAGCAATAAAGGAATGACACATGCCATTGCACGACTCCAACTATGATCTGGGGCTTGTATGGTTTGTTGTTTATAGTTTAGATCCTTTATTGTTTGTGATTTAAGTTTTTTGTGGCAATAAAAAGCTCATATTTTAGAAATTATTTGTTTTATGACTTTGTAACCTAAAGCTAAATAATTTTATATACTAACAGTAATGATCAAACTAAGTCAGCTGCCCGAATTGGTGCCCAACTTTGGCTACTGCACTGAAATGATTTGCTCATACTCAAACAACGATCTTCCCCATCAGTAAAAAGTATAGCACCACCTGGCTTCAGAAACCAACTACAGGATCCATTCCACCTAAAAACTTCATCTCTGAGCTTCTCATAAAAAAGAATAAAAAAGGGGAAAAGACTAAAGGGGGACAATACCTAAATGACTAACCAAAAAACCAACCAAAAATACAACCAAATAAAAAAAACAAAAAAAAAGAAAAACCAAAGAAAAACCAAAGAAAGAATAAAAACTGTAGATTCTAACACGTCTAGCATAAACAATAAAAATTATATAATACCACAAGACTAATGTCTATTGATATATTATATGTACAAGTAATGAACAAGAAACTAAAAAAAGATAAGAAATTTTTCACGTGGCCTCCAGATCCAACCATGTCATTCATTGTTTACTTGTATATAGCAACCAAATAACTCATGATGGCACCGGTCCCAATTCAGTTTGTCTCAATTCGGAAAGAGTAAATACTGCTTATCATTTGGAGGGGTAAGCTAGGATTCCCACTTTTTGGCAAAAATTTCGAAAATATTCAAAGGGAAATAAGACGATACTCCAAAGAAATTTAAAGGAGATGGTGTAGTTGGAAAAACGCAGTTTTTTGTTGTTCCTCATTGTTTTTCCACAGGAAACTTCATCGATGGAAGAAAACTTTAATTTCCACTAAAATTTCTTGTACAAGGGCTCTACCTTCTGCCAGTTATCTTGTAAAAGTACGCTTTTGGCTTGCATGTCGAATATATAAAGGAGTCTCCAGAAAGTTAGTTGACCTTTATAAAAACTGTTTTCCTGTGTTATCTTACTATACATTAAGTATAGGCAACTCTCCAACAAAAAACTTCTTGTTTTTATTCCATTGGTAATTTGGTTCAAGTGATCGTCAGAAAGAGATTTTCAATAAATATATAGTTATTTTTGAATATTTTAGAAATTATAATATAACTATATATTAAATTTAATATTAAAAAAAAAGATAGAAATGTACACGAGTGAAGGTGTAGCTTTTTTTGATAAAACAAAAAGAGAAGCGAGCAAGTAAATCTGGAATATTAGAGTATAATATTACACAATGAAAAAAAAGAAATAGATAGTTGGTGTTGAGTTTTAGGGGTAGATAGGGCTTGGTAATGGCTTGAGAGTGGTTCGCGAGTATAGTTAAAAGTTCATTAATATTTAATTTGAATTTATATAAAAAAAATAATAAAAATTTTTATATTAAGGTTCTTCAAGACTATATTTTTCTGTTTTGTGGTTTATTTTTTATTAGTCAAAGTAAATATAATATTTTTATGTGATAATTATCGTTTTTGTATTATTAGAAAAGCTACAAAATGTATTAAAATCAGAAAAAATTGAATTATTATGTAAATAAAGAAAGACCCAGACCTAAACTTATTAAAAACAATTTGAAAGCATTAAAAAATAATATCCAAAAGTTTAAAAACCTTTAAAAAGGTGTAATCGATCTTAAACACATTTTTAAAAAGGATACAAAAACTTAAATACATTTATTCTTCGTGTGGTTTTGGGCCAAACACGAATAATCAAATAATATTGAATGCACACATGCATTCAATAATATATTAAATTATTAATAAAAAAAAAATTTGATATATATGTGGCCAAAATTATATTAATAAAAAATTTCTATTTTGAGCAAAAATCAGATATTACTTTTGTTGGCTACTGTACCTGTGTTAAGTTATTATATGTACTTATGTTTATATACTAGTGTACTAATAGTAATTGACTATTAAATAATAATTGGGCAAACCATTATTTTTAATACACCTGCTTCTACTTTTTGATATGCCCAGATATATTCTAAAATTTTTACACTTTTTTGATATTAATATCACATGTAGACTACCAAGCAAACTTTATTAATAAAATATTGTATAATATTTAAAAGGCTGCAAAAAATTTATAAAAAGTTTGGCATTTATCAAAGTTCATGTGTAATATAGATTAATTAAAAATTTAAACCAAATATTCATTTTGCCAAAATTAATCATACTCAAAATTTAGTCAAATAAATCTCCTCCTGTGCATTAAATGAAAATTTTCTTGTAAAATTTTGGTATATATCATATATTTCACCTTAACAACACGAAATTTTATAGTGAAATGAAATAAAATTTTTTTGTGACAATCTTCTATTGTCATTTTGGTGTGCTTTACTATGCTTTTAGCATACTTTTAAAGTTTTTTGATTTTGGCTTGGTTATGCAGGTTTCTAACAAATATTATATAGATTTTCTTAAAATAAATATTTTTTAATATGATTAATATATAAAGAGCTTTTAATTTAAAATAAAACTATTAAACCCAACAATTTTTAAAAGATAATATCAACAAAAATTTATAAAATACTCTATCTGTATAATAAATTTCTTAAATAATTATTCTTGAGTAAACTGCTTAAAAGCATTATTCATGTAGTAAAACCTTTTTTTTGTATACTATTCCTGTTTTTAAAAAACCTTTTAGCATGTTTGGCTGGTTTGTAATTTTTATAACATGATTATCAAAAAGTATAGAAATTTTTGAGTACATTTGAATTATTAAATTAGTAGGTATAAATGTACCAGTTTTGCCTATCTGACAAGTTATTTTTATATTTGCACTTTAATAGTATTTATTTAAAAAAAGACAGATTTTTATCAGATTTTTGTTATGATATTAAATGCTAAGCCTAATAAGGGGCATCTATAAATAATGTTATATCCCATATATAGTTGCTCTTAACCCTCCTAGACTATATAAAAAAATATTTAAAATCCGTATGTTTATATCTAAAATTTTGCAAAAACTTGGATATATTACTAGATTAATGCACAGCATTGTGTGTCTGAAGCGCACTAAGATCTAATTTCATTTTTTGATGCAGCACAAGTCAAAACAATATGATGCATCAAAACTGTAACTATTATATTACTATTATTGATACATCAAAAATGTAACCTTTGTATCACCTTATGTAAACAGATAAAGTCCTCCATTACACTCCAGACAATGACACAGTAATCCAATTAGGATGGTTTTGGTATTATTCAATTTATCTCCATGAGACGAATCCAATAATACTAAAATCACTTCATTTGGATTACTAGATCAAAAGTTATTTACAAAAAACTATTGGTTATATAGTAATTTAATAAGAAAAAATATAACCAATTGTATTTTGTTAATAACTTTTGATCCAGTGATCCAAATTAAAGATTTTGGTACTATTCAAATCATCTCCTCAAGACAATTCGAATAGTACAAAAATCATTTAATTTAGACCTCTGAATTAAAATCTAGACAAATTTTTACAAAAAAATTATATTGTATTTTTTTGACCCCTTTACTTATTGAAAAAATGTTATATTTTGAGTGACTATTCTTGTATAACATTATTTATGAATGCCCCCTAAGCAGAACATAGTATAGAACATAATAGCTCTAAAGTGAACAAACATTAAATTATACATAAACTAGTTAATAACTTTTAAATAAGCATATATTGCAGAGCTTCAATTAATAGCATAGATACAGATCTATAGATAACAATATATTGTGCATTAAATTAATTGAATAATAACAAATAAATAGAATATAAAAATGATAAAGAAAATAATTTTTTGTAAAATTGCTATAGGCTTTTATGCCTTTATTAAATACTCATATAAATAGTAAAATTCTTGTATTACAGTTGGCCCTCTCATAACTGGTATGCATAGTGGATGGGTTTAGTATCAGAAATAGCAGATTATTGGTTATTACTTATAAAATAGATGTCTAGTAGATTGATTTTTAATCGATTTTGACAGGTTATTAGTTTTGACAGAATCGGTTCTGAAAGGGCTGACTATATAAATTTTCAAAAATAGCAATTAGTAAAGTATTCAGATATTTGCATATAAGCACTAAGGAAATCAAGTTTTGAGCTTTTAAGTTTATAACTCAATAATTTAGCCCTTATTGATTTTTAAATTTTTCATAGGCTGTGTTCACTAAGTTAGACCACTCCAATTTAATTTTTTGTTTAACATAACAGGTTCAAAATTTTTTAGAGGGGGACTTAAACAACAAATGATTAGGTCTGATTTGTGTCTGGCCAGGATCGGAATAGGTTCGGTTCAGGTCCGGTCCAGTATCGGACCAGACTCAGACTCTAAATTTTATACAAACTAGTCTGAGTCTGAATATACTTATATTTATTTTTTGGTCTGACAAGTTACTTGGTGTATGAAGTTAGAATTAATTAGTAAAATTTAATGAATCATAAGATTTTATAGAATTTTATTAATAAAATTTTATAAAATCTTATAATACACAAATTTTTATTAATTAATACTAACTTTATGCACTAAGTAAACATATACAGCATCTAAAAATGCATCAAATCAGCAGAGTTGTTTTTATTTTACTTAAAATTTGGAAAATAGATGCATAATTTTGGATTTTTGATCAAAAAAGTCAAATTTAAGCATCTTTTCTCCAAATTTCAAGTAAAATAAAAACAATTCTGCTGATTTAATTATTTTTAGGCTCTGAACAAGTTTATCTAGTGAACAAGTTAGAATTAATTAGTAAATTTTAAGGATCATAGAATTTTATTAATAAAATTTTATAAAATCTTATTATACACAAATTTTATTAATTAATTCTAACTTTATGCACTAAGTAAACATGTACAGCACCTAAAAATACATCAAATTAGCAGAGTTATTTGTATTTTACTTAAAATTTGGAGAATAAATGCATAATTTTGGATTTTTGATCAAAAAAGTCAAATTTAAGCATCTTTTCTCCAATTTCAAGTAAAATAAAAACAAGACTGCTTATTTAATGTATTTTTAGGCTCTGAACAAGTTTATCTAGTGCTATAAGTTAGAATTAATTAGTAAAAGATTGTGAATCATAAGATTTTATAGAATTTTATTAATAAAATTCTATATAATCTTATTATTCATAAAATTTTACTAATTAATTCTAACTTATTTCACTAGGTAAACTTGTTCAGAGCCTAAAAATACATTAAATAAGCAGAATTGTTTTTATTTTACTTGAAATTTGGAGAAAAGATGCTTAAATTTGACTTTTTTGATCAAAAATCCAAAATTATGCATCTATTCTCCAAATTTCAAGTAAAATAAAAATAACCCTGCCGATTTGATGTATTTTTAGGTGCTGTACATGTTTACTTAGTGCATAAAGTTAGAATTAATTAATAAAAATTTGTGTATAATAAGATTTTATAAAATTTTATTAATAAAATTCTATAAATCTTATGATTCATAAATTTTACTAATTAATTCTAACCAACTTATAGTGTTCCTAGGTTTAGCATGACTATATCATACAGCTACTCTAATTTTGGTGATCTTTCTGTATGGGTTCATTTTAGTAATATGAAAAGTGAAATTTGAATCTAAAAGTTATATATATATATTATTTAACTCACTTCATAATTTGCTCAATCGAGAAGGAGGGGTTATATTAAACATAGATTTAAATTAGAGTTGCCTTATACTATATTATGGCGAAATAGCACACACCTGCACAGTATTTCGATCACCTGTACGGTATTTCGAGTACACGCATGTGCGCTATTTCAAAACTAACCTAGTTTTTGTGCAGTATATAAATAGTTATTTGAAAATAATCTCCTTAAATAAAAAATACATAGCTTTGCAGCAAATAATTTCCTAAATTATAGATCTTCAATTTGTTATTCATGTACGTATGTACTGTACGTAAACAAGTAGTAATCCTGTAGTTATTTATATTTATTTATTTATTTATTTATCTATAACAATATACTATATAAGGTGCGAGCTATTTCGGGACGTGCATGGGCATTATTTCGAAACCCAGTATGCTATTTTTAGGGAATGCGATTTTTGAAATAGTACCCATGTGCACTATTCCGCAGTAATATGGTAAATATTGTACTTGAAGATAATATCTTCTTGAAGTTGCAACTTCAGGCGCCTAATGTTGTACTATCTAAAATTAATCTCAAAATTAGATCTTTTTAATATATTAATTAGTAGCTTTAGGAACTTTAGCAGGCTTAGATTCAGGCATCTAAAATAGTAATTTTAAGCATAGTATAAATATAAAAGCCCAAAATTTAATTTTCTTTAAGCAACACTTAAATAATTGTATATGCATTTAGCAAGCCAATTTATTTACTTTTAATAAAGACTAGTATAGTGCAGAGCAGTGTTGGAAATCTTATGTTCTCATGTTCTTATAAGAACATCACTTTTAATTTAAAACATATACAAATTTTAAGATGTTCTTTATTAAATTTTTTTGAGAACATTAAGTTTGAAAAATACGTTTTCTATATAAATATATAAGGTAATAAAAAATTATTTTTATTAAAATAGTAGTTTAAATAATTAAATTCATAAATATTTAATTGTTAGTTAGTCTGAATAGAGAACAATATAGTTATTCTTGAATTACAGAAAATTTGGAATAATATAGTTTATTAGTTTATTTTTTTGGTATAATATAGCTTTGTTATATAAACTTTGATATACATATAATACTATTACATACTAAGAAAATAGGGACATTTAAAGTCTAAAGGACAAATACAAAATGTCACCTCTGATCTAGCCAAATAAGCATCAATTTATTGTTTTGATTATTTTTTGTATTACACCTGATCTAACCAATCAGAATTCAGAATTTGTTAACACATGGACATTGGTGTACTATTGTTCTATCTGTGAGAACAAATTAATTATATTAATATTTAATATAAGTTTTCAAAGAATTAAACTTACTATAATGATAATACAAATTGTTACAAGAAAATTACTTAACAAACCTTTAATTATTATAATTTTGAATCTTAGTTCTATGCTTTAAAATTTTATATTAAGAAATTTTTTAAATCTATAAATTTACTAAATTTAATAGTAAAAAAGAATAATATATCTATATATTTATTTAAATATTTAAAAATGTTAATAGCTTATTTAAAAACTAAATACAAGCTAGGTCAAACCAATAGTATCTCCAATATTATATAAAGCCTTACTGTATTCCTCTGAAAATAAGCACTCTTTTTTTTGTATATAATGCAGGCCAAGGCTATTATAATTGTGTTAAAATTGACTAAATGTAGTCCATAGGTGCTTATTTTTGAAAAATATGATAAATATCAACTACTTGTAATTCTCCAACCACCAAAAAAAATGTAGCCTTTAAAATGCTTTTGATTGGTTGATTTCTGATCCAGTGGTTGTATATGTTATATTGTTATTATATAGATCATTAATCGCCGCCAGAATATATCCTTTAAAATGCTGTTGATTAGTTAATTTCTGATCCAGTGGTTGTATATGTTATATTGTTATTATATAGATCATTAATCGCCGCCAGAATATATCCTTTAAAATGCTGTTGATTAGTTAATTTCTGATCCAGTGGTTGTGTAAGTTATTGTATATTTTATTATTGTATTTGTGTATAGAGTTATGGGTAAGTATATGCATTATGATTATTAATATGTTATGAATATATATGCATAACAATATAGTAATTATTTGTATTAGTAATTATATAATAGTAAAGTAATTAAAAAGTGGACATTTTTTTTTAAAAAAGATTAAAGATAGTTTTCATGATAGAAGTTTTAGGCGATTTGATTCAAGGTTTGTTGATTGCTAAGTAAGATGTATGTATAGATTTGATATTATGCGATATGGTTTACAAATAGTAGAAGTATTGTTAGGTTTTCTGTTATCTCAGGTATCTAATTGCTTCGTCTCGATAATAGCATCACTTTTAACTATAAGGTTTGTAAAAATATCTCTTCATATGATTGATGTAAAATGCTTTTATTGGTTGATTTCCGATCTGGTGGTTATATATGTTATGTTGTCATTATATAGATCATTAATCGATGCCAAAATTTATTCTTTAAAATGCCTTTGATTGGTTAATTTCTGATCCGGTGGTTGTGTAAGTTATTGTATTTGTGTAGTGAGTTATGGTTAGTATATACATTGTGATAATTAATATTTTATAATGTATGTGTGCATAGCGATATAGTAATTATGTGTATGTAATGTAATAATGAAGTAATTACATAATAGTAAATTAATTAAAAAGTGTGCATTTTTTTATTTTTTTTATAGATCACCACTATAAAATTAAGAGTCTTTATAATAGAAGTTTTAGACTATTCAATTCAAGGTTCGTTGATTGCTAGATAAGATGTATATGTCGTAGCTAGTGTTGGGTGATATAGTGGCCAACCAAAAATTTGCTGGTCAAATTGGTCTGGTCAAATTGGTCAATTGGTCAAACTGGTCAAATTGGTCAAGTCTATTATATAAATATTATATATATATTATATAATAAATTATATTAAATATGCTATTTGACCAATTTGACCAGTACGGTCCTTTGACCAGACCGGTCAAATTGGTCAAATTGGTCTGGTCCAATGGTCAAATTGGTCTGGTCAAGCCAACACTGGTCGTAGCCCAGATAATACAGTTTACAGATAGTAGAAGATTTTTAGGTTTTCTGTTATCTCGGGTAACTGATTGCTTCATCTCAATAATATTATCACTTTTAACTAGAAGGTTTGTTAAAATATCTTTTTATATGATTGACATAAAATGCTTTTTATTGGTTAATTTCTGATCCAGTAGTTACATGTGTTATGTTGTCATTATGTAGATCGCCAGAACTTATCCTTTAAATGCCTTTGATTGGCTAATTTCTAATCCGGTAGTATTATTGTATTTATGTAGTGAGTTATAGTATATACATTATGATTACCGTATATTCCTGAAAATAAGCTACTCCGAAAATAAGCTACCCCCTGTTTTTGAACAAAAAACTTAAAATTATCTATGACCCAAAATAAGCTACCTCGCTTTTTTGAACCAAACTTAATAGTAAAATTTTTGTTCTGAAAATAAGCTACCCCAAATACTATCGCTACTTTTAATTAGTGAATAAACAAATTTTCACAGCAACGTTTATGTATATCAGAGAAAAAAAGTAGTACTGGTCATATACTGGTATTATATAAAGCAACCTTATTTCCTACTTGGAAATTATTCCCATCATTGTGTATATACATATTACAAAAATAGCTAACTTGCATATGTTCAATAGTCGATGGCCATAAATTGATTAAAATGTGTATTTATAATAATGAATAAAAAAAATCTAAAGTAAAATAAAACATACGTACAATTAGGGTCCAGCGAATGATGTTCCAACAAAATGACAACTTCAACAAAATGATGACTCTAATAAAATAGTGACACCAACAAAACGGTGCCACCAACAAAACAGCGACTTAAACAAAATAATAGCTCCAACAAATGACAGCTTGAGTAAACGACGATTTCTG
The DNA here is from genome assembly GCA_003550325.1 of Gigaspora rosea. NCBI lineage: Eukaryota > Fungi > Glomeromycota > Glomeromycetes > Diversisporales > Gigasporaceae > Gigaspora > Gigaspora rosea. The sequence goes on from QKWP01000430.1 coordinate 207,939, forward strand.
CAAAATGGTAGTATCAAAAAGATAATGCTGCCAAAAAGAAAATAGATTGTAGATTAGTATTATAATAAAAAAGAAAAAAATTAAATAAAATAAAATAAATAAAAAACGTATCTATATTGTTGATCCATATAACTAGTAACAACATTCAAAATTAAATAAATAATAAAACGTTCAATATTTAAAAAAATTAAGTAGTAAATCGCAGATAAAGGGCAAAAAATGATGATCATTTTATAATAAATTACAGCGGGCATTTAATAGTAAATTTCTATTAGTGTGCGAATGGGGCTTTTCTACATATAAAAGTATTTTTTTTTTACTAAGCAAACCTTTTATAATTTCTAATTAAACTTTGCAGAACCAACTTTTCTGATTCTAATGATAGTTAAATCATTGAAATCGCGTTAGTATATTGATTGTTTACTATAGGGTTTTTTATTATGATCGGAAATCTTCCATATAAGGCAATTAGTAAAACTCCACCGATTTTTCTAATCCTTTAACTGCGGATTACCACTTAAGCTTTATTTGAGATAGTGACGTGAACCGTTATCCGTTGAATATTTAAACATTAGTAAATTCAACGGATACCCATTGGACTTACTCTTGTTTAAATATCTAACGAATAACCGGTTCACACTAATTTGAGAACAAGTTTGTTTTAGCTTCAATCGCACAGTTATGTATATAGTTGGGGGTGAAATTAATTTTCAATTTTTTTTAATTTCAACAATAATTTCAACAATAATTTCAACAATAATTTCAACAATAATTTCAACAATAATTTCAACAATAATTTCAACANAAATATAAAGTAAAAAAAATTTAAAAATTCGAAAAAAATAAAAAAAAGTTTAAACTGTTTAAAAAAAAATAAATAATACGTGTAAAAAATAAAAAAATAAATAATAAATAATAATAAAAAAAAATATTAAAAAAATATTAAAAATAAATATTAAAAAAAATAAAATATGAATAAAAAATTAAAAAAATTAAATTAAGTTAAATAAAAATCGAATAAAAAAAAATAAAATAAAAAAATTTAAAAAAAGCTGTTAAAAAATACAATAATATAGTAATGTAGCATGTGCATTATTAAACATAGTGCTAAATATGGCTGTTTAATAATGCGCATACTAGTATGTACGTACAAAACCTGTTCACGCAATGCGTAAGAATTTTTTTAAAAAGATAATGCCTAATAATAAGCAACTTTTGCTATTGTGCATAAATTCTTAAAAATCTGTATAACCTGAAAATAAGCTACCCCCAGTTTTTTTTGCTTAAAATTGTCCAAAAAAAGGTTGCTTATTTTTGGGAATCTACAGTATTAATATGTTATGATGTATATATGCATAGTGATATAGTAATTATATATATGTGATATAATGAAAAGTAGTTACATAATATAAAGTAATTAAAAAGCAGACTTTTTTTTTTTATAGATTATCATAGAATAGATTAAAGATAGCTTTTGTAACAAGAAGTTTTAGATGATTCGATTCAAGGTTCATTGATTGCTAGATAAGATGTGTATATAGATCGATATTATTTACAGAAGTGGAAGTGTTTTTGGGTTTTCTGTGGTCTCGGATATTTGATTGCTTCATCATGATAACATCACTTTTAACTAAAAGGTTTGTTGAAATATCTTTTCATACGATTGATGTAAAAAGGTATATATACGTGCAAATAGCAAAAAAATTATGTCATAAAATATGATTAAAAGCTGAACAGGTTCTGTTTTATTTGTTTTTTTTTTTGTGGATCACTTTAAGATATTATTAACATAAAAGTACATGTGTATATAGTTGGTGAAATATTTATGTAATGAAAACGTAATTAGAAAGTATGTCTATTTAGCACCCATAGTAGTTATACTCAGCAAAAAAAAAAAACCGTAATTTGAAAGCTATCAAGTGGATTACAAGTAGTAGAGATGAGATATATATGTATATATTTTATGTTGTTATTTTATGCGATTTGCAGGTAGTAGAGATATTACAGATTTTCCATTTGGCTTGGGTATCAGATTGCTATGTTGCAATGATTTATTTGATCATAGTTAAAGTTTTAGACTAATGCTAACAATTTTCTAATCGAGAATTGGCTTTCACAAAGCATGTCAATAAGTTTTTCTGTTAAAATGTAATAAATTGATTATAATATAGTATTAATTAGATTAATCTTCTATGTTATATGTCATATTTATAACGTGAAATCAAACAATAATTTTATTTAATGTTATATATTATTAATAAAAATAATATTATAAATTATTAGTAAAAGGGGCATAATAAAATAAATTAAAAAAATGAACTACCAAACATTAATACTTCTGAAATAGTTAATTTCATACAAATTAATTATATGTTATTACATACAAATGACAATTAGTTATATTGAATTATAAAGAAAATAATATAGTAAAATTTATTATGATACAATAAACTCATTAGAAGCAAACTTAGTAAATGACACAAAAAATAATTAATATATAATTACATTAACACATGATTGTGAGTAAAATAAAATTCTATTTTAAATTTAAAGTATTACTATAATATTGTAATAATCATAGCAATTTTAAAATAAAAAAATCTATATTCATTATATTTATTCATATTATGTGATAAAAATTACAAGTTGATTGTCTCATTTTATTTATTTGTGCAAGTAATGCAAACCAAAATATAAATAAACTAAATACTGAGATAAAAATTTAGGGTTAAAAACCTTAACATTAGAAACTACAGGATTAGAGTAATACTCACTATATATAAAATTTCATTTCCACTATTTTTAATTAGTACACAAGATCAGTAATTCAAACATTAGTTTTTGCATATTTTTACTTTTTTTTATTTATGTGGTTCAGATTCTTTGTTGACAAATATAGAATAATCAAAATTTGCATTTTCCGACTAGCTATTTCCTCCCCAAGAATTTGTATTACACTACAAAAAAGTAAATGCTCAATTATCTAACTTTGATATTAAAATATTCCTGAAATTTAATGATTACATAAAAATGACTACCCTGTTACTTTATTCAGAACTTTTATCCATTAAACCATCAATTCAAATACTACAAACTAATATAATTTATCTGATAAATCACAAATTAATCATAAAAAACAACATTCACGCATACTTACCCAAAAAAACAAATTAAAAGATACTTTTACAAATGTGTTATATGTTAACTCACATATTAATTAATAACTTAAATAAATTACAATAATCTTTGGCATTGATAAATAATTACAAAACTCACATAGCATAAAATTATAAACCTGCTGATCCAATTTTTCAAAAAAATTTTTTAAATCCCAATTGTGCCAATTATTCCAATTTTGCTATTTAATTTGTCTTCTGGTGTCGCCCAATAGTGACCTTAATTTTCAAGAATTACCTAATAAATCTGAAAAATCTGAATTTTTTGATTCGATGTTATGCAAACTAAAAATTTAACTTTGCATGTCCTATATAAATATAAGCTTATTATTAATTATATAGATTAAAAAAAATAATAATAATCTAACCCGCCACTAGAATTTTAGCATTGTAATAATTATTTTCAAACATTATATGATCTTATATTATTTGCCATTTTTAACTAAATACAAAAAACATTAATATGCTATATTACACTAAAATAATAAGCTTTGTAACAAAACTTTCATATAAATATAAAATTTATCCTGTATACTTAATAAAAATCAAAATAATTGCCTGCTAACTTGACATAACTACAGATATACAAAAAATAAAATTTAAAGAATTCTAAACAGCAAAACATCTCTACTACAATACAACAACGTCAACTATATTAGAATGACAAAAAACTTCATAATGATAATATTAGCAAATAAATTTACAGATAACAAATACATAATATTAAAATATCTTTCTACATGCTGAAGGCACGTATCAGATGCAAGTAATAAATTATTTTCTAAAAAAATATATAAAGTCAAAGTTTTGTTTTTAATATTTTAGTTAAATAAATTATATATTTTTATTATTTTATTATTAATAATATTTAAATATATTAATGGATTGGATTTATTTGTACTAAATTTAGTACTTTGTACTAAATTCTGACAGACTTTAAATTTAATTATTTAAAAATTTTAAAAATTAACTGTATATTTAGATATTGGTTTAAAGTATTTTTAAACTATACAATTCTATAAAAAAAGTTTAATAGGCTTAAATGGTTTTTTGAATTTTATAGATTTTTTTTTGTTTTTAAAAATTTTAGTTTAAGTTAATTTTATATAATTTTAGAACATATTATTAATCACCTAATTATTTTTTATTAGAGACCTACTTCTTCTCTCTTTCTCTTAATATATATGGGGAGCGGACAATAGAAACAGCCCTTTTTTACATATATCTTATTTTGAGATAATTAAGTTTAATCATTTGTTTTGATTTTCTGACTAATCCAGGATTAATCAAATTTCACGATTTTGATTGGTTAAAGGTAGCAGGTGACTATCAGATAATCTCGTGATGTGTTGGCTCTACGAAGCCTCATGTAATTTTTCTTTTATATTATCTTGATTTTTTATTATGCAAACCGACTTTCATTTATAATTGAAAAATGTTAATTATGTCAAAATTTATATGAATCTAATAAAAACTCATTTTTCAAAAAAATGTAAAAAAGGGCTGTTTCTATTGTCTGCACCCCATATTTGGTTAGGTTCCTTATATATAATTCCAACTTTTTTTACCCTCTTCCCTTCTAAAAAATTACCTAATTTTTGATACCTTTCTTATATAGTAATTACTAGTTATATTAGAAGATATTATTTATTATAAAAAATTTTTATTAAATAAATTTATTTAAGATTTTAATAAAGTATAAAGATAAGTTAGCTAATTCCAAATATAAAATTTGTTTAAAAATTAAATTAATATATATAAAATAATTTAAGCTTAAAGTTTTACTAATAATTATAAATATTTTTTTAAATTTATATATAAAAAATAGCTATAATTTTTTTTTAAAATTTAAAGTAATATAACTTATAGTAAATAAATTTGATATCAAAGAATTTTTGTAAATAGAATTAGAAGATAAATTTTTATAACTTTCAATTAAAAAATTTAAAAATCTAATCAGTAAAAATTTTTTTAATTCTAGCTAAATTTACCTAGCTTACTAATAACTTATCATAAATAGTAATGATTTACAAAAAATAAAAAAATAACTTATAATATTAATAATAATTATTACAATATCTAATAATAATATTTTAATTATAATTAGTTTTAACTATTTTTTATATAATTAAACTTTTGTTTGCAAAATTTATTAGTAAATTATAATTATAATTAGTCTTAAAAGGTATAATAAATTTAGTACAACAAATTACAAAATAAATTCAAGGTCTAAAATTTTTTTTGCAATAATCTTATTAATAATATTAAAATAATATAAAAAAAATTTGGGTTTTAAATTTTTTAGATTTTTTGAAATCTGTTTAACTCTAGTACAAAACAGTAAATCCAATCCATTAATTAAAAATAAAAATTAAAATAACTAACAAAAGTATAAAAGTATAAGTGTGAAAGAAAGAATGCATATAAGAAAATGAATATAAAAAAGAGAGAGTAAGAGTGAAAAAATAAGAGAAAGAGAAAGAAAGAGAAAGAAAGAAAAAGTACAGAGAAAAAAAGAAAAAGAAAGAAAAAGATAGAAAGAGAGAGAAATTTTTTTTTTATTTGAGAACATAAAAAAATTTTTGAAAACATTAAAATTAAATAAATATGTTCTCATGAGAATATAATTTTCAAAACAGATTTCCAATACTGGTGCAGAGCACTATAAACCAATACCTTTTAATATATATTTTACAAAATTGATATAACTTACAAATAAAAATTTTTAAAAAATTTTTTTAGCCAATTTGTAGCTTTAAGTCTAAGCTACAATTTTTCTAAAAATGATTGTTATTTTATTTTAATTTTAATAAGTTAAATGAATTTAAAGTTTATTAAAAAATTGAAAATTAAAAAATCATATATTAATTTTGACCAATTACAATTGATTATATTATATTAGCCAATTAGAATTAAATATTTATTTAATTTGGTGTGAGGGGTATTGGTTTATGCTGTCCTGCACTATATTTTATAGTGCTTTAATAGATTTATATTTGCTTTATATTATTTGCAAATTAAAGTTATTATATATATGCAGAAATCAAGCAATAGCTATATCATTTGTTCTTAATATATAAAGTATTAATTTTACTCTGCCTTATCTATAAACTAATTATATTAAAATTTTGCAAATCTAACTATAAAAAATATTGTCTAACTATTTTTATATTATGCTAAATATAGCACAAGGACCCAAGCTATAAGAGTTTCTCAAATTCAAATTAAATCAAATATTGGATTAATTTGAATTTGATCAAATCAAATTGATCCTGATTTGAATTTGATTTGATTTAAATATTTGAATTTGAATTTGATTTGAATTTGAATTTTTAATAGTAATTTTAAAATCAAATCAAATATTTGTCAAATCAAATCAAATTTGGTCATATTTGAATTTGATCAAATCAAATATAGTCAAATTTTAATTTAAATTTGATCAAATATTTGATTCAAATATTTGAAGATCAAATCAAATTGCAGAACCCTAGTTACTATTTAGTTTTGCTCATTTTTAATTATTTTTGCATAATACTTTTTATATTTAGTAATATTAATGCTTATTTTTAACTATTTTTTTGTAGATATTCTATTTTAGTAATATATTAAGATTTTTAAAAAACTTAAGCTATTTATAAATTGCTTAAAGTTTTGCAATACTCTATATAACAAGAAATAGATTAATTATAACAAAAGAATTCCTGCTTTTATAGGTTCAAAGAAATTATAATTCTATATTGTTTAGTAAAATTTTTAAATTATTTTGATAATACCTGTCTTACTATCTAAATTTATGGCAAACTAATAATTTTTTAGTATTTAACTAATATATTTACTATCTCTTTTACTATGAAGTAGTTGTTCTTGCAGTTGTACTTATACTACTCTTGTACTGCACTTGCACTAATACTTGTACTTGCACTTGCACTTGCACTTGTATTTGAAAAATATAGTGTTTATATAATGCTTTTATAACTATAAAACTTTTAGCCTATTTTTTTGCACCAAATAGTTTGTAAATATTAAATAATCATATACCAATACTATTTTGGCAAATTTTAATTGTACAATTTTTTTTAACTCCCAAGATAGCAGTTATCTGGAAACGTCAAATGATGAGATTTTTATTAATCAGTTAATTAATGGGCCTTTTTATTTGTAAGGTTCCCTATATGTTTTAAGGATCTATATGTTTTTTTATAGATCTATATTTATTTTTACTACTAACAATTAAATCGTTCTAATTCATCCAGAATTTTACTAGAGATATCAAGTTTTTAACCAGAACTTCACTAGAGATATCCAAGTTTTAGGCAGAATTTTGCCAGAAATATCCAAGTTTCAATCAGAATTTTGCTAGAGGTATTAAAGTTTTAACCAGAATTTTGCTAGAAGTATCAAACTTTAAACCAGAATTTTGCTAAAGTTTTTTTCTAGAATGTTCTGATTCAAATTGGAATTTTACCAAAATTTTTTTGTTTTATATAATAAATAGCATCATGTAGTTAAGCCTTAATTGTGCTTCTAACACAGTTTTCATCTCTCTATAAGTTCAAGTATGGGCAGCCTAACTCAAACTGGCAATCTTGCAATTGGGAACCCAGAAGCATAACTACTACATTATTGACTGCAAGTCAATTGCACAATTTTTAAATTGTGTTAATAAATAAAATGGTATATCTAATATTTTTTTTTGTAATACATAGTATAGCAACCAATAGGGTTCCGCAATTTGATTTGATCTTCAAATACAGTATTTAAATCAAATATTTGATCAAATTCAAATTCAAATTTGACTATATTTGATTTGATCAAATTCAAATATGCCCAAATTTGATTTGATTTGATTTGAAAATTACTATTAAAAATTCAAATTCAAATCAAATTCAAATTCAAATATTTGAATCAAATAAATTCAAATCAGAGTCAATTTGATTTGATCAAATTCAAATTGATTCAATATTTGATTTGATTTGAATTTGAGGAACCCTAGCAACCAACTTGAGTTATTTTTTTAACCTGAAATACAGTTGAATGCTATAGTTTCAAAACCTAAATGAGAAGTAAAAATTTTAAGTATCAAAAAGTAGTTTAACAACTTAAATAATTACTAAATAAAAATTAAAACTGTTGTTTATAAATAAAAAGTACAATTTTGAACAATTATTCTAAGTTAGGCCATGCAAATTAAACATTACAGCGACTTTTTATACTACCCTAAAAATTATGACGCAAATATAACGGATGTATTAAAAGGGTTAAATGATTTGACCATGATTAACTATTTAAGAGATATATATACAATATAAACAATTTAATCGATATTTTATTGTTTTTTTTTTACAATGAACGATACGCAAGAAATTCACAATTATCCTTTCGATTCAACTATTAAATTTAAACATCCAAAACATAGCTTTTTATATAAAGTTATCAAAGAAGGCACATATTCTAATAAATCATTATTAGCGCATACTTTTCCGCCAATTAAATATCAAATTCCTGACAATTATACAATATAAACTACTTGGGGTAGAGGCCATAACCAATGCACTGTTCAATGTTCTATTAACTATAATATGGAAGGTCCAGTTTTTCAAATACATTTTGGAAAACACTTTGAATATGAAGTATCTTCTACTAAAACGGCCACAGATGCAGCCAATTTATTTAATCAAGTTCGTATTTAATAGCTATTATTTTAATATATTTAATATTTATTGTATATAAATTAATGCAATTTTATTTTTTAGAAACATAAGCCTGAAAAAAGAACTAAGACATCAGGAATATATTTATTTGGCCTTCATCTTAAAATATTAAATGAAGTAAGAAAATCAAAATGACATTCAAATGCATTAAAGCAAATTGATCAATGTAGTAATATTAATCTTACAAAACGGGCTGTTAATATTGGAAAATTAATGTTAACCGAATTCAATAAGAAAATTTCTGAAGCATACAATTCTGATGATATACCGAGATTAGAAAGTTTAAGCTATTCAGTTAAAAAACATACTTATGAGATTAATTATGGTGACAATGATAAAATTAAAAAAAAGCAAAAAACTGAGTTGATAGCTAAAACATTCGATAAACAAAATATTTCAAGAAATTCTTATCGAGATTTATGTGCTATAGAGTTTTATTTACCATCTGAAAAGTTAATATATCAAGAACGACAAGCAATAAATAAAAAAATGGCTCAGTTTATACCAATATCTATTATAGATATAATTAATAAAGGTCAAATCGATCAAACTGAAGAAGCTGATATAGACGATGAGTTTATAGTACAAGAAGTAGTTAATACAGTTGGCAAAGGTGGATATAGGAGTATTAAAAACATTTTACAATATTTAATTCCAAATCTTGTTCAAAAAGGAATTTTAAAATTACACCAACCAATTGTTAATCTTCGCATATCCGGGGATGGGCGAAATGTTGGACGACGAGTAAAGCATATAATGATAACGATGGCTATTCTGGATGATAAAGATACAATACAACAGCCGAATTATCATTACACAATTGTACTTTACCCCGGTTCAGAAGATTACAAAACATTAATGGAAATAACAGCTTCATTTCGTGATGACTTAATCAGTTTAAAAGACCAAGGTTTAATAGTTAATAATGTTAAATGGAATTTCCAAATTTATTTTTCATCTGACTGGAAATTCTTAGCAATTTGCTTAGGTTTCAATAGTGCTAATAGCAAAAACTTTTGCCCGTGGTGCACAATTAATAAATCGCAGCAAGGAAATTTATCAAATGAATGGAAAATTTGTAAAAAAATGGATACATTAGTCAAAAATCCTAATTACTACAAGGGGCATTTAAAAATACCACTATTTAATATGATACCTCTTCATTGTTGGGTTCCGGATGAATTGCACATAATGCTTAGAATCACAGATCGATTATGGAGCCTCGTAATAGCAGAATTAGTCGAATATAATTTATTTAATGATACTGCACGAAAAATCATTGTAGATGAAATGAAAAGAATTAAAGTCAGTTTTCAATTCTGGCAAAATCAAAAATCTAAAGATTGGGATTATACTTCATTGATGGGAGACGACAAGCTCAAAGTATTGAAATTCTTTGATTTATCAAAAATTTTTACAAAAAATCGTGCTAGTATTATAAGAGAATTGTGGGACAAATTTTATGAACTCTACAGAATGATAAAGAATCCTGAAACTAAAGGTGAAAACTTTCAGCATCATGCAAAAAATTGGCTTACCTTATTTTTATTACCATCTGAAGGAATTCCAAATACTCAAGGATTTAAAAGGGGTTTATATCAACCTAATAATATGACGCCCTATATCCATGTACTAGTTTACCATATTCCCGAATTTATGACAATTCATCAAAAATGGGGACTAGCAGCATTTTCGTGTAGTGGAGTTGAAAAGAAAAATCATCAACAAATATCATATTTCTTTCATAAAACAATGCACAATAATAATGCAATTATGGAAATTTTACAACATGAAAATAGAATAATTTATTATAATAATACTACTTCAGTTGAGCGACAACGACCACAGAAGATTCATATAAAAACATAAAACAATTGTATATTTAAAATAATTATATAATTTTCTGCATGTAATTTATTTAAATAATTATAATTCCTTGCATGTAATTTATTTAAATTATAGCTTGACTAACATAAAAATGAAAATAAATATGACCCGCTTGAGTAATATTACCATCAATATCAATCTTTTTTTGTTTTTTCCATTCTACTATGAATTGACCTCGTTTGTATTTCGGCTTATAGAATTTCTTATTATGAGCCGATTGTTGTGCAATAGCTTGTACTATAGGATTTTCTTCATCAGCAATATCTTTATCGTCACAAAGCACAATATAAGTGCATTGTTGTTGCTCATAAAATTTAATTCCCCAATTTTGCGTATTTAAAATATTTGCCAACAATTGATTAGATAAACTTCCATGAAATATACATTTATATTTACTTTTTGATGCTGAATAATAATGTATATGATTTTTAAATATTGCGTAGAATTGACTTTCTGTGGCAGGAATCGACACTGTTTGTTTTCCTAGTTGTTTGAATCCTTTTGGTAATCGTTTGTGAATATAGTAAACTAAAATGCCTTTAAATTGTTGTATAGTGTCTTCAGGCAAAGTATCGAGATCAGAACGTGAAGCATTGTATTTTGTAACAATGTCAAGATGTCTTTTTAGTCCTCTATTTGTTTTATACAAATTTCCACATATGTTACATTCGAACTTCGAAATGATAGCCATTGGAGTTACTTAAAATAGAAGAATATCTTAAATTACTTAAAATTTTTAATAAATAAATATATACTATAAACAGATCGACTTTAAAAAAATAGGAGATTGGTTTTAAGGTGGGGAGATTGGTTTGACGCAATAATTATATTAGTTTTATTAGATTTGGGGATCATTTTGATAGCTGCGTCATGTGGTTGATACGTAATAATTATTAATCATTACGAAAATCAAATAGTAATTTGGGGTTCTTAATTTAGGTCCAATTATAAAAAGTCGCAGTGATGATTAGTTGATTCTCGTCACATGGAACAAACAAATAGAACCCGGCCAGCCAGCAAAAAATGTTATATTTAAAAAATTTTTTAATATAAAAAATTTTTATAAATTTTTTAATATAAAAAATTTTTATAAATTTTTTAATATAAATTTTTATAAATTTTTTTTTATACAAGAATAAAAAAAATTTTATATAGAAAAAAATTTTAACTTCTCTAAAAAAGTGATCCGGCCGGGTGACGAAAATCAATTTTATTAGTTTGCATGGCCTTATAATATTTTTTATTGCATTTACTTAGATTTGTAATACTTAGATTATAAATACAGTTTATAAATACAATATTTACAAATACAATTTTAATAGTATGTGTTATTATTTACAAATTTAAGTTTAATAATATAATATAATTGAATTATTAATAAAGTATTTTTTTATAAAATAATTTACTATACCTATTGTAAAATAAACAATATTTATATAAAATTTGAATTAAAGTTGTTATTATAAAATAGAATATATATAATATGTTTCTTTAAAGAGTTTAAAAGCTCATAAATAATAAAATTTTGAATTTAGCTAGTACTTTATTTGAAGTATGATTAATATTTTTGCTATTTTAATAATTAATCAAAACAAACTTCTTTAGTGCTAATTCTATTTGATTGATTTTATAATCAAACTATAAACCTAGTCCTATTTTTGATAAAAAAAATTTTTTATACTAAAATCTAACTTAATTCAAATCTATTTTAGCTCTAAACTTTAAATCTAGTACTTTTTTAATTCAAGTAGGGTTCTGAAGTTCAGTTCAGTTCAATAGAGATTCAGGTTTAGTTCAATAAACCTGAACCTAAACCTAAACTTGCTCTAAAAGTTCAATACTGAACTAAACCTGAACTTAAAATTATTGAACAAGAACCTAAACCTGAACTTAAAAAAAGTTCAGTTCAGGTTCAGTTCAAGGTTCATAAACATGTTTAGGTTCATAATATACATGTTTACCTAAATTACAAAATTAGAATCAATTAGTAAAATTTAGAAAATCATATCTTTTTGTATAATTTTATTAATAAAATTATAAAATTATTGTTCTATATAAAATTTTACTAATTAATCATAACTTCTTGCACTAAATAAACTTGTTTTAACACCAAAAAATATATCAAATTAGCATATTTTATTAAAATTAGAAAAAAAGATGCTTAATTTTGAAAATTTTTATCAAAAATTCAAAATTAAGCATCATTGACTCAAATTTTAAAAAATAAATAAAATAAAATATACTGATGTGATGTATTTTTTGATACTAAACAAGTTTACTTAGTGCAAGAAGTTAGAGTCAATTAGTAAAATTTAGAAAATAATAGAAATTTGTATAATTTTATTAATAAAATTAGGGAAAACTTTTTCTATGCACCTGCATAGCCATGCACCCCTATATGCATGCATATAAATAAGATTATCAAGATAAGTTTTTTTGTTTGTTTTTTTTTTATTATTGTTTTACCATATTTTGTTACTAATTTTTTTTTTTAGCTGCAATCATTTGTCATGTTGTGTTGTCTTGGTGTCATTGCAAGTGTCATCGCAGATATCATCATAGGTGCTGAAGTAGGTGTCACATTAGATTTCTTCTTGGTTATATTTTTTTGGAAAGTGATTTTGTACCGGCATTCTTCTTATACGTTTCTATAGCACTATAAAGAACATTCTTGATGGGTAGTTTTGTATATTTATGTTTCTCCAGTAGGTGGTCATGCACTTTTTCTGGAGTTGTATTGTATAGTGTTTCTTGGCAAGTTCTCTAGTTTGTGTTAAGTGGTTTATTGGTTCAAGTAAGTTTTTATTTATCTTTTTTTTTAATGCTTTTCTTTTTTCTGATTTTGCTATTGGAGCCACTATTGTAACTGAAGCTGCTGTTTTTAGGTAAGTTTTTCATCTTGTACATTTTTTTTCTTATAAGTTATATTTACTAATGCTTCTCTTTCTTCTGAGTATAATTTCACCATTGGAGCTATTGTTACTAAAGTTATTAGAGTCGCTATTTTTGGGTAAGTTTTTTGTCTTGGGGTCATTTTTTTTATTTACTTATATATTTACTAATACTTCTTTTTCTTCTGGCTAATTTCACTATTGGAGTTGTCATTACTGGAGTTATTAGAGCCACTGTTTTCAGATAAAAAAGTTGTTGGAACTGTCATTTTAGAATTACCATTTTCAGTAAGTTTTTCATTTTTTGGACCATTGTTTGTTTTTTTTGTTGTTTTTTCCCTTATTCAGGTAATAACTCTTATTTTTTTCAGGTGTGATTTTACTAGAATTACTGAAGCCATTGGAGTCACTGTTTTTAGATATATTTTATTTTGGAACTGTTAATTTGGTTTTTTATTTTATAACTTATAACTAATGCTTTTTTTTTTAGTTGCGATTTTATTATTGGAGCTATTGTTACTGGAGTTATTGGATGCTTTTCTTTTTTTAGATAAAGTTTCATCGTTGGAGCCATCATTAGGGTTCAGGTTCAGATAGGGTTTGTCTTTTAGTTGCAATTTCACTATTGGAGCTATTGTTACTGGAGCTTTTTTTCTTTTAAATACGATTTCGCCATTGGACCTGTTGTTAGGATTCAGGTTTGGGTAGAGTTCAGGTTAGAGTTCAGATATTTATTACTTTGTGTGCTTTTTTTAGTCTTAGTGCGATTTATTGTTTGTTGTATTCTTTTTGTTTTTTTAATAAAATTTATTATTTGTATAAAATTTTTTTATAAAATTTGCAATTAATATTAATTGGCTAAGTACAAGCAACAGATCACATGTTCATGTGATTAGTTTTTATTGGTTGATAATGGGTGCATGGTCACACAAGTGCGTAGAATTTTCAAACTCATAAAATTACTGGTATACAAATTTTTATGAATCCCTAAATTTTACTAATTGATTATAGCTACTTGCTTTAAGTAAACTTGTTTATCACCAAAAAATACATCATATTAGTATATTTTATTTTTCTTAAATTGTGTTAAAGTTGCTTAATTTTGAATTTTTAATGAAAATTTCCAAATTAAGCATTTTTTCTTCAAATTTTAAAAAACTATGCCAATTAGATGTATTTTTTGGTGGTGAACAAGTTTACTTAGTGTAAAAAGTTAGAATCAATAAGTAAAATTTAGAGAATCAAACCAATTTCTATGATTCTCTAATTTTACTAATTGATCCTAATTTCTTGCACTAAGTAAACTTGTTTATTACCAAAAAATACATCAAATCAGCATATTTTATTTTTATTTTACTTTTTTTAAAATTTGAAGAAAGATACTTAATTTTGAATTGTTTATAAAAATTTTCAAAACTAAGTATTCTTTCTTTAAATTTTAAGAAAGGTAAAGTAAAATATACTGTTTTGATATATTTTTGATAAAACAAGTTTATTTAGTGCAAGAAGTTATTATCAATTAGTAAAATTTTATATAAAATACAATTTTAATAATTTCATTAATAAAATTATACAAAATGCTATGATTCTTTAAATCTACTAACTAATTTATACTTTTTACTCTAAGTAAACTTGTTTAGTATCAAAAAATTCATATATTTTTATTTAAACTCAAACTAATTTGCTAAATTTGAATCAGTCTAACCAAACTTATAATTGAGTTTGAGTTTAGTATAAAGTTTTAGTATCAAAAAATTCATACATTTTTATTTAAACTCAAACTAATTTGCTAAATTTGAATCAGTCTAACCAAACTTATAATTGAGTTTGAGTTTAGTATAAAGTTTTAAATAATAAAATTTAGAGATTGAGTCTGGTCTGAACCAGACCAAACCTGGTTTCAAATCTAAAATTGCAAGTATATGAATGCTAGACTAAACCTGAACATGTTTATAAACTTATAAACTGAACCTGAACTGAACCTGAATTAGCTCTAAAAAAGTTTAATACTAAATCTAAACCTAAGCATGTTTTAAAAAATGTTTAGGTTTAGGTTCAATGCTGAACCTAAACCTGAACTTGATCTAAGTTTAGTTCAGTTCAGACACTAGATCAGATAATAGTAACCTGATAAGTTAGATATTTAACCTGATTATTATACAGTATTTATTATTTTTTAATATTAAAGTTTAAACAAGAATTTTTAATTGAACAAGTAACAATTATGATATTGATTAATTAATTCAACAAACACAACTTAATGCATTGACATTTAAAGATATCATTGAATAGATACTTTTTAGCAAATTCACAATATAAAGTATCTTGCTAAAAAAGGCTTTTTTATTATTTTTAAGATAGTATGAATTGATAGATATATTATAAAGTTTGAATATCAAAAAATATATGAAATAAAAAGCACACACAGATGTTCGTTATTCTGATATAATTTGTAAACTCACTTTATTTTTTGTTGAATACAGCTGTTCAAATTATATATTTATTAATATTTGAATTTAGCGTTTGGGTTAGATAGTTTATTAAGATTTGGATTATATAGTTTTTTAGAGTTTGGACTAGATTGTTTGTTAGAGCTTTGTATTGGACAGTTTGTTAGGGTCTGGGTTTCAAAGTGTTTGTTATTTAGAGATATCTAAAAATGGTATTATATAGTGACATTTTAAAAATATTTATTATATAAAAATAATCTAGTAGTATTTATTATATAAAAAGTTTGTTAAATTAAAAATCATGTATTTTTAATATTTAATTATATTAGGGGTGTGGCGACTTAGAGAAGTTGCCAAGTTGTCACCCCAAGTAGGAGGTTGAGAGTTCAAATCCTACCAGTGACAATAATGAAAAAGAGGTCTGTGTTCAGTAACTGTGGCTCAGATTGGTTGGGTATGAAACCTGTAACCTTGGTTCTACTATTTTGAATATCTTGAATGGGAGCTTTCGGGCACAATGGTGTTTGTTACATCGCAAATCCAGGGAACCAGAAAAACAGAAACCTGTTTGGCAAGTCCCAAGTAAAGAAGTAGAGAAAATCTAATAGTGCTACCAAAATAAGGTTGTACTGGGGTTAGAACAAACCTTATAAAGGCAATGTAGGTAATGATGTGGCCTTGGCACAACTTACTGAAGACCATGATAGTTATATGATGTGTGACATATTCTTGTAAGTGGCTGGCAATTTCTATAAAAGTAAAGTAGCCCTAAGGTTGGTGGCAATTAAGAATAACCCTAGAAAAGCCATAATATATATTGGCTTATAGATAAGATAGTAATAGGAGAAGCATAGGTCAGAGAGTTTAAATAGGCAGGTCCCGTAGTTGGTCTGCAGGTATAACAGCTAGTGTAGAAACTTTAGGTGGACTATTTAAATTAGGCATCAAAAGTGCATGTATAGCTAGTTGTACACTCATTCATATAACAAATATTACAAATATTCAATAAAACCGTCAGCCAAAGTAGACAGCCATTAAATCTAAAAAAAAAAAATATATTTAATTGATGATCCGTCAGTCAACTGATGCATAATCATAGTATAACATGATGCAAATTACTATGTAAATCACTTATAGATGAAATGCCATGATCACCCAAGAAAAAATATTTTCATACTAAGTTAATAAGTCATGTTGACTAATTGAAAGTTGTAGAGCTCATCGAGATACATCTAACGGTGGTTAGATCATCAAAATCGGCCTAGTAGATGCGGAGATATTGTCGAAAAACGATTGGGTGACTATATAAAATTCTATGTAAACAAACATTTGTTTATATAAAACTAGTGCGATGGGTGTGCTTACGCACCACCCATCTTATTTGATAATTTGAGAGTTTTTAAATTATATTTGTAACTTAAAATATTTTATCACAGAACTTAGCATCTATTTTAGTATATAAGTTCATATAAGGTACATTGGATTATCATAATCTCTATTATGACTATCATGGTTTGCCATAAAGCTTGCTATTGTAGTATTTGCAGCAGTATCAGTATTGAAATTGCTATAATTTTATTATAAGTTGTTGCAAAAATTCTGTTATAGGACTTATCATCTCATGATCATATACGCAGTTAAGTAGCGTTAGTTGTATAAGTCTGGTGGGATTCACATTATAATTTACTATAAAGAATTTTATTAAAGAACTTACTTATTTATCAATATGTACAGTAGCTAGTATTAGAATACGTAAATAAAAATCCGTTTCAGAATTTAACATTATAGTGCTCTGATATGTTCGATGTTAACATTATTTTATTAATTTAAAGTAAAAAAAA
>QKWP01000430.1:243717-317290 GCA_003550325.1 Gigaspora rosea
TTGTTTTTTTTTTTTTTTTAAATACTGATATCATAGTCATGGGTCACCATGCATTATACTCGGGTTACAGAATCAAAGACCACATTCGTGGTCAGGGTATAAGAGTACCGGGAAACAAGAGAAACTGAAATAAATATATTGTAGGTACGTTAGCGATTGATAATTTTACAACAGTCTAGAAGGTCTTTTATATGTTATAATGTTATAACTCATAGACTCGTAGTAACACATAGCATGTATAAGTGTAAAATTGGGAAATTGGCAGTGTGGTCAAGTTTGACCAATAAAAAAAAAATCGACATATGTACCCACTATTAGTACGGTGTACCCCTCCCACATGAGTACCCGGGTACATAACATGATCTATGGAAATACCCCGGTACACATGTCGCAGAAATACGGTAATTAGCATCCAATAATAATTTTTATATATAATATATAGATGTGATAGACTGCTAACCCTCACCTCCCTTTTGAAATTACATAATAAACGGCACTTCCCTAACTTAGTGAACAGAGACTATAAAAAATTTAAAAAATAAATAATAGTTAATTATTAAGTTATTACTTAAAAGCTTAAAACTTGATTTTTTTTAGCACTTATATGCAATGTTGTATGTTTTGGCTGTCCAAAGCCTTTTTTGGCTTGTCCATGTCCAAACGTCCAAAATTGTCCAAAGCTTGTTCAGTCTTTAATAATTAATAAATTTATCTAAAAAATATATAACTATAAATTTTTTAGGTACTGAACACATTCCAGTTAAAATTATTAATAAAATTTTAAGTAATTTTACTTTATTTAATTGTTCAAAATTGTTCAAAATTGTCTAAATCATTGTCCAAAGCTGTTCTGTGACAACACTTCTTATATGCAAAAATTCAAATATTGTATTGATTGCTATTTTGAAAATTTTATAATACAAGACTTACAATTTATTTGAATATTCAACAAAAACATAAAAGCCCATTTCAATTTTATAAAAATTATTATTTTTATTATTTTTATATTTTATTTATTTGTTATTATTTAATTATTTCTTGTTATTTAATAGATATCTGTAGATACAGAATATTCTTTAAAATAATAATAAATTCATGTAGCTGAAGACCATATTGTTTTTACTATTATTCTATAAAATATTCTGTATTACAAATATTCATTAAATAATTATATGATAGCATATACACTATTAGAATCTAAGTCATTTGTTATACTTTTTTAATAAAGTATGATATTTAAATAAAATTTGATAGGGTGTAGCGACCTAAAGAAGTAGCCAGGTTGTCACTCCAAGTGGCAGGTTGAAAGTTTGAATCCCACTGGTGATGTTTTGAAAATAGGCCTGTGTTTTAGTAACTGTGACTCAAATCGGTTGGGTGAGAATACCTGTAATCTTGGTTATACTATCTTGAATGGAAGCTCTCAGGCACAATAGTATTTGTTACACCATTAAATCCAAAAAACTAGAAAAACAAAAACCTGTTTGTAAGTTCTGAATAAGGAGGTAGATTAACGATCTTTGACAGTACTACCAGAAAAAGGTCAGTAATTAGGTCAGATTGAACCTTATAAGACAATATAGGCAATAGTAGGGTTTGGTGCTTTGTCTTAAGCCCAAGTGTAAGCTTCAGTGAATGCATAAATTGCTGTAATCTAGCTGTGCAAATAAAATAAGACAGGTGCATGGTCTGGTAGGAATTTCCTGAGAGGTAAAGTAGCCCTAAGGTAGCTAGCTTGTTGAAGAAAGCCAACAGTAAAGTTATCTAGTATTTCAGTTTGGGTAGTGATAGGAAGAACATCAATCAGAGTATTTAAATAGGCAATTCCTATAGTTGGGTTGTAGGTATAGCAGCTAGTGTAGAACCCTGGGCGGACTACTTAAATTAGGTACCAAAAGTGCCATGTAGCTAGTTGTACACTTGTTAATATAACAAATATCATTACATTCAATAAAGCTAAGCAGCCAAACAGGACGCCTTAAAAAAAATAAAAATAAAAAAAATAAATAAAATTTGATTAATTTTTTTTTCTTTGATATACTTTGTATTTTTTATAAATATATATATTTTAAATAAAAGCTAATACTATATTTACCAATAATGAGGTTCTTGAATTACAAACTCTCTTCTGTATTGAAAAAACTAATAAGTGTACTACAAAATAATTAAATTTTTTGTAAAACTGCAAATTTAAAATTTGTCTTGAAAACATTGAGAAGATAGCTAAAATAGACTTTTACTTTGCAGGTTTCTTATCTTGTTAAAATAGTTAGAAGAAAATAACTATAAAGCAAAAAGTTTGCATAACTGTTATTTCTTTCTAGCACACTATTCAAGAATGCATAGTATAATCACATTTATGCAACCTGTAGAATTCATATTGATTAATAAAACTTAATAAATACTTAATTGTAGTATTTCAATCTGATTAAATTTTTATAGCTAGGCTAAGCTGTTAACTTTTAATAGTTTAGTAGCTTATTCAATAGTATAGTAAAATTCTGAACTACTGTATATATAGATAGGTAACACTGTACTTTTGCTTATTTTTAACTATTTTTTGTAAATCTTTTTTATAAACTTAGTACAGTGCAGGACACCTAAAGGCAGAAGTCATGTGACTTGTCCTATTTTTAAAAATTTATACTCAAATTTGATGTTCTTTTGAATCCTGCATTTTGATTGGTTAAAAATTAATTTTTAAAATTAATTTTTAAAATTAATTTTAAAATATTTTAAAATTAACCAATAGGAATGAGCCAAACACGTGACTTGACCCATTTTGAGGTAATTTTTTCCGTATCATATAAAAATAGCACACTTTTAAACTCATATATATTGAAAATATATAATAAGTTTTAAAAAATTAGAGCCGCTAAGTTGTAGTAAATTAGTTAAACTACAAAATAGTAGACCATTTTTTTGATATTATTTTTATATTAAATGCTATTTGCTTTTAAAGTTTGGGAAGCCTTTAGGTGTTCCGCACTATAATATTAATGATTAATTTGACTATTTTTCTATAGAGCTTTTTTATTTTTAGAAATATAGTCAACTTTGGATATACCAAACCTGTTTATATGATACTAAAATAGAGTTATAATAAACCAGATTCAGCAGACTGAATTTTTAATAATTATTTAAGCTAGTTATACAGGGGCTATTAGAGCATTGTGGACACTTTTTGGATTGTAATTACTCAAAATTGGGTAAGTAACTGCAGCACAAAATTTATATTATATGTTCAGCAGTCATAAAGTATAACATGCTAAAATTTTGTGCAGTTTTAATAAATCGCACAAAAGTTATGCAAAAAATAAAAAAGTACTATATTTGGGTCAGTATAAAAATCTATTTTTGGATTTTTTTTAAATATAAATTTACAAAAAATTGATTTTTTTTAGAGTTACTTCAAATTTTATTCAAATATAAATAAAATCTAGGCAACATTATATAATTTAAAAAGAAGTCAATTAATATAACAAATTAGATGCAATTGACAAAAAAAAGTAAGATCATATTTTTTCTCACAAAAACAATTAGTAGAAATAAGACTTGATTGATGAATAAAAAAATTCTATAACTAAAGATTCTATTTGTTCTAGTACTGTTAAAGTTGCTATAAAAAGTTTGTTGCATAAACGATAATAAAAAGCTTCATAAAGCAGGTAGCTTAAAAAGTAAAAAAAAAAGAAAAAAAAGAATTTGAATATTTGAGATTGCACTTTTCTTTTAACTATTTCAGTCTCAAGAAGTCTAACCACTAGCAAAGCTACTACCAAATTCTATTCAGATTATTAGCTTTTAAACTACTAAAAAAAATAGATATATACAAAAGTACTATACTATTCACTATATTGCACAAAGACTTGAAATCTTGTATTGTCTCTTTGAGCCAAATGCTCTTTACCAAGTAATTATCTATGAAATCTGGTCCTTTTGAAACTATAAATATATTTCGTGGTCTAGTAAACTACAATTTTTCATTTTGGGGCTCTTTTTTGTAAATTAGATGTGAGTGTATAAGATATAAGAAATGCATTATTAAATATTTAAAGCATTTTTTAAGTATAATTATAGGCTTACTAATTAGAATTGTTTTTCTTGGTCTTGATATTAAGTTAAGTTAAAAGAGAACCTACAAAATATAATATAAAAGTAGTTTAAATTTTTGCTAGAAAAAAGAAAAAAATTTTTTTAAAAAAATTAAAATTTGAACCAAAAAAAATCATGATTGTAGTAGTTTTCATATAACTTCTGTGTGTTCTAACAAAACTGTTTGAGATTTTAGCATATTATACTATGTGATCTGCTAAACATGTGACATAAATTTTGTGCTATAGTTAATAATCCATTTTGAGTAATTACAATTCAAAAAGTGTTCACAATATTTTGGTAGCCCTTGTACTAAACTAATTTAGAAAATTTCTATACTGCATCCAGACAATTTTTTACAAGCTCATAACTATGTGTACATATTTCTTTATAATGAACTATTGTGATATTTGTTATTAATAACCAATCAAATTTCAAGATTAGTTGTAGTATAATAGCTTAAATTTAAATTAAAAGAATCAAAAGTATCAAAAATCAATGCTAGGTTTTTTTTAAAATTTTTTTTCTAAGCCAATTTTTTTAAATTTTTTTCTTTTTTTTTAACCCACATTTTTTGAAATTTTACTTTTTTTTTTAGAATTAAACTATACTGTATATATACTTTGTCTTGGTTTAGTAATATATATCAAGATAATAGTGCTAACAAAAAAAATTTACTATGATGCCCAAATATAAGCTTACATGGATTATTCAGGGTCTTTACAATATATTGTTATTTATAGATTTGTGATATCTAAGCAATTAATTAAAACTCATAACTAGATTATGTATAATTTAACATTTGACTACTTTAGAGCTATACTATATTTTTATGTAATAACACACATGTGCATTATTTCGAAATTGACACTTTTTTAAAAATTGCCTATTTGCCTCAAAATAACACACATGTGCATCCTGAAATAACTATACTTGCTAGACAAACCAGACAAACTCAAAACTCAAAAAAAAAACAATTGTTATTTACAGAAAATTAAATCAAACAAATAATCTTAATATTTTGCAAATATATTATATATAGTTATAAAAATATATATTAATTGTTTAAATAAGAATTATTAACAAAGTTTTGAGAATTTAGTTTGACCATAGTATGGAATTTGGGCGCAGACAAACCCAAACTATAATATTTTGGGATTTGGGCAGCAACTATAGATGCATCGCACTAGCGATAAAAGATAATTGTCTAAAAAATAATGTATTTTTATTAAAAAAAAAAAACACACACACATACAAAATATATTACAAGAGACACCACAAAAATGCCTTAAAGACACCATACAAATACTATAAAGACACTACAAAAACACCATATAAATACAGTAAAGACATCACTGCACACTATACAAATGCCATAGAGACACTGTTCTTTTATCTAAACATCCAATATAATCTAACTACTAACTTTCCTATTTACTAAATCCCAACAATGCCATGAAAATCAAAGACCAACACAAAAACCTAACCCATAGCACAACGAACAAAATAATGACAAACAAAATGCCAAATGAAATGGCAAACAAAATGAAGAACAAAATGATAAATGAAATGACAAATAAAATGATAAACAAAATAATAAAAAAGTGTCAAATATAACATCACAAACTCTGTACCAATAACGAACGTATCCAGTAATGCAACAAAAAAGTAAAACGCGATAGTACCTATTCTGAATCTGAAAAGAATTAATACTGCACAATAAATACTAAAGCAAAAAAAAATAGAAACTGATACTTCACTGTATAAATTATACTAATGACAGTAACATACCAACAAAAAGCTCCAGATAACGTGCTGATAGCAAATGAGACTCCAAACTAGATGACACAATGATGAAAGAAATGCACTTGCAACAAAAGAACACTTTGCATTGAGTTGCCAATCCTTTAATTCCCAATAATAGAAGAGCATTCTTTATATTAATTCCAATATTGGTCAAAGGTAAATTTTGAATACCGAAATAGATAAAACTAAAACTAATAACAAATATATTAAATGCTAGTACTATATACAAAAAAAAAATAGAAAAAAAAGAAACAAAAAAAAACTGAACACTTATCTATTTATATCCAGTAGATCATCACCAGTAAAAGTCTTAAATCTTTTAAAAATAAATTATTAAAATAATAAATTAATAATAATTAATAATAAAATAAAAATAAATAATAAAAATAAAAAAAGATCTGTTTTAACAAAAAATAAAAAATAAATATAATTTATGTTNAAGAATTATTAACAAAGTTTTTGAGAAATTAGTTTGACCAGAGTTTGGGATTTGGGCGCAGACAAACCCAAACTATAATAGTTTGGGATTTGGGCAGCAACTATAGAAATAACGTACCCCTTCCCAAAGAGTTTCATTATAAATAAAATTATTATCACATGTCTATTAAATTTTGGCAATATTAATTTGAAATATTGCACATCTGTATCTTAAATAATGCACAAGTGCTCAAAATAACGCACAGGTGTGCGTTATTACACAAAAATATGATAATATTATATATTGTATTTTACTTACTGTAATATACTTTATAAAAGATCTACATATATATCAGACCTTGTTTTTTACTAATTATTTTCTTTTTTTTACTAATTAGTTTTTTGGTGAAATATAACAGGATTCTGAAATATGCATATATAGATCAGGTTTATTATAAAATTACTAAAAATAGAAAAATTGCAAAAAATTTTTAAAAATAAGCAAACAACAACAACTACTATTCAACTAAATTGTAAAATTTTGATTATTATAGATTAGCCCAATAAGACAAAAACAAAGAAAAAAGTGAAAAACACCAAAAATACAAGGAACAAGTGTCTAAACCTGTTTTGAAATATTAATAATAAATGTCAGTAGCTAACTCTAACTTCTAATTAATTCTTACTCTAAGGGTGTGGCGACTAAGGGAAGTTGGTAAGTTGTCACCCCCAAGTGGCAGGTCTAGAGTTCAAATCCTACTGGCGACGCTTTTGAAAAATAGATCTGTGTTCTGGTAACTGTGTCTTGTCGATCAGTTGGGTACATTACCTGTAGTTCTTGGTCACCATCTTGAATGGGAGCTTTCGGGCGAAATTGTGTTTCATTACACAGACAAACCCAAGGAACCGGAAAAACAGAAACCCATTTGGCAAGTTCTGAGTGGAGAGGTAGCTAGACTTTCGATGGTACCGGGGAAAAGGATCTTAGTAGTGACTGACCGGAAAACTGGACGGGCAAGAGCCCCTATGGCAAAGGGGGCCTACCAACCTGGCCTCCAGAATTGTTCTGGAGGAAAAGGTTATGTGTTATAGAATCACGAACAGGAAAGGAGACCTTAGGCACCTAAAGCCTGGCAGACCGATCCTTCCGGGCCAACTGGATTGGTAGTCTGGGATTACTGAGGGAAAGGATCCAAAGAGTGACTGACCGGGTACTGGAGTCTAGTGAACTCCACAAGGGCAGTAGTAGGTAATGGTAGCAGTTGCAGAGTAACCCCCTAACTGCAAGTTGTTTGCCTCGGTGAATGCGTAAGTTACCGAAAGTGTAGATGAATACCTGTGGGAATAGGTATCACTCTACCAGGTTTACCACAGGGGCAAATGTCCTCCAATAGGTGTTGGCTAAAGCCTCAGGGTACTTTCACAGCGAATTACTCGTGAAAGGGTATATTGAGAGGAACATTGAACATGGGTAGAAGCCAGAGAGTTTAAATAGGCAATCCCCTAGCTGGGTTGCAGGTATGGCATCTAGTGTAGAACCTTCGTGCAGACTACTTAAATTAGACAACCAAAAGTTGTACGTGTGGCTAGTTGTACTCTCGTTATACAAATGTAATATGTGGCACAGTCATATTGACCGAGCCAACCCGTTTGGATCAATAAAGTGCTAGGGTACCTAAGTGTCACCTTAATATTAAAAAAAAATTAATTCTTACTCTAATTTTAATTAAATAATAAAAAATATATAAAACTACCTGGTTTTAACAATTCTCTATAAATAGAAAAGGTCAGAATAAAAAACTCAAAATAAGTATACTAATGCCTGACCTATTTATATATATTTTTGAGTTCTAATATAACAGTTTATATAGCACATTATAGTATCAGGCTTAGCATTTAACACCATAACCAATTTTGTCTTTTTTTAAATAAATACTATTAAAGTACATATATGCATAAAGATAAATCTATTTATTAATTAATTTATGAGGTTAACTTGTTAACTGAGCAAAATATACATTATTGGCACACTTGCACCTATTCAAAATTTCTATATTTTTTTAATAATCAAGTTATAAGAATTACAAACTAGCCAATCATGCTTAAGTTTTTAAAAATGAGAATACTATACAAAAAAAGACTTTGCTATATAAATAATACTTTATGCATTTACTCAAGAATAATTATTTAAAAATTTATTATGTTAATAAAGCTTTTTGATAATATTATTTTTTAAAAAAATTGTTAGGTCTACTGGTAATAATTTTTTTTTTTTTTTTACTCTTTGACACGTCTTGCCGATATTATATTAAAACCAGTATTGAGTACTATTTATAGCCCGTTAATACATGATATTTTAAACTAAAATTCGACATCATGCAGTTACTTCGAGAGCACCTACATGCTACTGGTCGCACCACCTTATGGATAAAGTAGGTATAAACTTTGTCAGCCCACGTCAAAGAGCAACAGAGGATTTCTCTTCAAATCCCTCCCACCTAGCATCAATGGTGGGGATAAATCAACTATTTAAGAAAAACAAATGAAATAAGAAACAAAAGGAGATATAAAAAAAGGGGAAATAACTACAAAACCTAACGAAAAACCAAAACTAGCAGAAATAATAAAAATGAAAGATGAGAGAAACGAAGAAAAACTTTATGCTAATGACGTAAACTAACAAAAGAAAATATAAAAAGCCACACAGGGCAAAAGAAAAAGTAGATAAAAATTATATAATACTACATGAAACCATATCTGTCAAAGTATTAAATATACATCAAAGAAGGAAAAGAAAAAGAAAAGAAAAAAACTATGCCTAAAAGAAACTTCTAGAAGAAAAGAAATTTTTTCCGGTATTTTCTCCAGATCATCCTCACGTGTCATTCATTGTTTATTTCGCAGGCGTAGAAACTTACTTGTGACTGGGCTCCAATTCGGTAGGCGCATTTCCAAATTGGAAGGAGTAAACATTGCTGATCTTTTGGAGGGAGTAAGCTAGATTTCCCACTTTTTGGCGAAAATTTTGAAAAAACCACGGAGAAATATCGAGGGCACCAAAACTTGTAAAGAGTGTAGGTTTTACGTTTTGTAGAATAGTATTGATAACCAAAAGTATGTTTCTGTCTAAACTTCCACATCTTTTGACAAAAAACTCCAGAGTTTTAGCTCTACTACATTTTCCATAGCAACGAAGTCTTCCACCTGGAGAACCAAATCCACAAGAAGAAATCTTTTTCAGCTCTATTTCAGTCATCTCACATGCAATCTGAAGTCCTGTATCCAAGCTGCTTCTAGATAGAGTTTTTGTTATGTATAAAAATACTAACTACAAAATTTTCATAGGTCGACGTTTATGAAAAATTTTGGTCCAGAGGATCGTCGGAAAGGATAATTTTTTTTAAAAAAGTGCTTTATATATAACATCATATTAAAAATATTTATTTTAAATAAGTTATATAATATTTGTTAAAAGACTGTATAACTGAGAGAAATTAGAAATTTAAAAGTATATAAAGAAAGCTTACCAAAATTGACAAAAGTAGATTACTACAAAATATTTTAATCTATTTTGCTATAAAAATTTTGTATTGTTAAAATAGAATATATAAAATATACTAGTAACTTTTTATTTAATGCAAAGAATAAAATTTTATAAACTAAAATTTTGAGTTATAAGTAATTTTGACAAATGAATATTTGATTTAAATTTATTTGATCATGCTATATTACATCTGAACTTTGATAATTTTATTTCAGTTATCAAACTTTTTATAAATTTTTTGTAGCCTCTTAAAGATCATACAATTATTTTATTAATAAAGTTTACTTGGAGGCCTACATGCGATATTAGTATCAAAAAAGTATAGAAATTTTAGAATAAATCTGGATATATCAAAAAAGTAGAAGCAAGTATATTAAAAATGATATTTTGCCACAATTATTGTTTAATATAAAGAACATTCACTTATTGGCAATAAATAGTTATTCCAAACCTAAGCTTAATACAATAATGTTGTTAACAATTATTAACAGAGATAAATAAATTTATTATAAGCTTTATCAAAATATATAAAATATTAATACAAACTTATATAAAACTAAATTATAAAGAATTCTTATATAGTTAAAGAATGTAATATTTTATTTTATTTATAAGCATTTTTAAGAAAATAAATGCATTATAAGTTTGCATAGGCTGGGACCAAAGTTTATTTTAATTTTATAAATATTGTAATAAATAAAAATAAAATACAAATTTAAAAAGCTATTTTAATATGAACTAATTTTAGATTAGCTAAGCCCAATATCTTTTTTTAAAAAATGTTGATTTAGTTTTTTTTCTAGTACCTAATCCATAGGTTTTTCTCGAGTCCAAATAAATTTAACTTCTTCAATATTATCTTCATCCAATATTTCATGCCTAAAATGAAGACAATATGCATTTAGCCATCTTGTGCCTAATTTATCTGATTTGATATTCTGTGCTTCTATGATTTCTGGTTCATCCAAAAAACATATATACCTTATAAAGTTGTAAATTAATAATAAATAATAAAAAATAAATAATAGTAAGTTTACATACCTCATAAATGAAATAATTATATTTGACAATATTATAACAAAAAAACAACCTATTATATTAATAACAACGAGGGGCCAAAAATCCCAAGTATCAAAAGGAATTGAATCCCAATTATATACAGCAAATATTGAACTAAACAAATTCGTAAATGGATTATCAGGTTCTTCCCCAACTATAGTATATCCTATTTTATTTGAATTTGTATGCAAAACATTATAAGTCTTTGGATCTTGGCTTAATGATAAGTATGATGGATGGCTAAGAAAAAAAATCTGCATTATATAATTAAATATGTTAGATAATGTGTTGGAAATAAATTATTCTTAAATAATGAAAATCTTACAAAGTATGTCCCTGATAATGTAAAGAAACAAATATTAATTATAATTTAATTTTAATAATAATTTATAATAATTTTAATGGCTTGATAATTAAAAATTTAATTACCATAGCAATAATCAATAAAAAATAAAATATCAAAAATGAACGAATTGAAATTAGAATAAAAACAATTGTAGTAAGATAATTGTTAAGTCCTAAGCAAATTAAATTTATTTAGATGGATATTGATTATTTCATTAGTCAAAAAGGTATTAAAGTCTTACTTGGCACAACACGTAAATACTGAAACTACAATAACAGATAATAATTTACTAATCTCATATACTTATATTACAAAAATAAGAAAATTTTTTACATACACGACCAATCCAAAGAAATAAAATACTCATAAAAACAATGAATACAGATACTTGAGAAGTTGCTGCATTTTTGAAGCCATAAACTATATGATAATATCCAAACAAAAATAAAAAGTGTGGATAACAGGTAAAAAAACTAATAATGTTATCCATCCAGTTGACTTTCTTATAATAGAGGAATTCACATTAATCACAAAATAATAGTAAGCCAGATAATAAAATATGAACATAACCAAGATTATTGGAATATGTAGGTAACCAGTAACCTCGAGATGAGTAATATATGCCCAGGAAAGAATTGAATATGATAAAAGGTATTTAATATAAATATATAAATTTTGCTAAAATAACCTTTTGAACAATACCACATCCAGTACATAATAACTTCCATTGAAGGATTACTAAAAAATGCATCATAATCATCCATATGTTCTAAAATTCGAATAAAAGAAATATAATTTCTCTTCTTTATAGATGAATATTTTCCAGGTAGAAAAAAACCTTTAATAGTCTCCTTATCTTTTGGATTCAAAGTTTCTTCATTCCTTAAAAAATTAGTCAAAGGTACCATTCTAATATAAGGAATTTCAAGATCACTATAAATGTTTTTTTTTTTTTTAAAAAAAAAAAAAAGAAACTTATTAAGTGTGCATTATTTATTAATTAAAAATAAATACTACCTTATAAATTCTAGTTTAAAATTTTTATCTTTGTTATGGGGAATAAGTTGTGTTATAGCTATATAAATTTTTGGAGAATTTTCTAAAGCTTTGTGAATCACATGAAACTTCATACCAATCAAACAAGACTTTTTCTACCAAAGCAAGGCTTGTAATAAAATTTTTGAACAAACCAATCTAAATTATATTGATTAATTTAGAATATCTACTTGATATAAAATTTACAAAATTAAATTTGAAAAATGTTAATAACTAACCAAAACCCCTATCATATAATTCTGGTATAACTTCAGACACAACGTTCATCCATCCAATGTTATCCATCGTATTATTTGAATAATATTCTAAAAAAAGTGTAAGCATTGTCACGTCGGTATTCTCATCTAAACATATATAGTAAAAATGTTTAAAAATATATATATATAGGTTAATAAATTCATGACATGTAAATATATACATATTTTAACCTTTGAATAACTAACCTTGATCAGGTAACATCCCTTCTATATATTTTAATGGAACTGGCCATGAATGGAAAGGCCGCTCTTTTTCTTTATTTTTATGATTTTTAGAATATTTCGAAATAATATTTTTCAATTTAGCTTGGATATCATTTTCTTTGTCATTTGAGTCTACAGGAAGGATTTGTAAAATAAATTATTCGGAATCGTCACTTGACGCATTTTTATTATTAAACAAAAGACGAGTTATAAGTAAATAATCTTGCAATTTAATAAATTCTAACATTAACTTATAACGAAAATCTATTAATCTCCAAGGATTCGAATATAAGGTAATAAATCTTGTAATAATATTTTTTGTCTGTCGTACTATTTCATTAAATTTTATACGCTTGCCTCCAATGGCAAGATTAACAGATTTACTTTGACTATCTAAATATACAAGTGTCTTAATTGCATCTTTTACTATTCGGATAACGTCATCTTCATGTTCTATTTTTATTGGAATTTTTATTTACTTCTTAATTTCATTTCCTTTTTCAAAACTTTTTCAAATTCAGTTAAAAGGTCAATTTTTTTTTATACCATATCTAAGTTTAATAACTTTGAACCTTTCATGAGGTAATTCAGGTGTGACTGGGTCATCATTAACAACACTAATGAATTCAAGTCTATTGTCATGCCAAACTTGTATAGTTTCATATCCTATAAGAAGTCTTATTTGTTTTTCTTTATCAAGATAAATAACATATCTTGGAAATTGAAGTCGCTGTTTAACACCTGTATCAAGAATGTTTTCTACTGGATGAACAGCCCATGGCCCTATCCCTAGATAATAATTAATTTCTTTTTCATCCAGATCCGTTAATAAAACCTTATAAATTTCATTATTTTCACTAATGCCATAAGCATAAGGCATCGAATCAGTGATGATATGCTCAGAAGGATTTAATTCTATCCAATTTAGATCAAGCCCTGATTTTTTTCAAATGTTCACTTAAATCCAATTTATCCCAAATTATTTGATTGTCAACAAAATATGGTTCTATACAAAGGATCGTAAAAGGTTCATTTTCTGATATAGGATCAATAAGTATTCTTGTTATTTGCTTAACCAAGCCTGTGGTTGTATCTTTTTCCAAAGGTATAAATTTGATAAATTCTCTGACAGAATTAAAAATATCCCAAACTGCCACCGTTCTATCATCTTTGAATATTAATAATTTGTCATTATTAAAGACGAATTTTATAAAATTAACATTAAACATCCCACCATCTTTACATGATAACGATGATAATTCTAGTCCATTTTCAATTAGATATATTTTAAGATCATTTCCGGCTACGTATGCCAATAACTTTTCATCACTAGATACTGCAAATGCGCCAGGTTTCTCACGATCTAAGATTGATAAATTTGATAAAACAAATTTATACCTTTTAAAAACATTTATTAATTGATTAGTTCTTAAATCGTAAAGTTCTATATTTTTGTTTGGATCTCTTACAGATGTATCTACCAATAAGTAAGGACCACTCAGACATCTCAAAAAATATCTGCGTATTGTATCACTTCGTGGTACGGTCAAATATTTACTAACGTATTCGCTATAATTAAACTTTAAAGCTTCTATTATTCTTTCCGGATAATCTAACATTAAAGTATTTAGTTGAAATTCTTTGGAATCTAATGAATACGAAAAACTATGTGTATATATTCCCAATCCTTTTACCAAAATAAGTGTGAATTTATCATTTGCTTTAGCATTATAATCAGCTTTAGGAAGAAACTGTATTATTCCACCATAGTCTATTTCTATTTCACATTTCTCAATATTAAAGTCATTGTCGACCTTCCAAATTTTGGTAAAACCACATTCACTTTCTCCTTCTATATCTTCATATGGAAAATGTATCATATCATATATGCTTATACAAGATATGGCGACCAATCTAAATTGTTCTTGATGCTCATGTGACACGGCAATAGATCAACTCGAAAATTTGCTCGACCTAATCAATTTTCCTTCTTGTTCTTCATCAGCAATAATTAATGGTTGAGAACGTTTTTCGGAAATTTCTTTTGTTTTTGTAACTTCATTAGTTATGACTTTATACGTTAATAAATTGAAATTTTGGTCATTATTTGCTAAAAACAAAATTTAAAAATTAATTATATTTAATTCAAATTAAAATCCATAGCATATCGAAATTATATTAATTAACCAGAAAAACGTACGATCAACGCTATCAAGAATAACTATAAATGATTCATCCTGACTAAAACCCGCATATTTTGTAAATAGTTCTGATTCTTTTATTAACTGAGCTTTTCTATCAGTTGGAATTGTTATCTGAATATGAGGATCCATATCTTTCGTAAGTCATTTACAGTTTACAAAATCTTTAACTGTTAACGTTAATTATCAACCATCAATAAATTGACTGTTACGTAAAAGGACAAAAAAGAATTGAAATGATTTCTTTTATTTATGCTTTTCATTATTTCAATGTTGGCTTTGTTGGATAAGTCTTGAAAACCTGTACGCGTTATTATCTATGAAATCTTTATTATTAGTTAAATATTTGTTTTTTTTTTGCACAAATATTTTTTTTATTATTGTGAATTACACACTAATCTGGTTGAAAAAGCATACTGTGAAATCTACATTTGCAGTCAACTCCTGCAATAGTCACATGTTAAAATTAGCATTTTATGTGGAAGCCAACAAGAATTTATAAATAGCGTACGTACATACGTATATGATTTGATAAAAAAACAAGGTGACTATAGAGAGATTGTGGCAAACACGGTTGTGACTACAGCAGGAGTTTGCTGTATTTATTTTTATTCAAATGTAAAGATATTGTATGCTAATTTTCTTTTTACTAACATACATTTTATAATTGTGTATTTATTTTTCTTAATTACTTTAAAATATATATCACGGATTTAAAAAAATAACAAAGATAATTGAATACTTCAAACCTTAAAAAAAATTATCTGATAAATTGGTTTGCTAAGACTAATTAAAATCATCATCCTCCAATCTGTATCCGTACAACTATTGTGAAAACGTGAGATAAAAGCTTGTTACTAGTTAGCTTTAGAACTTCATAACCTTGATAATTCGATTGAGCTGTATAGCATTGCTCAATTGAAGACAAAATCATATTGCGTTTATATTTTTAGTTGTATTTATATTTAGTGGCTAGGCAAAATACAAAATAAATATGTACAGCAAACAAGTACACAACCATTATCATAAAACCTGAAAATTCTGGACTTTATGTTATAATTATTTCTAATCAAATCATGTGACTTTTTAAAATGTGTTCAAAAGTTATGATTTGTTCAAATGCATGTCAGAAATATGTGTATAATTATTTTTTAGAAAATTTTAAATAAATTATTTTAATACTTTGATCTCATTTTAACAAAATAGCACTCTTCAACGTTTTGTTTAATGAAGTTGTGTATGATTGTTGATAATTTTGTTATATATGTCCTCAATATAATACTTAATACTTAATGATTACTACTGATTATAGTTAGATTTATTCTAACTATTATATTAATTGTTATATAGACTAATATAAAAAAAAATAACCAAAAGCAATTTTATTATATAAGTACTATACATACTGCATGTACTGTATGTATTGTATACTAAAAAATTTGGACATTATATTATGGTTTTGCACCGTGCGTACGTACGTATGTATACGTGCTTGTATATTGTACTAGCGTAAAAGCAAAAATTTTTTTTCAGATATTAAGAGGAAACTGTTTTGACGATCTTATGCACGAACATGATTAGAGATGGGCAAAATGGTATTTTTCTACACCATGCATGCGCATGATATGCTGCATGCATGCATGCATGCATGCATGTTCTATGCATTATAGCTAATTTTGGTCAGAAGTCTGCAGACAAGTCTGAGTCTAAATATTTATATGTATTTTTTGATGCTAAACAAGTTTACTTAGTGCAAGAAGTAAGAATTAATTAGAAAAATTTGTGAATCATAAGATTTTATA
The DNA here is from genome assembly GCA_003550325.1 of Gigaspora rosea. NCBI lineage: Eukaryota > Fungi > Glomeromycota > Glomeromycetes > Diversisporales > Gigasporaceae > Gigaspora > Gigaspora rosea. The sequence goes on from QKWP01000430.1 coordinate 260,505, forward strand.
GAATTTTATTAATAAAATTTTACAAAATCTTATTATTCACAAAACTTTACTAATTAATTCTAACTTAATTCACTAAGTTAAGCACCTAAAAATACATTAAATCGGCTAAGTTGTTTTTATTTTACTTGAAATTTGGAGAAAAGATGAAATTTGGAGAAAAGATGCATAATTTTAGATTTTTGATCAAAAAAGTCAAATTTAAGCATCTTTTCTCCAAATTTCAAGTAAAATAAAAACAACCCTGCCGATTTAATGTATTTTTAGGTGCTGAACAAGTTTACTTAGTGCATTAAGTTAGAATTAATTAGTAAAATTTTGTGAATCATAAGATTTTATAGAATTTTATTAGTAAAATTTTATAAAATCTTAAAATTCACAAATTTTTATTAATTAATTCTAACAAAATGCACTAAGTAAACTTGTTCAGCACCTAAAAATGCATTAAATCGGCAGGGTTGTTTTTATTTTACTTGAAATTTGGAGAAAAGATGCTTAAATTTGACTTTTTTGATCAAAAATCCAAAATTATGCATCTTTTCTCCAAATTTCAAGTAAAATAAAAACAACCCTGCCGATTTAATGTATTTTTAGGTGCTAAACAAGTTTACTTAGTGCATTTTGTTAGAATTAATTAATAAAAATTTGCGAATTATAAGATTTTATAGAATTTTATTAATAAAATTCTATAAAATCTTATGATTCATAAAATTTTACTAATTAATTCTAACAAAATGCACTAAGTAAACTTGTTCAGCACCTAAAAATACATTAAATCGGCAGGGTTGTTTTTATTTTACTTGAAATTTGGAGAAAAGATGCTTAAATTTGACTTTTTTGATCAAAAATCCAAAATTATGCATCTTTTCTCCAAATTTCAAGTAAAATAAAAACAACCCTGCCGATTTAATGTATTTTTAGGTGCTGAACAAGTTTACTTAGTGCATTTTGTTAGAATTAATTAATAAAAATTTGTGAATTATAAGATTTTATAGAATTTTATTAATAAAATTCTATAAAATCTTATGATTCATAAAATTTTACTAATTAATTCTAACAAAATGCACTAAGTAAACTTGTTCAGCACCTAAAAATACATTAAATCGGCAGGGTTGTTTTTATTTTACTTGAAATTTGGAGAAAAGATGCTTAAATTTGACTTTTTTGATCAAAAATCCAAAATTATGCATCTTTTCTCCAAATTTCAAGTAAAATAAAAACAACCCTGCCGATTTAATGTATTTTTAGGTGCTGAACAAGTTTACTTAGTGCATTTTGTTAGAATTAATTAATAAAAATTTGTGAATTATAAGATTTTATAGAATTTTATTAATAAAATTCTATAAAATCTTATGATTCATAAAATTTTACTAATTAATTCTAACAAAATGCACTAAGTAAACTTGTTCAGCACCTAAAAATATATTAAATCGGCAGGGTTGTTTTTATTTTACTTGAAATTTGGAGAAAAGATGCTTAAATTTGACTTTTTTGATCAAAAATCCAAAATTATGCATCTTTTCTCCAAATTTCAAGTAAAATAAAAACAACCCTGCCGATTTAATGTATTTTTAGGTGCTGAACAAGTTTACTTATTGCATTTTGTTAGAATTAATTAATAAAAATTTGTGAATTTTAAGAATTTATAGAATTTTACTAATAAAATTCTATAAAATCTTATGATTCACAAAATTTTACTAATTAATTATAACTTTATGTACTAAATAAGCTTGAACAGCACAAAAAAATACATATAAAAATCTTCAGATTCAGTTAGTTTGCAGACTTAAGTTTGAGTCTGAGTTTGTCTGATCCCAGATCAGACTCAGATTGGACCAGACCTGAACTGGATCTAGAAGCACTAGTCACACCAAGATAGTTATTTTGGTAGCAAAATTATAAAGTTATTTATTATCAATTATTTTTTTTGTATGTGCATATTAGTATTAAATTGCTTTTACCATGCGCATGCATTGCATGCATGCATGCATGCATCATGCGCATAGTGCCCATCTCTAAACATGATACAAATTACTGCTATCAGTAGTAAAGGCTATTTATAAAAAATCTGAATATCGCGTTTGTACAGTACATGTATAACGACCTTATTATTTTATTGGTTTAATCTTAAAAGGCCCCAAGATTCCTTATTTGGAAGTGTATCTAAAGTATAATTAAAAAAGGAAACTAAAATAATAATTAATAATCAAGTGGCATTGTTGCAATCTTAAAATTAAAATTAGTGTTATGGCTGGTTTAAGATTATGGCATATAGGCTTTTCATTATTTTTTTTAATGATAAAATTTGCTCCGTTTTTATATAAATATATATATATATATATATTTTTTTTTTTTATTAATATCTTGGCAATGTATGCAGTGGAATTATTTTTAGTTTATCTCCTATTTTATTATTTATTCTAACGAATTTAATAAGCATTTGAAGAGAAAATGCTTCAGAATCGAATCAATGTGTATGATCGTCTGTATCAGGAGTATGAAAATATTAAATTTGCACAAATAGAAGCCTAAATTTTATTATAAATATCGATGATAGCAAGTTATAATGTCAAATTTGTATTTATTTAAAGAACCTTCATCCAAGTTAATCCAAATTAAAAAAAAAAAAATTAAACTTAGGCCACGCATAGTTAATTTTTGTTTTGCATAACCTGGTTTTTCAAATTTTTTTGTTTTAAAAAAAAAACTTAACAGTAAATTAATAGACTAATGTTCATGTCTAATGCCAAGCAAGCTATTTTTTGTTTACCAGGAACGAATACAATGAGTATATGGCTTATATGCTGTTTGAAGCGACATTTGCCCGCAAAATCTTAGATCTTAACATCCATTAATTTTTCTTCACATACATTTTATCATACCTTGTATCTACTGCTTTTTTCTGTGATCCGACTACTGCTACATGTGTTTTTACACATGAGTATATGTACACTTATTAATGTTTCTAAAAATCCTACTTGAAAGTTAACAAGAAAATCTAGAACTAGTACCGGTTTCAGATTTAAACCTAAAAATTAACCATTGTATATGCTTGTTACATTATTAAGATTGCAAAAATCACATCGTATTCGATATTTAAATAGGTTATAATATTTGACGATTAAACACTATGCTATGAATTTACAGCACAGGAACGTAGTTATTATAATGCTTGCATAACGGGAGTGTATGGTTAACCGCCATCTAGAATGGTGAGCAAAATAAATCTTGCTTTAGATTGGGCGTATGATTCATATGTTAATTTAATGGGCTGTGCTGTGTTAATGTAACATACTGTTATTGTACTTATATGAGCATACCGGATTTGATATTCGTGTTACTTTCAGATAGTCGTAATATCATACAGTATGATGAACGAAATAAGGTGAGAATGTTCACGTCATTCCTGAATCTACGTCGATTTTGAATTGACACGTGTTAATTCACCGATCGTGAGGTCATCACAGCAATGTAATAAATTACTGATAATAATGGCGTATTATATAATTTATTAATAACGACAATAAAAATTGCGAATTTTATCAATGACGATATTTGTTAATAATCACATTGAAATGTGCATTGATTTTTTTCATTGATATTTATAGATAATTCTTTATTGTTCATTATACTTTTTTTTTTTTTTTTTATTCTTTTTATTCGAATCAATCTTAATCGCCTTGTATTACATATTTCTTTTTCAACACTTTGTTGATTCACAGGATATGGCTTCGTGACTCGTGAAATTCGTTATAATTAATGTCTAAAAATAAAAAATTCCGATCTTGTAACTCGAAATTCAAGCTAATACCTTTAAGGTTCTTTGTATTGGCGTCACAGGAAAATTGCACATCCCCAAACAAGTTAGGAATAACTTGGGGCTGTAAGTTTGTTATGTCGAACATTTTACGAAATAATCTGCGCTACCCACCATGCTAAGCATAGCGGTCATGAAAAAACGTGGAAAAAGGTAAATTTATGTTTTTTTTTTTAAAAAAAAAAATTGTGCAATTATCTTCTTAATAGATATGGGTTAGACAAAACACCCGATCAGATTCCTGCCGTTCCGAAAAATAAATGCGGATATTTCTGCGCGGTGAATGCAAAAATATTAAAATATATATATGATACTCGAATGTTATTTTGAAAATTTAGCTAGCATTTAATATTTAGGCGAGCATATATTAATTCATTTTTATTCGCTTTTTATTTATTTATATATTTTTTGCTACTTTTCAGTGCGAATTACGTAGCAACTGCAGAATTACTATAGATTGCCTATAAAAAATTTTTTTAAAAATTACTTCTTGTAACTACAAAGCATTTTTGCTAATGACTTTATAAGTTACTGTTGCAATAAAATTTATAATTTATAAATCATTAAAAGGTGAAGCCAGTGAAACTGAAATTGAAGCTTCAGCAGTTTGTTGAATAAAAATTTTTATTGGATTTTTTTAGGAGGCGTAGAGAAGATTATGAAAATTAGAAAAAGTATGTTAAAGCATTAATACTTTAAATGTCATCATTGATTTTGATGCTTGAGCGTTACCATGAAATTATTTAATTAATTAATTGAGAAGAAGCTTGAGAACACCCTAAATCAACGATATAATTTAATTCCACAAGAATAATGAAATTAATTTAAATTATAATAATGAAAATTTATTAATTTTTTTTTGAAAAATTTTATTTATAAATTCATAAATATATTTGATAATTCAATAAATCTTAAAATAAATAAATTTGCAAATAAAAAAAATCTAAAAAAAGTAAATTTATTTATAAAAATCAAAAATAATTGTGAAAATATTTTAAATAATATTTGAAGTTCATGTAATAAAGCATAAGAATTATATATAATAAATTTACACTGCTAATAAGTCTTTACCAATTGTAAAACAGCATATTTAATTTTTAAATTTATAAATTTTAGCAATTTAAAATGACATAAATTGAAAAATAATGCAAACATACTTAGACTAGTTGATCACTCGATAGATGTTTTTTCTTCATCTGAATCAATTTAAATTATTTTAATATGGGTTATTTTAAATTTAAAAAGATGTTATATTTAAAAAATTTTTTAAAACAATAAAATACATCAGAAAATTTTAAAATAAGGTGGATATCGATTACCATCGATTAGGAGAAATCAATAATAACCAATATTGTTTGATTCTAATCAATAGAATTGTTGCTAAACGATTGTAACTTTATCACTTCTAATTTGCAGCTTGCTACCAATCGATTACAGTCGATTTGATTATTATACAATCGATTGTCACCTCTCGCTGGTAATCGGTATGTTGCTGCTAATCGATTGTCACTTTTACCCTATAAGAAAAATGGACCGTAAATGTACGGGTTGGGGAGTAAAGGCACGGGTTTTGGTGGCACGGATTAAACCCGTATTTGGTACGTAGGAGGCTTGGATTGGCACGGATTTTTGGCCCGTGGTGGACCGTATGCCCGTACCAAATGGACCGTTAATGACTCGGGTTTTGCAACAATTTACTAGTCCAAATGGCACGGGATTTGGCCAGGTAATTAACGTGAATTAACGTGTGATAAAAAAAAAATATATACATACAAGTAGATTACATAAATTTATATCAACAATCAATACAATATAAACAAACTAACAACTGCTCATGTATCAAAATTTTGCAAGGATTTTTTTTTGTTAAGACACCCAGGGCAGTTTCATTAGTGAAATTATGAGATATCGCAATTTTTTTAAAAAAAATCGTATATTGATCTTTCGCTCTTCGTGAAACGAGCCAACACGTACCACCTTCGACACGTATCATTCCGTGAAATGAAGGTGCCATTACGTATGACGTGTCATAACGTGCCACCTCCCCCGTACCACTTTTTACCGTGATATTCCGTCAACAGCTCTATACGTACCACTCCGACCGTGCCATTCCGTGGATTCCAGACACAACCCGTACCACACCCCGGACCACTTTTTTTATAGGGTTAGGTGTAAATCGATTGCTAACCAGTTTAAAATTTTCCTGATGTAAAGTAATTACAGTTTTGTTTGTACCTTTAAAGTTCTTTGGTGATTTTTCTTCACCTGAAGAAATTTTAAAATGTTCTGACTTTGGAGTTTGTGTTAATTCTAAATTTTAAAAAAAGGAATCAGTAAAAAGTTTTTTTTTTTTTAAAAAAAAAAAAAAAAAATACTATGTGACCCTGAATAAGACTGACTAGATTGACTAGATCCTAATAAAACAATAAATAAATATTATACTTAATTGCAAAGTATCAAACATATAAGCAACGTAAAGTAATTTAGTTCTGTTGGTACCATCAAGGTTCTTTGATAATTTTTCTTCATCTGAAGTAATTAAATTAAAAAAAATAAATAGTAAAAAAAAATTTTTTTTTATAATAATCAAAATATTGCAAATTATACTAACGTAATAAATCGCTAGTTAATGGTACAATCGTTTTACCAGAATAAGACTGACTAAGTTGATTAGATTGAATAAATCCTAATGAAACAATAAATTATAATACTTAATTGTAAAGCACCATACGTATAAGCAATGTAAAATAATTTCAGTCCGCTGATACCTTTAAGGTTCTCTGTTATTTTTTGTACATCGATTCGTGTGCTATAGTATATATTTTGATTCGTTGATAATAAAGATTTTAGTGATGTACTTTGGATTATGCGATCAGCATCATTGAATTTCTTTTTTATATCAACTTCTTCATCTGTTAAATTTTCTGATTCCAAAATTATTTTCCATCGATTAATTATTGAATAAACTTGTTCAGCAGTAGGTCGATTTTGTTGATTTGAATCCATACATTTTTTAGCTAATTCCTTGTAGCAATCAGGGGTTCCATCAGCAAAGTTTGGACGTAATAACACTTTGCAAATTTTTATTGCAAATTTATGATCAAGTATATGCCCATCATAAGGTCGTTTTCCAGTTGATACTTCTGCCATAATAACACCAAAACTGTAAATATCTGCCTCTTGTGTGTGGTGCTGACCCATAAAAATTTCAGGTGCAATATATGGCATGACTCCATAAACGCCTTCGTCCGAAGCATGCTCATCTTGCTTTCTAGATAATCCAAGATCCGTAATATATGATTGTATATTTCCATCAATATTTTGATTTAGTAAAATATTACCACTGTGAAAATCATTATGAATAAATTCTGCTTTATGAATTCGAGATAAATCATAAGATATATACGCAAGCTGCTTTAATTTTTTATGCCAAACAAGATCTCTAAAGTATTTAGTTAAAAATTCATAAAGATTTCCTCTATTGGCATATTGATATACCATCATATATTGACCATCCTTTGTATTCTGAGTCAATCCGTATACTTCAAGTGCACCACCCTCTAATCTACATTTCATGTGATTTTTAAACTTGAAAAAAATAAATGAATAAAATTTTATAAGTAAATTTAAATTACCACATTTGTTCGCAAAAACGCATATGGGCGTTGTTTCGGATTTTCCGCTATTTGAAAGCAGCACATTTGACTCAAAATAATATGAGATTACAAATAACTTTTTAACACAAAAACTATCAAAACTGATTCAAAATATTGCACATTGCGTCCTTAAATAACATACACCCGCATCATTACGTTAAAATATGATAAGCAAATAATTTTAGCTTACCTCATTTAAAAACTTGGTGGGACTTGTTTGAGAACCAGTCAATGTTTTAAGGGCAACATCGCATGATTTTTTACGAAATCGTATATAACCCAAATTATTATCACCTTCGACCATTCGTTTACCATCTGACCAAATTGATGAATATACTGTGCCAAACCCTCCTCTTCCAATCTCTTTTAAATCTTCTAGTTTATCAAATGGGATCCATTCAATAACATCTTCAAATGTCGTAGCTTTAAGTTGAAATTCCTTAATACAATCATCTATATTCTTATCGCCACTTGTTTTCTGGAACACTCTTTGAGGATCACACAATTGACACCAAGCTGGATTGGTATTGTATCGTTTACAATATTCACATATTCCATTAACGGAATTTCTTTTTTCATTATAAAAATCAATTACAATCACGTATTGGCCAGTTTCTGCATTTTGAGTTATTCCATGTATTCTATATTTCTCTTGCAGAACTTTAAACTTAGATAATATACATACAGTATTAATTAATTAAACAGTATTTTAATATTTCAAGTAAGGCTTGGAACCAGTTTTAATCGGTTTTAAAATAAGAAAATAAAATTGGTTCCAAACTCTAATTTCAAGCAATTGCAATATAATAATAATATATAAATTAATTTAACTTACATCTTTTAAAAGTTCTAGTTGAGAATAATTCATTTTCAAAAGATCAACAGATGATTTAGTGCGTGATTGTACATATTTTCCAGATTCACCTTTAATTGTTCGTACACCTTTGACCCAGGTTGCCACGAATGCAAGTTCTGATACTTATTTAATTTCTTGTAAATTAATTAGTTTATCGAAGGGAATCCATTCAATCACCTTTTCATATTCCGTAGCTTTGAATTGGAATTCTTTAATTAACTTGTTAACTCCTTCATTTCCACTTGTCCATTCTTGAGTTGCTTTCCAAGGATCACAGGATTGGCACCAGGCAGGTGAAGTGTTGCGGTGTCCACAATATTTACATATTCCATTTAAATCATTTCTTCTAGAATTAAATTCATCTGGTATTACAATCATATATTGATTTGTTTCTGTATTATGAGTAATTCCATATACAACATTTTCTTCTTTCAGTATATAATTTTTAAGCTTATAAAATGTTTAAATGTATTAAATTATTAGTAACGTCGATATAAATTGTGAATAATACATAATAAATTAGCTTACTTCTTTCATAAACAAATCGCAAGTTTGGAACCCTTTAAGGTTTACACCATATGAACTAATACGTGATTGTTTATATTCTAAAAGTTCACCTTTAATTATTCTTATACCATCTTGCCACGTAGCCATAAATATCGTTTCTAATTCTTCTTCTCTTATTTTTTGCAATTTAATTAATTTATCAAATGGAATCCACTCAATCACCTTTTCATATTCCGTCGTTTTGAATTGGAGTTCTTTACTGAAATTATCAATCACTTCATTCTCACTTGTCCATTGAGTTTCTCTCCAAGGATCACAGGATTGGCACCAGGCAGGTGAAGTGTTGTAGTGTCCACAATATTTACATATTCTATTTAAATCTTTTCTTCTAGAATTAAATTCATCTGGTATAACAATCATATATTGATTTGTTTCTGTATTTTGAGTAATTCCATATACAACATTTCCCTCTATCTGTATATAATTTTTAAGCTTATAAAAATTTTAAATGCATCAATACGTAGCATTGCTATAAAGGATGAATAATGCAATAATAGATTAACCTACTTCTTTTATAAACAAATCACATGTTTGAAATCCGTGTAATAATTTAAGGTTAACACCGTATGACTCAATACGTGATTGTATACACTCTGTTCGCTTTTAATTATTCTTATACCATCTAGCCATGTTGCCATAAATATCGTTTCTGATTCTTCTTCTCTTATTTTTTGCAATTTAATTAATTTATCAAATGGAATCCACTCAATCACCTTTTCATATTCCGTAACTTCGAATTGGAGTTCTTTGATGAAATTATCAATCACTTCATTCTCAATATATCCTAATGAAAAATAAATTAATGTAATGCTTAATTTTAAGGCACCATACGTATAAGCAATGTAAAATAATTTCAGTCCGCTGATACCTTTAAGGTTCTCTGTTATTTTTTGTACATCGATTCGTGTGCTATAGTATATATTTTGATTCGTTGATAATAAAGATTTTAGTGATGTACTTTGGATTATGCGATCAGCATCATTGAATTTCTTTTTTATATCAACTTCTTCATCTGTTAAATTTTCTGATTCCAAAATTATTTTCCATCGATTAATAATTGAAAAAACTTGTTCAGCAGTAGGTCGATTTTGTGGATTTGAATCCATGCATTTTTTAGCTAATTCTTTGTAGCAATCAGGGGTTCCATTAGCAAAGTTTAGGCGTAGTAACCCTTTGCAAATTTTTAATGCAAATTTAGTATCAAATTTATTCCCATCATAAGGCCGTTTTCCAGTTGATACCTCTGCCATAATAACAACAAAACTGTAAATATCTGCCTCTTGTGTATGGTGCTGACCCGTAAAAATTTCAGGTGCAATATATGGCATGACTCCATAAATGCCTTCGTTTGAATCATGCTCATCTTGCTTTCTAGATGATCCAAGATACGTAATATATGAATATATATTTCCATCAATATTTTGATTTAGTAAAATATTACCACTGTGAAAGTCATTATGAATAGCTTCTGCTTTATGAATTCGAGATAAATCATAAGATATAAACGCAAGCTGTTTTAATTTTTTATACCATACAAGATTTTTAAAGTATTTAGTTAAAAATTCATGAAGATTTCCTCTATTGGCATCTTGATATACCATCATATATTGACCATCCTTCGTATTCTGAGTCAATCCATATACTTCAATTGCACTACCCTCTAATCTACATTGCATGAACTTTTTAAACTTGAAAAAAAATGGATAAAATTTTATTAGATTTTAAGTTATCCAGTAGATTTAAATTACCACATTTATTTGCAATGACGCATATGGTGTTGTTTCGAATTTTCCATGACTCAAAATAATCTGAGATTGCATATAGTTTTTAACACAAAATTATCAAAACTGATTCAAAATATCGCACATATGCGTCCTTAAATAACAAACACCCTATGCATAATTACACTAAATATGATAAGCAAATAATTTTAGCTTACCTCATTTAGAAACTTGGTGGTGCTTGTTTGAGAACCAGGCAATGTTTTAACGGCAACATCGCAGGATTCTTTACGAAATCGTATATACCCAAATTATTATCACTTTCGACCATTTGTTTACCATCTGACCAATTTGATGAATATACTGTGCCAAACCCTCCTCTTCCATTCTCTTTTAAAACTTCTAGTTTATCAAATGGGATCCATTCAATAACATCTTCAAATGTCGTAGCTTTAAGTTGAAATTCCTTAATACAATCATCTATGTTCTTATCGCCACTTGTTCTCTGGAACACTCTTGGAGGATCACACAATTGACACCAAGCTGGATTGGTATTGTATCGTTACAGTACTCGCATATTCCATTAACTGAATTTCGTTTTTCATTATAAAAATCAATTACTATCACGTATTGGCCAGTTTCTGTATTTTGAGTTATTCCATGAATTTTATATTTCTCTTGCAGAACTTTAAACTTAGATAATATACAACAGTATTAATTAATTAAACAATATTATTAATATTTCAAGTAAGGTTTGGAACCGTTTTAATCGGTTTTAACATAAGAAAATAAAATTGGTTCCAAACTCTAATTCAAGCAATAGCAATAGACTAATAATATAAAAATTATTTAACTTACATCTTTTAAAAGTTCTGGTTGAGAATAATTCATTTTCAAAAGATCAACAGATGATTTAGTGCGTGATTGTACATATTTTCCAGATTCACCTTTAATTGTTCGTACACCTTTGACCCAGGTTGCCATGAATGCAAGTTCTGATAGTTCTTTAATTTCAAGTAAATTAATTAGTTTAGCGAAGGGAATCCATTCAATCACCTTTTCATATTCCGTAGCTTTGAATTGGATTTCTTTAATTAACTTGTTAACTCCTTCATTTCCACTTGTCCATTCTTGAGTTGCTTTCCAAGGATCACAGGATTGGCACCAGGCAGGTGAAATGTTGTGGTGTCCACAATATTTACATATTCCATTTAAATCATTTCTTCTAGAATTAAATTCATCTGGTATTACAATCATATATTGATTTGTTTCTGTATTTTGAGTAATTCCATATACAACATTTCCCTCTATCTGTATATAATTTTTAAGCTTATAAAAAATTTTAAATGCATCAATACGTAGCATTGCTATAAGGGATGAATAATGCAATAATAAATTTTAACCTACTTCTTTTATAAACAAATCATATGTTTGAAATCCGTGTAATAATTTAAGGTTAACACCGTATGACTTAATACGCGATTGTGTACATTCTTTAAGCTCGCCTTTAATTATTCTTAAACCATCATTCCATGTCGACATAAATATCGTTTCTGATTCTTCTTCTCTTATCTTTTGCAATTTAATTAATTTATCAAATGGAATCCACTCAATCACCTTTTCATATTCCGTAGCTTTGAATTGGAGTTCTTTAATGAAATTATCAATCACTTCATTCTCACTTGTCCATTGAGTTTCTCTCCAAGGATCACAGGATTGACACCAAGCAGGTGAAGTGTTGTAATGTCCACAATAATTACAAATTACATTTGAATAATTTCTTCTTGAACTAAATTCATCTGGTATTACAATCATATATTGATTTGTTTCTGTATTTTTAGTAATTCCATATACAACATTTCCTTCTAGCTGCATATAATTTTTAAGCTTATAAAAGGTTTAAATGTATTAATAACATCGATATAAATTGTGAATGAATACATAATAAATTAGCTTACTTCTTTCATAAACAAATCGCAAGTTTGGAACCCTTTAAGGTTAACACCATATGAACTAATGCGTGATTGTTTATATTCTAAAAGTTCACCTTTAATTATTCTTATACCATCAAGCCATGTAGCCATAAATTTCATTTCTGTTTCTTCTTCTTTAATCTTTTGCAATTTATCCAATTTATTAAATGGAATCCATTCAATCATCTCTTCATATTCCGTAACTTTGAATTGGAGTTCTTTGATGAAATTATCAATCACTTCATTCCCACTTGTCCATTTTTTAGTTTCTTCTAAAGGGTCACATAATTGACACCACGTTGGGGAAATAAAAGGTTTCTTGCATTCTATACATTTTCCATAAAAGTATATCTTTAAAATGAGTTATAAGGTATTAAAATTATATAAATTCCTTTGATTATACTCAGTTTTAACAAAATAATAAATATATTAACCTTTTCATTTGATCATTCGGTGACGTCATAAATTAATATTGAATACTTAAAGACTTAACAAACAGAAATGGATGAACTTTTTCACTTACTTACTATTAGTATAATTAAAGCAGAGTAATATTAATATTAATTGATGAATGCTTACAATATTGCGTTTAATTGCAGTAATAAATAAAAATTATACTTACAAGCTAATAATATTTGTAAATTGATTAAAAAATTGATTAGTGTTTAATTTCTTACTAGGTAATTATTCAAATATGAACTTTAATAGTTACTTTCTTTAATATGAATGAGATAAAATGTGATTATGATGTTAGATAATTTATAATGATAAATATAAGTTAAATATAATATAATCTAATTTTATACAAACCGCCTAATAATTTTATTTGATTAGAATAATGGTTATTTATTAAAAATTAAGTTATTAATAAATAAATATTATACATACTGAGCAATAATTAAAGACACTTTTTTGTAAAGATAATCATGAAAATTTTAAGACTAGACGTGACAAATAAAAGGAATGGAACTATATCATATTCAAAAAGGAAATCGTATTTGTAATAATAGACATATATATCGTTGGAGCAGAAATTGAATTGATTAATCTAAAAATAAATTTCTTTACAAATATATGAATAGACTCTATGTCATAAATTTCTTAATTCAAACAAATTTCTTTAACGTGATATATAAGTAATTACATAACAATATATATAATGAAAATTACTCACTTGTATAATGATTTGTGGAATATTCCTAAAAAAAATATCAAAAAATGCACCCCATAGAATCGCGACATCAAAAATATGTTCAAGGATATTAAATATATTGATTTTCTCGTAATGGTCTAGTTTCTTGGTAAATATTGTTCTGTCTTTCAAAATCGTTAAATATTCAAAGTCAGTTGCTGCTAAAATAATTAACATAATAACTGAGATTCGATATTTCATGATCCATTCTATAAAATTTGTATCAATAATGGGATTTTTAATTCCTTTATAAATTGTATAGGCTGTTATATAAAAGTTTACGAATAATGGAATGCACAGGACGAGTATGCTTCAATTTGTGTTTTAAAAGAGTAAAAAATAAAAAATAAAAATAAATTAATATTAATTCAATAATACGTAATAGAAATCAATTTATTTTGCAAAATTACCTTGGCAAAAATAGATTCGGTACATTTTTGGAATCATAAGCAACAAAGAAAATTGAAAGAATAAAGTTAGGGATAATTAATCCAAGTCTTAAGATTGCAGAACTTAGTGCCTCAAATTTTTTTGATTTTAACTTTTTAAATAAAAATTTTTATAAATAAAGAAATATTCATAATTTAAAAGCTCATAAAAGAAAATTGATAAATAAATTTACCTTGTAACTTATTATAGGGAATAATAACCAGAATATTATAAAAATAATAACCCGATGATTATCTTTATTAGTACATTGAAATCATTCCGTACATTCCCTATAATATGAAATTATGTAACATTAAATTCAATTCTAATCATATTTAAACATAATAATAATTAACTCACACATTGGTTTAAAGCCGTAATCTTGGTCTAGATCATTAGTAGTACCATTAGAGAAGGTAGTGACAATTTTGTAAATAATCATGTCGTTTAAATCTGACGATACTTCCGAAGCAATCCTTTTAATTTCATTATTCCTTGTATCTATACGAATAAAAATAACAACTTGATCATAAAATTCATTATGAAATCTATTATCTGATCTTAAACAAAAGCGATTTATTGGCACTTTAACAGCAAGTTCATTCAATAAATTATCAATGTATGCTGATTGATAATCTTTGGAAAATGGCGAGAATTGTTTGGAGGCATCTTGGGTGAGGCGCACTGTGCCCGTAATAGCATTATCTGTAAGGAATTACAATGAGAATCATGTGAAAATGTTTTAATCATAATGTATATTACCTGAATATCTTTTCTGATTATCAAAGCTATCTAAAATGTGAAAAAAATTAAGCATTTAAATAATTTCTAATACAAATTTAAAAGTAAGTTAAAAAACTATTACCTGTTTTAAGAGTCCAAATACCATCATGAACTCCTCTTGAAGGATAACTAAAGAATGAATTTTTGACAAAATTATTATCCATAGTAACAAAATATTGTTCGTCATATTTATTAAACGTGTTACCAATGACTTTTATACTAACAGTTTGCATGTCTGTGCTGATTTTACAGAAATCATACATTGTGCTGAAACTCTTTGTCTAATACTGTTATCAGAAGCTTTGTAGATGGTGATATTATCAGTTGATAATGATAATGGTACAACATTGCGAATAAAGATGATGTTTAGGAAGGAAGTTGATGAATTGACATTAGCATTGATTGATGGAATGGTATAGTTTATCGCGGGATTGTCATAACCATGATCTAAAAAAAGAAACATTAATTGCATGAAATATTAAATAAAATTTGGGTTGTAAATTAAATAAACTCAACCATCAAAACTTCCAGGCAATGGAATAGTGTGCAAAGACCAAGAAATATTATCATTTGTATAGGGTGAAGCGAGTAGAAAAGTATTATTCTGTGTTATAACGTTAACACCAAAGTAATTTGTAAGAAGAGGTCCCGGTGATTTGAAAGGAAGATCATTAGGATAAATATAATAATATGTATTATTATCATTATTGTCATAGGCTGTGACACCAAATATATAACCACCGAATGGTAATATTTTTGCAGTCAAACCTTGCTGGGGCTTAGGAGTTAGTTCAGATGAAACTAATACATCTCCTGGTGATCCAAATCCAATTGTTACATAATACGTTGTAGTATTGCTCAAAAAGACTATACATTCCAATGCTGGTAAATCTATATCACAATAAACTGAAGTAATTGTCATATTGGGTTTTGTTGTTTGAAAGATATCAACCGAAAATTGTCCACCAGGAAAAATTTGTGTATCGTCGTATGTTATATAATTAGCGCAAAGCCCGCGTATGTTATTACTTATATAATTAAAAATTACTAAATAACCACTGTCAATAGTGTGCGCAGTCTTGATCAGGGAGTAATCCAGAGAGTAATCCTTACTAATTATAGGATTTGGTACTAAAACTCCATCTGTTAACTTTGTCAAATTTCCATAATCATCGCTATATGGAAATAATATCAATCATTAAATAATTATTGTAGTTAATACAGTTAATAATAATAATATTAATAATAATAATAATAATAATAAAAATAATAAAATTACATTGAATATTTCTGCCACGACCACACAAAATGCTTAAGATAAGTAGAATATGTCTGGTTATAAGTAAATCTAATAAATCCAAGTTTCTTGTTTATGTTTAACTGAATTGTACTATTAACCCAAGCACCACCATCATAATAACCATCAAAACACATATTGCTAGTAATTTATAGAATAGTTATTAATAATATTTATAAAACAAATAAATATTCTTATAGTATAAAATGCTATACCTTCGACTGATTCCATTCCAATCGATGACCTCCATACACTCTC
Source organism: Gigaspora rosea (assembly GCA_003550325.1). Taxonomy (NCBI): domain Eukaryota; kingdom Fungi; phylum Glomeromycota; class Glomeromycetes; order Diversisporales; family Gigasporaceae; genus Gigaspora; species Gigaspora rosea. Next base: position 277,051 of record QKWP01000430.1, read on the forward strand.
CATAAGTTGTAGGATCAGAAGAATTTGTTGTATTTACATAAGTTACTAGAATGAATGGTTTTTGTAAAGGATATATTGTAATAGGATTTACTAAATTATGCAATATACTTAAATTATTGTTTTTGTTTTTAGTATCATTTAAATATACAACTTTATTGTTAAGTTTGTTAATTTTGTAATAAGTACTATCACTATTGAGTAAACAATAATTTATAGGATCTAATTCTGATTTTAAATTTGGGTCAATTTCTTTAACAGTTCCATTTAAAAAAATAAGTCTTATATATAATTTATGTTCTAAACTCATTCCACGTATTTTTGAGCATTCATCTGTTTGCGTTGATTCATTTCTAATAATATGAATGATAATTGTTCCGTCATCATAGGTTTTAATGTCTGCTATAATAGGTGGTGCATTTAGATCACCTAATTTACTCTCCGTGTAATTAAAATATTGTGTGTAATTAACATACTGTGATTTTGATAATGTCATGAATAGGCAAAAGAATAAATACTGCCCAATAAGATTATAAAGACAAGACAACTTCATCTCGAATTATTTTTTATCGTATTGTATTAAAAAAAAATTAAACCGGACAGATACATGGAAATATATTTTACGTCGCTTGTTGAATTAAATGGATCCTAATCGATTAGAAATATAATGAACGTTCATAAGGTGCTTACCAACTTTATTTATACAGTTTCGAGTGCCTTTTCGATAATATATGTTAAATTTGATTAGATAATATTACATGTTATCCTCATAAACTAGATTCATGCATACATATGTACTACGTAAATCTAAAAACCACAATAAAATATGTAAATACTTTATTGAAATCGATAATTTAAGAAATATGGCATAAACTGTAACCTATAAGTAGACATCAAATCATTAATTCTGAAACTTCCTATTCAGTACCATTGAATATATTTGTCCCAGCACCGTACATACACATGTATACGTGCTTGTATATTGTACTAGTGCAAAAAAACAAATTTTTTTCAGATATTACAGGAAACTGTTTTGACGATCTTATGCTATAAATTACTGCTAATAAAGATAACTACGTAGTAAAGGATATTACACTACATGAGCATGGCATAATCATACTTGGTAAAAAAATTGAATATAAGAAAAAATCTGAATATCGCAAAAATGTTACGCCAAATCCTAAGTTTGTATAACGCGACCTTATTGTTTTATTGGTTTAATCTTAAAAAGCCCATATTCAAGATCCTTATTTGGAAGTATCTATAGTATAATTCAAAAAGGAAAATAAAACAATAATTAATAATCAAGTGGCATTGTTGCAATCCCTTTTTTGAATTTCGGCACCCATCTATAATCTTAAGTAAAATTAAAATTATTGTTAAGCTGGTTTATGGTTATGCATATAGGCATTTTGTTATTTTTTGTTATTTTTTCAATGATAAAATTTGTCCCGTTTTTTTTATATAAATATATATAGGTATTTTTTTATATTAATATCTTGACAATGTATGCAGTGGAATTATTTTTAGTTATTTTCTATTTTATTATTTTATTCTAACGAATTTAATAAGCATTTGAAGTGCAAATTTATTGAATGCTTCAGAATCGAGTCAGTATGGTGTTTTGAATGATCGTCTGTATCAGGAGCATGAAAATATTAAGTTTGTGTAAATAGAAGTCTAAATTTTATTATAAATATCGATGATAGCAAGTTATAATGCCAAAATTGTATTTAATTAAAGAAATTTCATCCAAGTTAATACAAATAATAAAAAAAAAATTAACTTAGGTTACGCAAAGTTAATTTTCAAAATTCCGGTCGATGCTTTTTTTTTAAAAAAAATTACTGTAAATTAATAGACTCATGTTCACGCAAGCTACTTTTAGTTTGCCAGGAACGAATGCAATGAAGTGTATGGCTTATGCTGATTGAAGTGACATTCGCCAACAAAATCTTAGATCTGATTGGTCCGCATGACTTATTTATCATCCATTAATTTTTTTCACATACATTTTATCACGTCTTGTATCTACTGCTTTTTTCTGTGATCAAACTACTGCTACACGTGTGTTTACACGTGAGTATATGTACAATTCGTATTAATGTTACTAAAATCCTACTTGAAATTTAACGTGACTAACACTAGCACTATTTGATCATATGTAAATCAATAAAATCTAGAACTAGTACCGGTTTCAGTAAAAATTACCATTGTTATATGATTAAGATTACAAAAATCACATCGCATTCGATATTTAGATAGGTTATAATTTGTGACGATTAACCACTATGCTATGAATGTACAGCACATACGTGTGTGCGTACGTACATACGTACGTGGCATACATGATACGGTATTATATTTAAACTTAACATATCTTACTGTATTTAATTTAAATTAGAAGCTCAGTGAAACCTTTGCTATACTATTTATAATCATATTATCTTAAGCCGCACTAGGCTGGCTTAGTCAACTAAATAGTGAATATCAATTGTAAAAAAAAATATTGTACGTATGCTAATTTACTTTTTATTAACATACATTTTATAATTGTGTATTCATTATTCTTAATTATTTTAAAATATATACCACGGATTGAAAATCTTAAACATAAGGTTCCCTTAACAAAATAATTGAATATTTCAAACCTTAAAACAAAAAAACTATTTGATAAATTGGTTGGTTAAAACTAATTAAAACATCGTTCTTCCAATCTGTACCCGTACGACTATTGCGAAAACGTGGATAAAAGGCTTGTTACTAGTTGAATTTGAATTTCATATCTTGATAATTCGATTGAGGCTGTATAGCATTGTCTCAATTAAAGACAAAATCATATTGAATTAATATTTTTGGTTGTATTTATGTTTTAATGGCTAAGCAAAATACAAAATAAATATGTACAGTAAAATACAAAATAAATAAGTACAGCAAACAAATACACAGTTAATGTTATAAAACCTTAAAAATTCTGGACTTTATGTTTTAATTTTCTAATCAAATAATGAGACATTTTAAAATGGTTTCAAGAGTTATGATTTTTTAAGCGTAGGTAAGAAATATGTTTATAATTATTTTTACAAATTTTAAAAAATTATTTTTAATACTTTGATCTCATTTTAACAAAATAGCATTCTTCAACGTTATGTTAAATAAAGTTGTAGGATTGTTCATATTTTGTTATCTATGTCCTCTATAACACATACTTAATGCTTTTTTACTGAAATTAGGTTTATATTTTTTGCTTTATTTTGTTAGCAGGGCATCAGTATTGTTACTTATCATTGGATACTTTTGTCTTAAATAATTGACAAGTAGCAAAAAAAAAAAAAAAAGACTGGGTGGGGTTTCAAAATTAAAACCTGTGAATCTTATTTTATTTTTCAATTTATAATTCAACATTGTAAAAACGCTATTTAAAAAATCATAGTTATTTCGAAATACACAACTTATTTGGTAATTTTGAAACCCCTCAGCGCACAACAGTTATAACATAATTTTAGCTATTAATATAACATTTTAGATAAAAATCAATACAGTAGTACAAATGGAAATATTGTTGTTGAAATCAGTTCAAGTACGGCCATTATGATTTGTCAACGATCGTAATGAGCTCAATTTCCACATTGATCAAAATAACGATTCTCTATACGATTTATTAAATATTTTTGAAAATTTTCAAATATCCGGCTACTTTATTACTGTATTATCTCTATTGTTTATATACATATTTAATATTTTCATATGGGGTCTGTGCCTTGAAAATAGGGTTCCGAGGCCCCCAAACCAAAATTGAGATTTTTGTTAAATCTTAATTTATAAAACACAAAGTTCATTTCGTGCAAATATTATAACCGGTTAACTTAATATTAAAAATGAGTTATCGAAGTCGGTATAACCCAATTTCGCCGACAACCATTTCACCGACAAACAAATTTGGCCCGATTTAGGGTTGGGTTGGCTTACTTTATGGTCAGCGTTGGCTAAAGGTAGATCGTCGATAAAATGGGTGTCGGCGAAATCTACCAAAACCATCGAAGTCCGGAAGATTTTTTGAATATAGAATAGAAATGATCGACATAGCGGATAAATATTTTACGAACGGGTTTATCCAATAACAAAGAAGATTTGCGAAGATCATATCTAAATTTAGCGGAAAATCAAATTTGGGTTGTTTTGGTTACACAATCTTTATTCACTATCTACTCAAAAAAAATTTCTAGTGCCGTAGGGTCATTTTCAAGGCACAGACCCCATATATTATTGTGCAATTGTCAACGAAAATAATATTATTTGTCAGCTTTTAATTTTTTTAATGTTTAATTGTTGGAATTTTAATGGGAATAAAAAAAGAAAAGAAAAAGAAAAAAAGGAATAGATGCAGATATACAGTTGAACTTCCCAAAAATGATCCTATAATACAGCTACGTGAGAGTGAAAAACCTGTAACAGTACATAGTGAATCATTATGATTATAGGGATTGGACCCGGGTAAAAAGCATTAATATATAACTACCCGAGACATATAATAATAATTTACCCGGGTAAGCCGGGTAAACTAATAATACATCGGTAAAGATTTTCTCGACAGATCCGATCTCTATATGATTAATTACAGGTTTTCACTCTCGCGTACTCATATACTAGGCTAATGCGTAGCATTGTAGGGCCGGAGCCAAAATATTTTAAATACTATGTCCGGAATCCATCATATCATATTACACAAACGCGTTAATATGCATATGTTGGTAACATTAAAGCACAAATATAGACACGCGTGCGGACAGACAAAAAATTTCCAAATTCCATTTCTGATAAGATTTACATCATATATATGCAAGTATATCAAAAAAGTAAAATTTGTCAAGATTTTTACAATTGAAGCACATCAGGAAGGTAAATTTTGTATCACTTTGCATAGACACTAATTGACCGTCGCTACGCTCCGGCCAATGATTAAAAATTGATCTATAATAAACCTGATCAATAATCGTATATTAAAAGGCTATTTTTAACTTACTTTTTTTATTTTTTTTTTGATAATTTAGATATTAGACTATATTATTTTTAATTAGCAAAATCCGATTTAATCAAATAATATCATACATACTGCATGGTAGATAAATTGCATTCTTGATATCCAAATAAACTATTAACCCGTAACCGGCTTTAAGCGTCACCCGCTGAACTTCCAAAACTTATATGCGTGGTAAGTAGGTTGGATTGGTTTTTGAAATTACCATATTTGCAGTATCTCTGTTTTCGCAAATATTCAATCCAATGCCTCAAATTTATTATCAAAAAAACTGATAGGCTTTCTCATTTCCGGTTCACTTGTTATCGCTTTTGTTATCTTTTGCATATTGATAATTTTGCTCCTGTACATAGAATCCGGATGTGTTGATGGTTCAGGATTCAGTTTCATGTAATTAACGTCAAAGAATTGATTTTTTTGACTTTATTTTCACCAGATTTATTATTTCTTTAATCCATGTAGTAATCAAAGTATATCTGATGGTATGTTGACTTTACGAGTTTGAATCCATGCATCGTTTTTTGCCAATTTAACATAATATTTAGAAAAAATTCTGGCTGCAAACCTGCTAATTTTTATCGCAAGTTTATCATCAAAATTATACCATCAAAGATCTTTTTCTGGTTGATAGCAATGCTATTAAAGCTCTACAATGCGTCTGTTCGCGTTTAAAACATTCTGATTGGATCACTTATACAAGCACACAAGCATGTGAATATGTTGTGCTAATTTTAGGTTGTATGTAAAAGTTGTATCATAATCACATAGTAGAAAAGTTTCATGTTGTAATAATTAAATTACATGTAAATTAAAGCGTTATAATTAAGGCTAGCTTAGAAATGCAATAATTTTCACGAGGAACATTTTGCAGAAGATGGTTTCTTAATAAAAATTTAGAGCTATCGGTATCGCTATTCCTTTTTTTTTTGTAAAACAGTGGTTTTTATGTTATACCGGATCTTAAAATTCGATTGGTTAAAATTACAAGGTGACCAATTTTTTGTGGGAGAGCTAGGCTTTGACAAAATGCATTATATCTAAATCGGGTATAGAGTGGGAAAATCATAAATGATGTTCCTTGATTAATAAATTGGAAGGAGAGATTCGAAGAGTAATAAAGAATAATTATGGGTTAAAGAAATAACATATGAAACCCGATTTAATGATTTTAATGCAATAAAATATTGATAATAAAATTTTAATATAAGGTGAATAATTTTGTTTCTAAGTAAAAAGTATTGAATCAAACTTAAACCAATTGAATGAATGGCTAATGACCTGAAAGAGTTTAAAATGTAAAAAAAGAATCTAAAAAAGAATGAACGGGAAACAATAAAAATTCATTTTATTAGAAATAACAGATTTTTTTTTTCTTAAATTATTTTTAAAAATTCATAATGATCGAAAGGATTAATATATATATTATATACTGTATAACCTCGAAATAACGTACAGGGTGCTATTTCGAGTCTTGGCCCGAATTAAGCTTAATTCGGGCCGAAAATTGTAATTTCACCCCTACGCGTTATTTCGCGGTTATACAATTTTAATCGAATTTTACTCAAATTGTAGTTTTGCTACTATTTAGTATAACATAAGAAGGAACATAGAAAATGAAACTTTTGTTCGGAAAAATTTAAATTCAGGCACGTAACTTTTTTTAGGGTATACTAGGGTAGGGTGGTTAAAAAAAATCTTTCAACAACAAATTAATTTTCTAAGGGGTTAAACTTCATTATTCTTGATGATCCTTTTGAATAAAAATAAAACAATCTACATATAATAAATAAACGAATCTACATCCGTATTATTTCACCAACAAACGTTTGTCGGTAAACTTAGTTCGTAAATACTGTAATTATTTTACAGACAAGATTATTTTACAGACAATTAATACCGACAATGTTTTTTAAATTGCACCAATTTTAAACCTAAACTTAACCCTAACGAAAATGACTAGAATTAATTTGCCTGCGAAATTAACTATTGTAAAATAACTCCTATTAAACAGACTTGTCCGTGAATTAATCAGCTGCAAAATAACCTTGCCTGAAATTAATTCTCTGCGAATTAAGTTATCTGTGAAGTAATTATTGGTGAGTTTATCGAGACCGAGTGAACCTGATACCATTAAATAAATATTAAATAAAAAAACTCAATAAAATCGAATTAATATACCTAAATAAAATTGTAATAAGTGCAATTTGAATCTTAAGGTGATCTGTTAATAAGGATAAAAAGTAATTTATGTATTCTTATTCCACGTTATTTCTGAATTTATTTCGATTCTGATTTGTCATTTTAGAATAGGTATCCAGTTAACAATTATTAAAAAAAAAAACCAGCCAAATAAATTAGATAATAATAATAAAATAAAAAAATTAAAAATATATATAAATAATAAAAAGCGAATAAAAATGAATCAATATAAGATCGTCTAAATATTAAATGCTAGCTAGGAATGGCAAAAAACATGGTTTTATTTTTTATGTTTTAAGACATGCTTTAAAACATTTTTTATGTTTTTATTAAATGGGGTCTGTGCCTTGAAAATGACTTCACACGGCTATATAGATTTTATGAATAAAGAATAAAATTTCTAGTCACCCTGTGTTCCAATTAAAAATAAACCTTTTATTATTTTGTATAACTTAGTGTGTTCTATAAAATAAAAAAAATTATTTGAATTAGATTATTGAATGACTAGAAATTTAATTTTTATTCATAAAATTAATATAGCCCTGTAATGCCATTTTCAAGGCACATACCCAAAATACCAAATGTTAAACTTTTCTAAGTGAATGCACTTAGAACTGCATTTTAACAACAAGAATAATAAGAAAAATAATATTTTTATAAGATTATAAATATATTTGGGCCAGGATTTGAGTATGTATTTGGAGAAAGTATGCATTTATAAAGAGTGCATTTTAGAGAGATCTAATTGTAGTTATTAATTATAATGCATTATATCATGTGATCAAAATTCTATATTTTGATTGGTTCACATAGAAATATTGTTTTTTATTTAAAAATCCAAATGTTTTAAATATTTAAATCATGCTTTAATACACTTTGTTTTAAAATATTTGCTATTTCTAGTGTTAACTAAATTTTTATATATTAAAAAAATACATTTAAATATTCAAATATATTTTAATACACCATGTAGAAACATCAATAGTTGTTTTTTGGCAACAGCAAAAATCTTGTTGGTATCTTGTCTAACCCAAATCTAATAAGATGATAACACAATTTTTTTAAAAAAATAATACAGAGTATTTTGTAAACTTTTTGACATAACAAACTTGCATCTCCAAGTTATTCCTATCTTGATTAGCATGTGCAGCTTATCTGTTACACAAATACAAAATCCTTAAAGATATTAGCTTGATTTTTATTATACTAAAGTTCAGAATTTTTCAACAAATTGTATGTGTCTTAAATCCATAGTCTAGTAAATCAATAAAGTGTTAAAGAAAAAATATATAATACAAGATAATAATGATCAATTTGAATATAATAAATAAAAATAAAACATGTAACAATAAAGAATTATCTTTATAAAGATTAATAAAAAGAACCAATGCAAATACATATTAATATGATTATTAATAATTATTATTATTATTGATAAGGAAAAGTCTTTGTGCCACCCCAAGCGGCATATAATTTTTTTGCCACCCTTATTGATTAACCAATCAAATTGAAGATCATATATTAATATATAAAATTATAGATCGCGTAATTTGTTTTAATTTAAAACAACAATAAATAGTTCTAAAATAGATTTAAATCAAAGCAATAGTAACAAAAATACTGAAAAATCTAAGTCTGTTATTTCAAGAAAAGATCATCAAAAACTTTGCAAGAACTTCAAACTAGTGAAAATTTAAAAAAACAAGCAGAAGAATTAACAATTGGCTACAAGTTTGAGAATTGGGAACATGTAGATCAAGTATTATATGCTTATGCTAAAATAAAAGGATTTATTTGGAGGTTACAAAATACTTATTATTGAGTTGATAAAAGTATTAGCAAAAAAGTATTTGAATGCTATCATGCAGGCAAGCCACGAACAAGTCAAGCAAAAAAATCTTCCCGAGTTGATTGCACATGTTATATTAATATTTGTTGGTCAAAAACTGATTCAAATCCGCGTGTAACAACATTTGAACCAGAACATGCAAATCACACTCTTAATCTTGTAACATCAAAATTTGCACCATTATACCGTAGCTTGCCAAAACCAGTATTAGATCGGATTAGTTTTTATATTAATAATTCACCTGGAATAGGTAGTTTTACAATTTGAAATCTTTTAATTGCTGAATTTCCCCAACAAACTTTATTAGAAAAAGATATAGTAAATGCAATTCAAAGGTTTAAACAAGAAAATACTTGTAATGAGGCTAATAATCCAGATAATGATGCATTTTTGCTACTTGATATGCTTGAAAATCGGCAAAATGAAGATACTGAATTATATATTGCTAAAAAAATCAATAATGGAAGATTATTTCATATTTTTTGGATGGATTCAAATCAGCGTGATTTATATCAGCGATATCATGATGTTATTGTAACAGACAATACTTCAAGAACAAATAAGTATTCAATGGCTCTTTGTTTGTTTGTTGGCATTGATAATCGAAATCATTCACAAGTTCTTGTACAAGCACTATTATCGGATGAAACATCAACATCTGATATATGGGTTTTTGAACAATTATTAAATGCGAATGATAAAATTTTACCAACAGTTCTTATAAGTGATGCAGATACAGGACTTGATGCAGCAGTAAAACTTTTTTACCTACTGTAAAACATATTCACTGTATATTTCACATTCGACAAAATTTGGATCGGCATATTCAAAGTTCTTTAGGCAAAAATTATAGTGAATTTTTAGCTAAATTTTATTTAGCCTATAATAGTTTGAATAAAGTTATTTTTGAGGCTAGATGGAATCAATTAATTGAATCGTTTCCTTCTACCAATAGCTATTTAATGGAAACACTAGATAAAATTAAAGAATCGTGGGCAAAAGCGTTTATTTGCATAGTAAGTTATAGTATTATACTACGTATATATCTATATATTATTGTTTAAATTATTCTAAAGATTTTATTTATTTATTAACAGTTTTTTACTGCAGGCATGGTATCAACTCAACACGTTGAGGGTATCAATGGTATCATAAAAAAGTATGTAAATTCACAAAGCAGTTTAGTCGATTTTTTTCAAGGTATTCAGACTTTTCTTCACAATCAAACTACTAAATCTGAATATTATGATTGGATGGAGTCATTACCTTATACATATACAACAACATCTGCATCACAACGCATTTTTCCACGCATAATCGAAGAATTAAAAAACAACTTACATCAGAATTGTATCTTATTCAAAAAGCACAACTTGATATAAGCTTAGAGTATAATGCTGTTTTAATTCTACAAGAAGAATTAGAAAATATTACAGTAAGTTTATAAAAAAATGTTTAATGCATTTATTACGGTTTGCAAAATTAAGTAAAAAAGAAATCAAATTGTTCGATTGTTATGTGATTTCTAGTGATTTCTGATTTCTTAAAACAACTCTAATAGAATAATTTTTAAAAAATCGGAAATTACTAGCAATACCTAACAATCTAACGTTTCCTTTTGTTTTTGATAATCTGCAAAATTTACATAATTTTGCAAACCACATACATTCAAAATTATAGAATTATGAACGTTATTTTTAATATTACGCATTACAATTCTTGATTTTATCTTAAGCATTATTATTTTAAAAGCAATTGAGCTAATTTTAACTATATTTAATTAAATATTAAGATGTCGAACAAGAAAATAATCAAGATATAGATGATCAAGCTGATAGAGCACAAATATCATTAAATTCTCTTGTTAATAAAGTTAATAGAGAAAATATTTGTGAAGTGTGGCGTGTTACTTAAATTACACAAAGCCCAAATTCAATACCTCATTTCGTAATTCTTTTACTTGACTGAGGACATATTTGTACCTGTTTGTTGATTTTAAATCGTGGACTAGTGTGTCGGCACTTTTTTCAGGTTATGATTCGTAGTACAAAAGCACAATTTAATATTTCTTTAATTAGACAGCGATGGTTTAAATTAGAAAATCAATCAGATATTTTAGATAATTCTAAAACTGAATCTAGTCTTACCCGTACAGAACAAGCATTTATGGATATTAACGGAAACTTTTCATATATTGATATATCACAATCACCAACAGTTCTTGATATACTTAGAAATGAAGGTCCAATAGATGATATTAATTTGAAGTTTACAGCACGTCATTTAAATAGTGATCCATTTGGACTTGGCCGTAAAATCGCTCAAGTTGCTACTGAAAAACGACGATTTGATGTATTAGAAGTCTTTGATCAAATTTTAGAAGAATTACATGAAATAGATGAGAATATGAATGAATCAAGTTCAGATACAATTCTTAATCCATATATAGTTAAATCAAGGGGAAGACCACGAAATAAAAGATTTAAGAGTTCCGTTGAAACCAATAAAAGCTTTAATCAGAATAAAAACTTGAGCATATTTATTCAAAATAATGATAATGAGACTAGTCTTCAAAATAAAAATAATAATAGTAGTAAGGGGTCAAATGCATGTAGCAATTGTAATGAAACTAGCCATAACATTCGGCGATGCACTGCTCCATGTAAGTTATGTAAGAAAGAAGGCCATACTTACGTAAAATGTAGTTATTCTGATTAGAATTTTACAGTATCCAAGTTGATTATATGATATTGTGATGTCAGTTTTAATTTTCTTGTTTCAAGATGGTTTAAAATATTAAAGGATAATTCTTCTAACGATTATATCTTTATTTTAGGCGTATTGATTCTTTTGGTTACAAGTTTAATTCGGTAGTATAAGTGAGGGATAAATAAGTTTTATTGTATTAATTGCATCGATCTTTGAATAATTAATTTTCAAAAACTTATTTACATAGTGGGCAATATTTTACAAGATAATTTACATAGTACATATATTGTAAATTTGGGCTTTCAACATTAACAAATCTCGGTTAATGCAGAAAGACATGAAATTTATGGAATTTACTAGAGAATAGCAATAGCATTAGAAGTTTATTCGTTTAGAATAACTATGTGGGAAATTTATATATGTACAAAATCCGTCATGTAATTTGAAATTGGAATAAAAATGCATTGATGATTACGCAGTGTAACAATTGTCAATTTATTTAAAGTCGGATTCAAGTATATTACCTTCCAGATAATTTCTTTCGTGTACTTTTTTTTGTGTAAGTATAAAGTTTTTTATTACCCTTTTTAAAATCAGTAATTCAAGTTTATAAATACTTATTACTAATATATCTTCTGAATAATTTCCATTTGCATCGAACCTTGTAAGTGTAAAGGTTATTAATCGATTTAAGGTCAGTTATTAGGTTTATAAATATCTGCTAGGTATTAAAAATCATTTTATTTTTGGTTAGTGCCCATAAAATAATTTATTATCTATTTATAATTAGTATTCGATTTGGCATTTATTTTAACAATATTTCTAGATAGCTTACATCAATCTTAGCATTACGGCGTGTTTGCGAAATTAAGCGGGCAATTGGTCGCATTTGGACCCCAAAATTAAATTTTTTAGTTACCAGATTATATATTACCGGTAATCAGTCAATGTTAACTCCGAAAAAAATTTTAAACCCCTGATCTGTACCAATATCCACTCTCATTAGACATAGAAAATTATTAATGACGCATCATAACTTTGGGAATGTTGATTATCTCTGTCAAAATCTATATTTACATATTAGTAGTCAAAATTTTCAAATTTTGGGGTAGTTCGCAAATGCGCCGTGATGGTAAGTATAAAGAACATTTATTAATCTATTTAAAAATAGCAGTTCAAATTCGTAAGTACTTACATTAAATTATTCTTCCAGATTATAGTGATACGAATAGAAAATCGAATTAATCGATTAGTTGTAAAGTTGACAACTAATCGATTTGAATTTTACAGACCCAACTTAGTCAATTAATCGATTAGTCAACTAATTGATTAGTCGACTAATCGATTAGTCGATTGGCCAACTAATCGATTAATCGACTAGTTGATTGGTCAATTGATCGACTAGACAATTAGTCGTGTAATCAACTGATCATATAAGAATCTCAACCCGGCTGTTTCAGTTGCTACCTTATGTGTATTTTACCAAGTTTCGTTTATTATTTATTCAACTAATCGATTAGTTGGCCAATTGATTAGTTGGTCAATCGATTACTCAAACTAATCGATTATAATCGATTGGCCAACTAATCGATTAGTTGAATAAAATCATTTAATCGATTAGTTGGATAAAATGATCTATCAACTAATCGATTGAAAAATTTTCATCGATTTGTATCACTACCAGATTATTTAATCCATTTATTAAAAGTCAGAATTTATGATAATTTCAATCAGACATACTAAAGATTATTAATCCACTTAAAGTCGGACGAAACTCATAATCCCCAACTGATACCTTAGATAATTTATTCTTTTTTTTTTTTTTGGTAAGTGTAAAATCTTTATTAAACCATTTAAGTCAGTAGTCAAGTTCAAAAGTACTTACTATCAATATTATCTAGATAATTCATTCGTGTCAAGTTTTGTGAATCAATTTAAGTTAATGATTCAGGTCATAAGCACTCATTATCAATTAGTCATAAGCGTTTACTATTAAATAATACTTTTATTCGCACTAGTTCATGTGCAGAAATTTCTTAATTTTATATAGTCCCGACTAGGAGTTAAATTTAGTATCAAATTTAGCTCCCATTTATAAGACTACAACAGCGTTCAATTTTTATTGACATAGTTAATATGTTAAATTTCATTTATTCGTCCAATTTAATAGGTAAGTATAAAAGTATTAATATAATCAAAGTAGTTAAATAGGTATGTTTATGAATACACAATGATTCACATCTAATTTCATTATATTCGCATTAGTTTAGATTGTGCGTTTATGAACATTTGCCTATATCACGTTAATTTTATCTCACCAGTACATAAACTAGTTTTTCACAGATTTTATTGGATATTATACGAATATACGAATGGGTGCTGCCAGGAAAAACCATGCTTCAGCTTTTAATTATAATTTACCGGATTCGATTTTTTAGGGGTTGTGTCCGATTTAAAATCCTGAAGTATGGTGTCACCCAAATATAATACGCTAGAGTACTTAAAGGTATAATAATTTCAGATTCTTAACAACTTACTTTAATTCGATCAATTTAGTTGATAAGTTATAAATCTAATTTAGACTGTTCTCAAGCACCTTCTCTTACGGTTTATAATATGATCCAATTGGCTAAAAAATAAATCGTCATTTAAGTCCAAGAAACTTGGACTTTACAACTCTTTTTAAAATCTGTATTTTTTACCCAACGAATTTTTGACAAGATTACTATAAGGGCCATTTCAATTAATCGATCAACACTTGGGTTACTAGCAAATCACATCGAGGGAGAAAGTCTTAATTTCTATAATCTAAACCTTAAGGGTTATTTTCACACGGGATCCAACTTCCAGTCATTATTTATTGGTTATGATTAAGCTAATAAATTTATGGCTTTAGCGTGTACTCAAGCAGCTTCCTCAACGTAATTAGCTAGTGATTGAAGTATTGTTCAAATCATTGCGATTAGTTGAACGATTAATGTGGTTAAACGAAGAGTACTTGCTAAAAATTCATTGTGCGAAATACGGATTCTATATTTTAGCAAATTAGGGTAACTCTATGAAGAAAACAAAAAAAAGGACCGCGTGTCCAAATTTTATTCATCGAAATGTTAACTTGCTTTGTTGGTTTATTCAATCAGACTAATTAAAATATGTCTCTGATCCATTAAGTGAAGTGCTTGTGAATACCTTTAGTCGGCTTAGTCAATTAGTTGTAACATTAGAGTTACTCGAAAATTTAATCCTAATCTGGCCTGTATTTTATTTATTCATTTTCTGAATTGGTGGCATAATTGTTTTTAATGAATTGAAGCTAACAATTTGCTTTAACCAAAATTTTCTTTATTCGCCAGAATTTCAGTATGATCATCTAGCCACTTCAAATCTATAACGCCTTACAGATTGTTAGTCTCCAAACATTTCTGTTATGTTTTTTAAAAATTGTATCTCAACGAAAATTATAGAGGACTTTCGTCCAATAGGTTGATGTAAATCAATTGCCTGGGTAACTTATTTATGCACTCTAAAGTACCTTTTGAGAATGTACTGTTTTATTAACAAGAAACTACAAATTTTTTTTATCTTTAGCTTCGTAAGAACGTTTAAAAGAGCAAATGCTTAATTATTTATTACTATTACTATGCTTGGTTACACTAAAATATATAGATAAGTAAAAATTAGAAAGACGATTATATTCAATGTAGGTTGGTTTAATTTAAAAAGAGCTTTATTGTAATAGTTTAATTTATTATGTTAATAATAAAGCTTTATTAGCATGCTAATTTAGCATTTTTATTACTATGTAGATAGGCTTTAGTTGAGTCAAATAGCAAATAGGCGTTGTTGTTTAATAAGATATTAAAGGATAGCAATATAATAAATTATGGCAGCTGTTATATATATACCCTTATTTGTACCTCTTTAAACTAAAAATCTTTTTAATTTTTTTTAAAGTTTAGCGAAGATATCTTGACAACCGCCAAGTCAAATTCGATGAAATTTTTTTTAATTTGAATTCTACTAATCTGTAGAATTCAAATAACAAAAAAAAATTCATCGAATTGACTTGGCTGTTGTTGAGATGTCTTTGCTCAAAGTTGAGAAATTCAAAATGTCTATAAAAATAAAGCTGCACTAAACTTTTCTTGAACCTTGAGCGAAGATATCTTATTACAAATCTGAAGAATCCAAATAAAGAATTCATTGAATTTGACATGGTGGTAGTCAAGATAACTTCGCTTAAAGCTTGAGAAAAATTCAAAATGTCTATCAAAATAAAAGCTATGCCAAATTTTTCTCGAACTTTGCGCGAAGATATCTTGACAATCACCAAGTCAAATTCAATAAACTTTGTGGTTGTCATATATTCTCTCTAAGTTTGAAAAAAATTGGCATAGCTTCTATTTAATAGACGTTTTAAATTTTTTAAACTTTGAGAAAAATATCTCGAAAACAACTAAGTCAAAATTATAAACGTTTTTTAATTTGAATTTTGTGTATCTGTAGAATTCAATAAAAAAAAATCAACGATTTCTTCGCTCAAACATTAAAAAAATTTTTTTAATTTATACGGGGTGCAATTGGAATAACGGCCTAAATTACTATAATTTGATTGGCCAATAGTTATGCATGTGTTAGCCAATGAATTTAGCTATAATTTGATTGGCTGGTTATATGGGGTGGTAATAAATTAAATACCACCCCAGGTGGTACCAAGACAACTCCTATTGATAATTACGTAATTATTATTATTATTATTAATAAATAATATAATATGGGCTAGGTGCTAGGAAAAAGGACTAAATTGACAATTTTTTCAAAAGTAATTTTTTTATATAAATCAATTTAGAATGGTATTAGGATATGTTGTTGTATTAATAAAATTTTGCAGTATAGTCCTTTAAAGTTTGCATTTTCTTATCTCTTTATACGTCATGCAGGCAAATTTGCCTGCAAAATCTAATTTTAATGTAATTGATAAAAAGTGAGGTAAGAGAGGTCCCTCTAAAAGATATCTTATTTAATTTGGTTAGACTTCAATAATATTGTAGTAAAATGCCAATTGTATAAATCACGTTACTGATAATTAACACTAACTCGAATTTATACTTATCGCACATTACTGCACCACACATTACGTCGATTGAACCTAAAAAATAATCATAAATTATTTAAATAAAGTTTAGTGCCTTTTTTTTAAATCTTATGATTCTCACGCTATTGTTTACAAAAGGGTTGTTCGCTTTAATTTTTTTAAAAGCGATTCTGGGATTATTTATTTATTAACTGCAGTAATCAATTTTAAAAAATGCCATACATACATTTATAAATGAAAAAAATCCACTGCAAAGTCAAATTTGGTGCAAAAATCAATGTTGTACTTTGTTGCAATATATCTCGTTCTTCATGTTTCGAAAAATACTATATATATATTAACAAACAATAACAATATATATCAGTAATACAAACATATTGTAGTTGTATATATCTGATATATATATATTATACGTATGTATATGTATACATACAACATATCAGATATGTATTTTAAATATAAATATTGAATAAATAGAATTTTTTTATATGGATTAATACTTAAAGTAAAAATTTGGTAATATTTTAAAGGGTCGAGCATATATAAAAATTTTTTTAAATATAAATAATATAATTATTTAATTTTATTATATAAAAATCGGTCAATTTTAAATTATACTAAATTTTTATAAAATACTAGGCTAATGCGTAGCATTATATGTCCAGAGCTCATCATATGATGTTCATCATATTACACAAACACGTTAATATGCATATGTTGGTAACATTAAAAGCACAAATATAGACACGCGTGGGGACAGACAAAAAATTTCCAAATTCCATTTCTGATAAGATTTACATCACATATGTGCAAGTATATCAAAAAAGTAAAATTTGTCAAGATTTTTACAATTGAAGCACATCAGGAAGGTAATTTTTGTATCACTTCGCATAGAAACTTAGGGTCCATCGCTACGCTCCGGCCAATAATTAATATTTATAATTTATAGTTTAAAAATAACATTAAAACTTAATGAATATTATATTGAAATATAATATAAAGTTTTATAATTTTTTTTAAAACTATATATACATAACTTTTTGCAGGTAAATTTGCCTGCACCTATCTGACGCATTAAGAGATAAGTTATTATAAGATTTACATTACAAAAATTGATTTTTCAAAGATCTTTTGTTTTGTCAATTTGGTCCCTTTTCGCAACACCTAGCCCATATAATTAAATAGATAATTTCAATAGAAATAGACCATTTTTACAATTTTGTGAAAAATAAGTTTATATTAGATTCATATAAATTTGACATGATTGTCATTTTTTAATTATAAATAAAAGTCGATTTGCATAATAAAAATTCAAGATAATGTAAAAAAATATACAAGGCTGTATAGGGTTAACACACATCTGATAGTTACATGTTTACCTTTAACTAACAAAAATGTGAAATTTGATTAATTCCGGATCAGTTCAAAAATCAAAACATGTGATTAAATTCAATTATCTCAAAATAAAATATATGTAAAAATGGGCTTTTTCTATTGAAATTGCCCATATTTGTACTGTAATAATTTAATAATAATTTTTAAGCAATTAATAAATACAGCAATATGCATAGAATATTTCTATAAAAATAATTCAATTAATGATTTAATCAGATTGTCTGCAAGAGTTAATTAATAAATATATTGCTCTAAATTATTTTTTAGGATCTATTAAGGGTAGGGTGAACATAGAATATTTTTTATATGATCTACATAGTATATTATATTTTTATATATGGTGCAAGTAACCTATACTCAACAGTTACACAAAGTATTTTAGTAGTGTTTCAATTGTTTAAATGGCTATAACTTCTTATCTAAGAGGTTTAAAAAAATCTGACTGGTAACTTTGTAGAGCTATATCAGCTCTACAAAGTTACTAGTCAGATTTTTTTAAAACCTCTTAGATAAGAAGTTATAGCCATTTAAACAATTGAAACACTACTAAAATACTCTGTGTAACTGTTGAGTATAGGTTACTTGCACCATAGTAAATAAAAAAATGCTTCTGCTAAATTTTTTTAAGATCTTGACCAATTTGTGTAAAATTTATATAATAGGTATATAGTTTTAAATAGTTTGTTTATAATAATGAAGTTGTGCAATATCCTTTGATTTTAAAAAATTAATTTACATATAATTAAATTTTTGTATAACACTATATGATTTTTGTAAATTGTACAAAGAATTGATTGGTCTAATCATATGATGTTTACATGTAAATCATATTATTATATAAATTGATTATACAAAGCTAATCTATATTCGATTTTATATAAAATTAGAAATTTGTACACCTATCCTTATCCAGATGCATTTACTATAATAAACTACATACTATATAAATTGGGAAAATCTATAAATAACATTATACAAGAGGATCAGATGAAAGATAACATTTTTTCCAATAAATAGGGGGTCAAAAAATATAATGTAATTTCTTAGAAAAAATTGTCTAAACCCTAATCCAGTAGTCCAAATTTAATAATTTTAGTACCATGCAATTCATCTCAGTAAAAGGAGTCAAATAGTACCAATTTTATTTCATTTGGATCACTAGAACAGAAGTTATTGGCCAAATACTATTGGTCATATTTTTTCTTATAAAATTACTGTATAAGCAATAATTTTTTGTGAATATTTGCAATCCAGTAATTCAAATAATATGATTTTGGATCATTGGATTCATCTACTAAGACTAACTGAATAGTCCTAAATCATCTAAATCAGATCACTGTGTCATAAGATATTTAAGTTTTTGCAAAATTTTATATATAAACATACGGATTTTGAAAAATTTTTTTATATAGTCTAGGAGGGGTCAAGCGCTACTATATAAGTACATAACATTATTTATGGATGCCCCTTATATTCTTGATATTTATATAGCCTGCTAACCTTACATCAGCGAATTATATATATGTAATCTTACGTAAGATATTACGGCCCGTAATATTACGAAAATCTTACGATTGATATGGTATATTACGTAATATATTACGTTATATTACGGTAATATTACAGTTATTATTTCGAAATATTTCGAAATATATTGCGAAATATTGCGAAATAGACCAAATAAAAAAATGCAAATTAACTCCCCTACAGGGGTCAAGTACTCATACAGATCAATAAACTAATGCGCGCAGGAGGTAATATTTTGATATTTTCGCATTGTTTCGCAATATTTTGCAAATTTTCGAAATTTTCAAAATTTTTTAAAAAATAAATAAAGATATACATATTTACATAATCATGCTTTTTTACAGGGTTCATATTATTTCGCATGGTTTTGCAATTTAATATAAAATTTTATATTTTTTTATTTATTATTATTATACATTATATTTTATATTTATTAAATATACATTTCTTTATTATATATTACATATTATTTTTACATTATTACAAATATTTTAAACTAATTTCGCAATTCGTCGCATTAATTCTATTACTATATACAAAAACTAGCCCTACACACTTATTTTAGCTCACACACAGTTAGCTATTAGCTTCGCTTCTTTGTTTTCTATCGTCCTTGAAAGTGTCAGAGGTCTTAGTCGGTATTCGCAAGGTTTCGAGTATTGTTTGATTATCTCGCAAAGTGCCGAAATAAAATAAATTAAAAAAAAATTCTTGCAAGAACTTGCAAAAACTTGCGCCCATTCTCTAAAAAAGCGTTCTTGAAAATTTAGAAACTGCTGGGGTGTGTTCTTGAAAATGTCAGAAGTCTTAGTTGGCATGCGCAATGTTTCGAAAAGTTTTGTTTTTCTCGCAAAGTGCCGAAATAAAATAAATTAATAAAAAAGCTTTAAAAAATAAACCAACAAAAACAAAACCAAAAAACACGAAATGAAAAAATAAATGCGAAAACTTGCGAAAACTTGGCCCATTTCTCTAAAGAAGTGTTCTTAAAAATTTAGGAATTGCTAGGAGTGTGTTCTTGAAAGTGTCAGAAGTCGTAGTTGGTATGCGCAATGTTTCGAAATGTTGCTTGTTTTTCTCTCAAAGTGCTGAAATAAAAAATAAATTAATAAAAAAATTTTAAAAATAAACCAAAAAAACAAAACCAAAAAACACAAAACGAAAAAAAAATGAAGCGAAACATCATTTCTCCGAAGTAAGAGTTCGCATTCTTGCAAATTCAGAAATTGCGAAAGAAGTTGCGAAGTGCCGAAAAAATCGTGAAGTGCCAAAAAAGTCTGGGTTGGTTTTCTTTCAAAGCGCCAGAAAGTAAGGGTTCTTTTCTCGCAAAGTGTCAGAATAAATAAATTAATAAAACAAATTAAAAAAACAAAAAACAAAATACAAAAACAAATTATGTCAAACGAAAAAATAAATAAAGTCCTTTATTTCTTTAAAGAAGCGTTCTTGGAAATTTAGAAATTGCCAGAGACGTTCTTGCATAGTGTCAGAAGTTTGGGTTGGCTTGCACATAGTTTCGAAATGTTGTTTGTTTTCTTGAAAAGGTATTCTTGTAAAGTGCCGAATAAAAATAAAATTAAAAAAAATTAAAAAATAAATAAATAAATAAATAAAAATGAAAAAAAACAAATGAAAACAAAAAAAACAAAACGAAATAAAAAATGAAATGAAAACAAAAAAGCAAAAAAAAACCAAAATAGAAGATCTAATTTATAAACAAAAGATCTAATCTGATCTAGTAGTACAGAAATTGAACATCATCAAACTATTTCGAACTATTTCAAAAAATCAATCATTATAAATTAATAAATCTTACGAAATAGACAATTAAAATATTTTATTTATTTAATTTATTACAATTTATTTCGCATTTGCAAAATTTACTAAATTTATATAACAAAATAACAAATTATAACAAGAAAAAACCCTACGCCAAAAATTCAAAGAAAGAATTATATTTTTATTATAAAATTTTAAATGTTATATATAAAAAAAGCTAAAAAAAATATATAAAAAATAAAACGCAGCATTATTTGTATAAAAAAAAAACAAACCTAAAAACAAAAAACTTTTACTCATCACTTTCATCTGTTTCTTTTTCGAATCATCATCCATTCCTTTTTTCGAATCACCATCCTTTTCTCTTTTCGAATCATTATCATCATCTGAGGATGAGGAACTGTCATCATCCGAGGATGAGGACCTGGGAGCTCTAGAATTATTAATTATCTTGCGGTTCATTTTCAGCTTCTTTTGAATTATCTGACAAATTTTCCTGATCATCCCACTCTATTTCGGAGGTTTCTAAATTTTCAAATTAATTTAATAGTTTTGAAATGTGTTTGAAATAATTCGAAATAACTTATAAATCTTTTTTCTTACCCACTCTTGGTCTTTTATATATCTAAAAAGTATTTATAAATATTAAATAATTTTGACATAATTACAACTATATTAAATATTCAAACCTTGCTGGATTTCTTCGAAATATTTTTATTTTTTCTAACTGGCTCCTAAATAATTAGAATAATTAGAATAATTTATATAATTAGAAAATAATAATTCGAAATTAATTAAATTAATTAAATTAATTAAAAACTATTTATACCTTTTCGACATTATTAGAATCATTATCTTCTTTCAGATCTTCTGGCAATTCTTCCTGATCTTCCCACTCTTCTTCGGAGGATTCTAAATTTTCTTAATAGTTTGCAAAAATTTGAATGTGTTTGAAATAAATCGAAATATCTTATAAATCTTTTTTCTTACCCACTCTTGGTCTTTTATATGTCTAAAAAATACTTATGAATATTAAATAATTTCGATATAATTGCAACTATATTAAATATAAAACCTTGCTGTTTTTCTTTGAAATATTTTTACGTTTCCTAACGGGTTCCTAAATAATTAGAAAAATTTATATCATTCGAAAATAATATTTCAAAGTTAATTAAAATTAATTAAAAACTATTTATACTTTTTCGACATTATCTAATTCTTCGTTAGATTTTTCTTCTTCTGTTTCATCTTTGGAGCTTGATACTGCAAATCCTGTGTTGTGTTTTAAGATCTCCTATTTGTTTCGAAACAATTCGAATTATTTAAATTAATTTAAAAAAAATATATTAATAAAAATATTAATAAAAATATTAATAAATACTTACTACATTTTTTGCAATCTTAGATTTAATTGCAGTATTGGACATCGTTATCTTATTATATTTCGGATTTAGCATTGCTTGGGCTACGGCTATAGCATATGCTACATTTTCTTGAGAGCCATCTCCGGAAGGAAAAACTGTTTTTAAAATTTTAACCATATAGGTCTCTTCTGAATCTTCTACCTCATCGAATAACCACTGGTAGCATGCCTTAGTTTTGTCTGGTTTTTTCCTACTTTAGAACCGTTTCAGATGAGACACTATTGTTAATTGGTTCTAAAAGTTTTCCAAATACAAAAAATGTAGAAGATTTAATCTTTGTTGTCAGTCCTGCGGGTCGTTAGCATAGCGGTTATGCTCCTAGGACTCAAATCGAGGGTTGCCGGTTCAAGTCCCCCCAGAGGTGATAATGGAAAAATACCAGCCGGTTAAGGAATTCTGTGGACCAATGGTTTGTCAGCTGGTCAGAAAATCAGAGGGCTTAATTAGGCAATTCCCATAGTTGGGTTGCAGGTATAGCAGCTAGTGTAGAACCTGCAGCCGGACTACTTAAATTAGGCACCAAAAGTGCACTGTGGCTAGATGCGTCCTCATCTATGGCCTGGGACTTTCGTCGGCGTTTATAGGTTGCCTAAATTGGGCAGTTGCCGTTGTAAAATCTGTGGCGGTGAAATGAAATGTGTTAGAACCCGATTTGGAATAACTGAAGTCACAAGACGTAATGCGAGGTCCAAGTCTGATGAAGATACTACATGAACTCATGGCAACGCAATCAGTGATACGATCCGTACCAACAGGTGTTCTGTCGGAACAATTGCCAGAGGGTTCTTGCTGGGAGGGTAAATGGTCGGTGCCCACCGGGCATTTGGGCATTCTGAAATAGGGCTAGCCGGATGATGCTACTATATATAGCTAACATATGTAATTAGTTGTCTGTTGATAATTAATAAAGTAAGCAACCGGTGCAGAGTTTAAAAAAAAAAATCTTTGTTGTCAAAGTACCCCGCAAAGCTCTAATCTTTTCCAAAAGCTAAATATATTAATTTAGTAAAATGCAATAATTAAAAAAAGGCGAATAATTTCAAAATATTTTTAAATATTTCGAATATATTCAAAAATAAGAAAAAACATATAAATTAAATAAAAAGGTTTTACTGGTCCGTGAAAATTCTTCATATAGTATGAATTCCATTGAGCTATCATAAACTTTCGTAAATTATCGCTCATACATAATTATCTACTTCTGCTTTTATCTGCTCTTCTGTAGAATAAATAGATTTTTCGATTAGTATTTTAGCCGCACCTTTAATCGTGTCCTTTAATAAAATTTATTAAATGATATTTATAAATATTAAATAACTTTAAATGATTTATAATATTATTAAAAAAAAATTTAAACTTAAATAATTACTTCTTTGAATGTTTTTTCATTAGTAAAATCGAAATTATTATCCATTTTTTCCCCCATCTCTTTTAACCAATTTTCTAGTCTTCCGACTTTGGAGTTAAGTTCTTGGAGTTGGTGAAGTATTTCTCCTTGGTTTTTNTACTTTTTCGACATTATCTGATTCTTCGTTAGATTTTTCTTCTTCTGTTTCATCTTCGGAGCTTGATACTGCAAATCCCGTGTTGTGTTTTAAGATCTCCTATTTGTTTCGAAACAATTCGAATTATTTAAATTAATTAAAAAAAAAATATTAATAAAAATATTAATAAAAATATTAATAAATACTTACTACATTTTTTGCAATCTTAGATTTAATTGCAGTATCAGACATCGTTATCTTATTATATTTCGGATTTAGCATTGCTTGGGCTATGGCTATAGCATATGCTACATTTTCTTGAGAGCCATCTCTGGAAGGAAAAACTTTTTTTAAAATTTTAACCATATAGGTCTCTTCCGAATCTTATACCTCATCGAATAACCACCGGTAGCATGCCTTAGTTTTGTCTGATTTTTTCCACTTTAGAACCGTTTCAGGTGAGGCACTATTGTTAATTGGTTCTAAAAGTTTCCCAAATACAAAAAATGTAGAGGATTTAATCTTTGTTGTCAAAGTACCCCGCAAAGCTCTAATCTTTTCCAAAAGCTAAATATATTAATTTAGTAAAATGCAATAATTAAAAAAAGGCGAATAATTTCGAAATATTTTTAAATATTTCGAATATATTCGAAAATAAGAAAAAACATATAAATTAAATAAAAAGGTTTACTGGTCCGTGAATATTCTTCATATAGTATGAATTCCATTGAGCTGTCGTAAACTTTTGTAAATTATCCTTATAATTCGCTCGTACATAATTATCTACTTCAGCTTTTATCTGCTCTTCTGTAGGATAAATAGATTTTTCGATTAGTATTTTAGCCGCACCTTTAATGGTGTCCTTTAATAAAATTTATTAAATGATATTTATAAATATTAAATAACTTTAAATAATTTATAATATTATTAAAAAAAAATTTTAAACTTAAATAATTACTTCTTTGAATGTTTTTTCATTAGTAAAATCGAAATTATTATCCATTTTTTCCTTCATCTCTTTTAACCGATTTTCTAGTCTCCCGACTTTGGAGTTAAGTTCTTGGAGTTGGTGAAGTATTTCTTCTTGGTTTTCAATAATCTTAGCTAAGGTTCTCGCTTGTAATTTTATTTAAATATATTATAATTAATAAAAGATTAATAAATTAAAAAGAATTATGTTTAAAACTTTTAAATACATTCGGAAGTATTCGAATCTTCGTAACTCCAATTCCAAGATTATCAAATCTATCTGAAAAGCTTTGAGTCAGTTCAGAACCTCTTGTTACTTCTAGAGATCCTTTTTCCTTATTAGACTTTTTGCTTGAGGCCTTCTTTGAACTTTTCTTTGCAGCGACTTTCATTCCTTTAAACATTTCTAAAATATTTTAAGATAAAAAATGATAAAAAAACTTAAATGAAGTTAGTAGTGTAGTTAGTATTAAATAATAAACGGAAGACTTAAAATTTAAACATAAATTAAAAAAAAAAAACTAAAATAAAAATAAATAAATAAGAAGCTTAAGGAGTAAAGAAAATTTTAATATTAAATGAATAAAAATAGTTGGAATATTATCGAGAAGTTGCTTGAAGTTTAAACTGTGTGCAAGGTTGCAAAATGTTGAAATGTAAAATAATGAAAACAATGTTGATTGTCTATCTAATTATATACTATTTATAGTAATATTTTCTAATTGTATCCTATTTATAGTAATATTTTATTAATCCTGGTGTAGCAGAATTAAGCCAAAATTACGCAAAATTTTCTTAATGATGCTGCAGCAGCTAACTAAGTAAAAAATGTTCCTGGGCCAATTTTACTATTGAGCAGGCCTATTTTTTAAAAATTTTCCTTTTTGGTGGCTAAAAAATCAAAAAATTTTAATTTCCGGCCAAAATTAAGAATTTTGAAGATCATCAGCCTAAATTACTTAATGCAGTTTTATTATATATAATTTTTTTTTGCGTATTATTGATTAACATTATCTTACTTTCTAAAATAAATATAAACATTTTAAATAGTTGCGCATATGTTTGCATCTATGTCCAAATAATTAATATATTTATCGCACTATTTTTAAAACAGAAAAATGTTAACGTAACAATTTAATATATATTATAAAAATAACTATAGCAGAGGTCTTTTTCAATTTTTAACAGCTCCCTAACTTGTTTAGTGCGTCGAAAGTGCATTGGGATTGCCAAGTGTAACTCGGGTTTGCATTATAAGAGCATCTTCCTGCATTGCGAATACAAAGTAAAATTTCCAATTATATAACATAATTAGAAATTTACATTGTACTAACAACGCAGGAAGATGCTCTCCTTTTGCCAACCTGGGCTACTCTTGACGCACTCCTAATGAATTAAAGCAAGGTAGAGCAGCTGTTAAAAATCGAAAAAGACCTCTGCTAATAACACCTAGTTTGCATTAATTTAAAATAATTCGCAGATTTTTGAATAGAGTTAAATATTTATATATTGTAGCTTTATTACTTTTTGGAATAAATCTATTTAATTCGAAATGCATTGCATTAATTTAAAGTTTATGAAATCAAATGTATTATATTCATTAAAAAATTATATATAAATAAGATGAAATGTTTTATTTGCTCTTTGTATTAAATTTTTTTGATTCAATTAACTTTTACATACTTAAAACATTTCAAACCTTTTTAAAGTTATAAAATTTATCTTCTTAAAAAGTCTGACTTCAAATGCACTTTCTGCCCATGTACTTTTGCAAAGCGCAATTCATTATCTAAACATATGAAAGTTTGTATTTTTATTGGCAATGAAGATGAACAACTCTTTGCGAATAATACTGCTTAAGTTCACAATTATTCGAAACCAATTAAACAAAATCAAAATAAAAATTTTGATATTAATGAATATAAATCAGATAGTGAATCTTCTGACAAAAAGATATCATTTAAAGATATCAAGTTTCGCAAATCTTCGAAAGTAGTTAAAGATATTCAATTCGATTCTAATAGTAATCTTGATAGCACTCTTGCTAGTCCTTTGCATGTATCTAATGCAGATAAACTAGCTAGTGATTTTGATAATATGTCATTTGAATTAGATAATTCTAATATAAATTCGAACATGTTTGAAGTTGACCCAACTTCTAATTTACTTGACGATCTTGAAACCACTATTGATGATGATCAGGAATTTTCTAATGATAATTCTACCTACTTCGAACATATTCAAAGCTCTTCTTCAAATGAAAAAATTGATCAGAAACATGAAGAATTTTCTAATGAAGCTTACGCTGATTTAATGGTTTTGGTTACTAAATATAAATTAAGTAATGCAGCTGNTGTTGTCAAAGTACCCCGCAAAGCTCTAATCTTTTCCAAAAGCTAAATATATTAATTTAGTAAAATGCAATAATTAAAAAAAGGCGAATAATTTCGAAATATTTTTAAATATTTCGAATATATTCGAAAATAAGAAAAAACATATAAATTAAATAAAAAGGTTTACTGGTCCGTGAATATTCTTCATATAGTATGAATTCCATTGAGCTGTCGTAAACTTTTGTAAATTATCCTTATAATTCGCTCGTACATAATTATCTACTTCAGCTTTTATCTGCTCTTCTGTAGGATAAATAGATTTTTCGATTAGTATTTTAGCCGCACCTTTAATGGTGTCCTTTAATAAAATTTATTAAATGATATTTATAAATATTAAATAACTTTAAATAATTTATAATATTATTAAAAAAAAATTTTAAACTTAAATAATTACTTCTTTGAATGTTTTTTCATTAGTAAAATCGAAATTATTATCCATTTTTTCCTTCATCTCTTTTAACCGATTTTCTAGTCTCCCGACTTTGGAGTTAAGTTCTTGGAGTTGGTGAAGTATTTCTTCTTGGTTTTCAATAATCTTAGCTAAGGTTCTCGCTTGTAATTTTATTTAAATATATTATAATTAATAAAAGATTAATAAATTAAAAAGAATTATGTTTAAAACTTTTAAATACATTCGGAAGTATTCGAATCTTCGTAACTCCAATTCCAAGATTATCAAATCTATCTGAAAAGCTTTGAGTCAGTTCAGAACCTCTTGTTACTTCTAGAGATCCTTTTTCCTTATTAGACTTTTTGCTTGAGGCCTTCTTTGAACTTTTCTTTGCAGCGACTTTCATTCCTTTAAACATTTCTAAAATATTTTAAGATAAAAAATGATAAAAAAACTTAAATGAAGTTAGTAGTGTAGTTAGTATTAAATAATAAACGGAAGACTTAAAATATAAACGTAAATTAAAAAAAAAAAACTAAAATAAACAATAAATAAATAAGAAGCTTAAGAAGTAAAGAAAATTTTAATATTAAACGAATAAAAATAGTTGGAATACTGTTGGAATATTATTGAGAAGTTGCTTGAAGTTTAAACTATGCGCAAGGTTGCAAAATGTTGAAATGTAAAACAATGAAAACAATGTTGATTGTCTATCTAATTATATTATTTATGGTAATATTTTCTAATTGTATCCTATTTATAGTAATATTTTATTAATCCTGGTGTAGCAAAATTAAACCAAAATTACGCAAAATTCTATTAATGAAGCTGCAGCAGCTAACTAAGTGAAAAATGTTCCTGAGCCAATTTTACCATTCAGCAGGCCTATTTTTTAAAAAATTTTCTTTTTGGTGGCTAAAAAATCAAAAAATTTTAATTTCTGACTAAAATTAAGAATTTTGAAGATCATTGGCCTAAATTACTTAATGCAGTTTTATTATATATAATTTTTGCATATTATTGATTAACATTATCTTAATTTCTAAAATAAATATAACAGTTTAAATAGTTGCGCATATGTTTGCATCTATGTCCAAATAATTTTAATACATTTTATCGCACTATTTTTAAAACAGAAAAATGTTAATGTAACAATTTAATATATATTATAAAAATAACTATAGCAGAGGTCTTTTTCAATTTTTAACAGCTCCCTAACTAGTTTAGTGCATCAAAAGTGCATTGGGATTGCCAAGTGTAACTCAGGTTTGCATTATAAGAGCATCTTCCTGCATTGCGAATACAAAGTAAAATTTCCAATTATATAACATAATTAGAAATTTACATTGTACTTACAATGCAGGAAGATGCTCTCCTTTTGCCAACCTGGGCTACTCTTGACGCACTCCCAATGAATTAAAGCAAGGTAGGGCAGCTGTTAAAAATCTAAAAAGACCTCTGCTAATAACACCTAGTTTGCATTAATTTGAAATAATTCGCAGATTTTCGAATGGAGTTAAATATTTATATATTATAGCTTTATTCCTTTTTGGAATAAATCTATTTAATTCGAAATGCATTGCATTAATTTAAAGTTTATGAAATCAAATGTATTATATTCATTAAAAAATTAGATATAAATAAGATGAAATGTTTTATTTGCTCTTTGTATTAAATTTTTTCGATTCAATTAACTTTTACATACTTAAAACATTTCAAACCTTTTTAAAGTTATAAAATTTATCTTCTTAAAATGTCTGACTTCAAATGCACTTTCTGCCCACGTACTTTTGCAAAGCGCAATTCATTATCTAAAATATAAAAGTTTGTATTTTTATTGGCAATGAAGATGAACAACTCTTTGCAAATAATCCTGCTCAAGTTCGCAATTATTCAAAACCAATAAACAAAATCAAAATGAAAATTTTGATATTAATGAATATAAATCAGATAGTGAATCTTCTGCCAAAAAGATATCATTTAAAGATATCAAGTTTTGCAAATCTTCGAAAGTAGTTAAAGATATTCAATTCAATTCTAATAGTAATCTTAATAGAACTCTTGCTAGTCCTTTGCATATATCTAATGCAAATGAACTTGCTAGTAATTTTGATAATATGTCATTTGAATTAGATAATTCTAATATAAATTCGAACATGTTTGAAGTTTACCCAACTTCTAATTTACTTGACGATCTTGAAACCACTATTGATGATGATCAGGAATTTTCTAATGATAATTCTACCTACTTCGAACATATTCAAAGCTCTTCTTCAGATGAAGAAATTGATCAGAAACATGAAGAATTTCCTAATGAAGCTTACGCTGATTTAATGGTTTTGGTTACTAAATATAAATTAAGTAATGCAGCTGGAAATGCTATTATTTCATTTTTTAATAAGCATTCAAAACATTCAAAATCACCATTACCAAAAAATATTAGACAAGGAAAAGAGTTTATGAATAATATTAAATCTAACTTGTCATATAAGAAAACCAAAGTATTAGATCTTGATGATACTGAGTATTTCTTATACCATATGCCATTAATCAGCTGTATTGAAAATATATTAAAAATTCCTGATATAGCACAAAATTTAGAATTTGAATATAAAGAATTATATAAAACTACAGAGGTATATATACTTTTAATATTATTTGTAAATACAATATTTATTTTGTTTTTATTAATCTATTTTTATTTTTTTTAAAGGATGGTAAAGAGATTATTTATAAAGAGCAAAATAATGGAATGTGGTGGAAAACTGCTCAAAATTCTTTGCCTATAGGATCAAAACTTTTATCAATTATTTTATATTCAGACGCAACAAATTGTGACACATTGGGTAAAAGCCAGCTTCACCCAATATATATATCACTAGGAAATATACCTACATGGCGAAGAAATAAGCAGGATGCAAAGCAGTTATTGGGTTATTTGCCAATAATTAAAACATCTGCTAAAAATAAACCAATAGTCAGACAAACATTTCATAAATGTTTAGAAATTTTATTAGAACCAATTCGAAACTATTCGAACTTGGGTATAAATATGTTAATTAATAACAAAGTTGTCTGGTTATATCCGAAAGTTTCGACTATAATCGCAGATTGGCCAGAAGCTGCTACCTTTTGTCTGACTTATAAATCAACAAATTCAAATCACCCTTGTCATTTTTGTTTAGTAAATAGAGATGATTTGGCAAATACGACCCGTTCTAAACATGATTTGGTGCTTAGAAATCATGAAAATATGCGAAACTGTCTTAATAATAGTGAAGAAAATTCAGTATGTATAGAATCCATACCAAATTACTTTTGGAACTTTAAGTAAGTTTATTGTTTTATTTATTTTATTTTATTCTAATAATTTCGAAATAATTTAAAAATATTCGGAATACTAAAAATATTTAAAGAGTACAAAACAAACTTTACTTTAGATACTTATTTTAGAATTAAATAATTTCGAATTATTGCGAATTATTTTAAAATGGGTCAAAATATTTTAAATATATTTAGAATTCAAATGCAAATTTTACTTTTACGATGATTAATTAATGCTATTCGTTTCGCAACCATGTGAATAATATTAAACTATTTCGAACTTTTAAATATTATAACTACGCAATATATAATCATTATTAACATTTATACTTTTATTAATTTTAGTGATATGAATATTTATGAAGCAACAGTTATTGATAGAATGCATCATTTAGATTTGGGATTATTTAAACATCAAATTAATTTTACATGCAGTCTATTAAAAGAAAGATATGGAGCTTCAATTCTGGATACTATTGATAATAGATTAGCTAATATTCCAAGATTTCCAGAACTTAAAATTTTTAAAAATGGGATTCAATCACTTGCTAGAATTACTGCAAATGAGTATCGTAACCTTATGAAGGTTATGATATTTGTTCTGGACAACCTGGATATTGACGAATCTGTTCAAAATAAGTTATTGAAGCTTTATGAAGATTGGAATAATATGTATCTTTTAAGTCGATATGAAGAATTCACTGATAGCGACTTAAACGATTTTGAGGTATGTAAATAATTTCGCAACTTTGCGAATATTTTAGAATTATTTGAAAAATTTAAATTAAATAATTTTATTATCGAATATTAATATAGTTTTATTTTATTTAGAATCTAATAATAAATTGGGCTCAACAATTTACTAAACTTTTTAAAACAAATTCTGCTTCTAAATTAAAGTTTCCAAAATTGCATTCATGGGTCTATCATACTACTGATTTAATTAAAAAATATGGTTGTTTGAATGGATTTTCTACTGAAACTTATGAAAGTCTTCATAAAGATTTTGTTAAAACACCATATTATTTAAGTAATAAACAAAATATAGAGGATCAAATAATGAAAGTGGTAATAATTGTTTAATTATTAATAATGTTTATAATATTTTTTTAAAAGTTAACTAAATTTATTTATATTAAATAGGTTCAAAGACAGGCTATTGCATCAAATTTGTTATCAAGCAAACTAAAAAATTCCAAAACTATAAATCCTTTTAAATTTACTAATTTAATTTGGACATTTGGTTTAAATAATGCTCAGGAATTTATTGATCACAGATTAAAAAATTATAGGCCAAATTCTAAAATATATTCTGGGCTTGAACATTTATTAGAATATTTAACTATATATTTTAGTTCAACAAACCAAAATAATTATATAATTAATATATATAGCTCAGTAACTTTAGAAAATGGTTCTATAATTTGAGCAACAGATAATTTTTATGGAAAAGCCTGGTATAGCAATGTAGCAGTTGCTATGGATTCTGAAGAACTATTTGAATATTTGACAGATAAAGGAATTTGTTATGGACAGGTACAGTATTTGTTGTATTTTTTTTTTAGATTTTTAAAATATTAATTTTTTAATATTTAATTTTTTAGATATACT
Organism: Gigaspora rosea; assembly: GCA_003550325.1. NCBI lineage: Eukaryota > Fungi > Glomeromycota > Glomeromycetes > Diversisporales > Gigasporaceae > Gigaspora > Gigaspora rosea. The sequence continues at coordinate 310,235 of QKWP01000430.1, forward strand.
TATTAATCAAAGTTGAAACTACTGAAGGAAATGTGGATAATCTCGCATTAATTCGGTGGTATGATTTTAAGTCTAAAAGGAATCAATATCATTATGGATGTCCTAGACTTAAATTAACGGAATTATATAATATAGTTAATGTTGAAGCAATTAAAAATAATGTTCATATAATTCCACGCTTTGATAAAACTAATGATTATTTAGTAAATAAGTATATCTTCTAATAAAATTAAATCAGTTTAGAAAAATTTAAAATAGTTCGAAATGTTTCGCATTAATTAAATACATATAAAATTCTATAGAGTAAAAACCTTAAATTTAAAGTTCAGTATATTAAACTATTTAAAAGACGATATTAAGTATAAAAATTTAAAAAATATTTCGCTCAATATCGAATAAACTTAAACATAATTTTAATTATTTAAAAGTTTTCGAAACTATTAATTATCACAATTAACTAAAATATCGAAAAATAAAGAAAGTATTTCGAATATATTTAAATAACTTGAATGATTCAATTTATCAATAAAACAAAATTAGAATAGTTTATTCTGGAAAAATTCAAAATATTTCGCAAAACGTAAACATTATTTTATTGATTTTCATAAATCTGACCAATAGAAGAATTTATAATTTATTTGACCAATATGGTAAATTATGTTGTTTTGAATTTCATTATCTGACCAATAGAAAAATTTAAATTTATTTAACCAATATAGTAATTTTACATTGTATAATTTATTTGGAATATGGATTGACATTTTAAAAAATTTTAATTGCAAATTTCAATGAAGTTTAAAGCTATTTTAATGATTTAATTCACAAGATAGCTTCAAATTTTGTCGAGATATGAACTGTGAAAATTAAAAAGTCTTGAAGAATTTAAATAACGCAAATAAAATTATAGAGTTTTAGAAACCAAATAATAAACTGGAATATTAAACAAAAGTAGAAAAGACAGAAATTAAAGTATTCGCAACAGTTCAGAGTATTTAAAAAATGATTCAATTATCAATTAAACAAAATTAGAATAGTCAGATCTACACGTACTCTCTCCAGTACACGTTAGTTTGGAGCAGAGTAATTTCAGTTTATTAAAATACATACGACTAGAAGAACAAGTGAGGCCACAGAAACTAGAGTAAACGGGGCTAGTCCCCTCAGAAGTAAGAAAAGAGACTGCAGTATGTTTGACGACGCTATATTCTCGGAAGAAATGGCGCCAAAAGACATAAAGTAGAAAAAGAAAATAAAAACAACAACAACAAAAAAACAAACAAAGTAAACAAGTCAACGAATACAGCTAAGAATATACAAGTCCTATCACAACAGGCTACAGCAAAAAACGATGCTAAGGTTTTAATAGAAATGAACACCAAAGGCACCCTCCCACAAGAGACTCAGGAACCTTTCTGGTACAACAAAACCGAACAAGAATTCAATGCTCTCAAAGATATTATGAACGTGCAAACTACTTCCATGGACACACAAATGTCTACAGAGATTGAACAACCTGTTCCGGGTCCTTCCAAGGCTGCGCTGACTGAGGTGGTAGCTGAAGACTTGATCGTAGAACAAAAGAAACTCATAGAAGAATGCTCACTTTCGGACGAGGATTTAGGCCTAGAACCAAAACCAAAACAAAACATCTCCGAACGTAAACCAGAAAAGAGGAAGGAACCTTCCTCAATAAGTCCCGACAAGAAATGAACTTCATTTTTTCCCAAGCTGAAAAGAGGTCAATCGACCTATTCGATTTTCTCCCCAAGACAAAATATTAGATCAAATAACGATAATGCACTAATAATCGATATTCAAGGAATGCTAGGTTCATTCAACAGATTATGTCTTCCATGTTTAATCAGGTTAAATACGACGTTAGTGCCGCCAAGCAGCACTTCACTAAAGGGGTCCGTATGCACTTAGAAATTACCTTTATCAACGATGAAAAATGAAAACATATACCGCCGAGGGCATCGTTATATTTAACAAGACTTACTACGGATACATTCCGACCGACGGCAGAAAATCCTTTCTACTGGTCAGATGCCGCAATGTACCCTTAGGTAACAAAAATGAGGTTTCAGAGGCTCTACTGGTGGCCTTCGAAAATTTCAGAAAAATTGCCGCCATCAAACCTCTCATGATCGAAGGCACTCCCTATCTGACAGATCAATGGGTGGTCATCTTTGAAACAACCGATGACCTGGACCTAGAAAAGAACCTACCATGATTCACCCACGTTTGGAAAATTAAGGTTTCTACTGAATGGAAATCTGCCCAAAAGTTTGCTACTTTTGCGACCAGGAAGGTCACATAAAAAAAGACTGCATCCAATTTAAGGAATCTATCGAATCTAGACAAAACGCACGCATGAATAAGGACCTGGGAAATGTGGACAACAGCCCAGTAGAGGAAATAGACACGGAGCTTTTAATAACTCCTCCCTAGAACGAAAACACCACAAGCCTGACACCCTCTTTGGAAAATGAGGTAACAATGGAGGAAGCAACAAAGACCATCACAGATGGCGTTTTACCGGAAAAGGAAACAGCAGGACAGTTATCACCGCAGGTGGGGGAAAAAACCAGGTGACACCAGAGGAGGCAGTTCCCCGATCGGTGCAACCTCCCTCTAGGGGCACGGGCGATCTGGCCCAAACCAGGGAACCACCACGTGATGAATTAGCCGGGGCATATACTGACCCCCAGAACAACTTGGTCTCCTTAACACAAATAACCACATTATCAGAACCGTCAACGAAGGCTACAATTAACACTAACCCACCTGAAAATGATGGCTTTACCATAGTCACCTACAAACGTCCAACTCCTACAAGGAGTGTAATCAACAGTACAACGAAGCAGTTCCAAGTAAGAATGTCCTCCTATAGCGATATAAGAGGACGGGTTCTCCCGAACCATATCTAACCCAAAAGGGTTCATACCTTTTACGTAAATATGTCTGTTAACCAAAGAATAAAAGTAGCTACACTCAACGTAAAAGGACTAATTAATGCAAATAAGAGACAAAATACATTCATTCTTCTAAAATCATATAATTTGGACATTATCATGTTACAAGAAACAAATTTGAAAGACGCAAAGCTTAGAGACTTTTTAAGTCAGCAATGGTAGTATGCATCCATTTGGTCTAGTAAGACTGCCATTTTAGCAGGAAACAAAAAAATCGAATTTATACATTCTCAAATTTCTCACGATGACAGAGTGATAACGGTTAAGATACATTACCAGGGGAGGACGTTTAGGATAACAAATGTGTATGCACCTCCATGCCCAGAAAATAGAATCAAATTCCTTTGAGGATTGGTCACCACCAAGAGAGGAGGAATTAATTGAAATCGTCGGAGGTGACTTCAATACCAACATCTCCCCTAACAAAAATAGAGTCAGCCAAGCTCCACAACAGCACGATCCCACTAGAAAGACTTTACAAAAAAAGATGGAAAATTTTCACAACGTAAATGATTTTTCAGAAGAAGACCCATTTCTGACTTACTTCCAAAATACCAGAAACAACAGCAGAATGGGAACCTGCATAGACTACATTTTCATAGATAGAAACTTCAGACATAATTTTTCTGGTATTAAAACTCTCTTTGGCAACTCGGACCACCTATTAGTAGAGTGTTCGCTTTCCTTTGGACCAATCAAGAGACACAGTGTGCAGTGGCGGTTTGACAAAAACTGCTTCCAGAATGTCAGGTTGAGTCAAGAAGTCATAGAGGAAATCAAGGACCCTGGATCCATACAAGATTGGGACAGATACAAACTGAACATTCAGTCAATAATCAGAGCTTTCCGCAAACCAAAGTCCACAGAGACAAAGCTAGAAGGACTCCACAAAAAGTTGACACACTTAAAAATAGCCTGGTCCAGAAATTCAGAATGGACACACTTAGATGAACAAATAACAAACCTGACGAATCTCATTGAGGAAGAAAATTCTGATCTCACAAATAAATGGCTTCTCAGGTCCAAGGCCAAATGGATCAAAAAAGGTGAAAAGTCGACAAAGTATTTTTTTGCAAGATACAAGTCGAGACAAAACCAAAACAAACTAGATGAGATCAAGGTTCCTGACAACGGAAATTCAGAAAACATAGATGTCCTGCAGCATATACAACAATTCTTTACACAAATCTACACTCCAGAGCCCATGGATAGATTGGAAGCAGAAAAGTTTGTAAAGGATCTCCCTGCGGTCACAGATGCAATGAACAATGATATGCTTAAACCCATAACCGCAGAGGAAGTTTCGCAGGTTATTTGTTCTCTTCCTAATAACAAATCTCCCAGAACAGACGGGCTCACCTACGAGTTCTACAAGCTCACAAATGAAACAATAACCCCGGTCTTAGTGAAGGTTTTCAACAAGGTCTTAGAAGGAGGTTCCATGCCAATATCCTGGCACAAGAGCCTAATTACGCTAATACCAAAAAAAGAGAGGATCTATTTCTTGTGAAAAATTGGCACCCCATCTCAATGGTCAACGGGGACACTAAAATCTTTATAAAAATTCTGGCAGATAGAATGAATGAAATATGTAGGGCAGTTATACCGGAACACCAACAAGGTTTTATCAAGGGCAGGTTCATAGTCGACGCCGCCATGGATATAATGACCACCCTACGAAAGTCACGTGACTCAACCATTCAGCATTGGATTTTACTGATCGACCAGGCTAAAGCTTTCGACAGAGTCAATCATGATTTTTTGGCCCTCATAATGGAGAAGATGAAATTTGACAAGAGAATTATAGAATTGATAAAAGGCCTCTTTAAAAACCAAATGGCCCACATCATTGGAGGGGGCTCTATATCTTCCCTGTTCACAGTAGGGCGGGGAGTGAGACAAGGGGACCCCCTCTCTCCCCTGCTCTACATACTTGCATTCGAACCGCTTCTTCTGCAGATAGACAAGAAGATCAGGGGTATACCCTTGGGACCAAATTGTTCATTTAAACTTACAGCTTACGCCGATGACCTTTCCCTGGAAATCGGTTCTCGTTCAGACTGGGAAACTTCCATTAAAATGTTTGAGGACTACGAGAAAGCCTCAAATGCCAGAATAAACAAGAAAAAAACCAAACTAGTCCCTCTTACGCCCTCTGCAGAAGTTGTAAACTTACCAGGGGAAGAACTTTATGAGAAGGTCCCTGAACAAACCTCCTTCAAAATCCTAGGCTTCGAAGTTTTGAGAGATGGCTCTCCAAAGAAAGGACTTTGGGAGGAAATTATTAACAAAATAAAGGCTCAAATAGAAAAATTAAACGCGAGGAATCTCTCATTTAAAGGGAAGATAATGTTGGCCAAGTCCCTGGTTCTTTCTAGAATGTGGTACGCCGTCTACATTCTTCCCCCTAAAAGAAAACACATATCCGCAATTAATGACCTCATCTCAAACTGGATAAAACACAAATCCAAGTTTCTCCCCAAATATGCCCATTACAAAAGAACACTGTCGAAGGCGGATTGGGTGCTCCGGTCATCCAGAACATGTTAAATGCACGACTCATAATGATTTGGAAGCGTTTGTATACAAGTAGCGCCACTTGGGCCTGTCACGTAAGAAACGTAATTTCAGGGGAGATTAGGTCCAAAATGAATCTCAGTGTTTTACAAGTGCTAAAGTCAACTCCAATCAATAAGAAGGCCTGGCTAAAAGAATGGAGGGGACACATACACACTTGGATTAAATTAGGAGGTGATATTTCATCGACGTGCAACTGGCCGTGGACACTAGAAGCTTTGACAATTGGCAAAACAAATAGTCAGGAGATGACGGTCAAATGGATAGTGCAGCGATTAAATACAATAAGATGCGGAATCAGCGTAACTTCGGACAATAACCAACCGGACAATTTTAGTTGGCTAAAAACAAAAAAGCACATTAACAAAAAGCTAGACATCTGCTGGCGGATGTACCACAGGGCCTTACCTCTCGGGTACCGAACATNCCAACGCAAAGACGACAAGAACGAGATGACCACCCTTGCAACTACCCAAGGACCACCAAGAATTAAAAGGCAAAGGTGCACGAAAATTCCACCCACGACCACGAGAATGCCGAAGAGAAGCAGAATCTGAAACAAAAGAAAACAGGAGCTACACTGATGAAAAATCGTGTATAAACAAGACCACCAAGTGACAAAAACCAGAAACAGCACTTACCTGACTCACCAACGACGAAATCGTAAGAGCTTCAAACGTCAAAGAAGACCGTAACACCGAAAAAAAAAACTATAACGAAGCGAACGTACACAGACTGACGAAGACACCCGCTAATATGACGAAGTCTACAAGTTCCAAGAAACGACGATTCCAAGATTTAACTACAATCCCACGGTTTCAAGATCTATATTTTAAAAAAAAAAAAGAAAGAGAGTTAAAAATGTGTAAAATCGGAAAAACCCAAATTTAATATTACACATGATCTTCCGGTGTAATATAATGACTACACTATGATGATGACCGACCGAACACGTACTATGAAGCGTTATCGAAACTAAGAGCCATAACCACGAAAATTTATACTAACGGTTACTTGCGTTACTTACTTCGAAGCTATGCAAAGCATTCGATGAACATTAAATAATTAATCGAAAAAGATAACAATAGACAAAAACTTTACTACACTTAAATTTTTTTTTAGACACAGTAAACAAAACTTTAATATTTATTAATTATTAATTCGAAACATTTTAAACTTTATTATTTATTACTCATATTATTTACAAAATTTCGAAAAATTTAAGAATATTATTTACAAAAATAATTAAACTATATACAAAAAGAATTTGTAGCATATTAATATTATTTCTAGCTTCTTCATCTCTCCTCCTTTCTTCTTCTGCAATTCTTCTTCTCAGAGCCCTATTTTCATCTTCTAAATTTGCAGCCTGTGATCTCCATCTATTAACCTCAAGAACCAACCGATTATGATTGCTCAATTGTTGAAGGGCCTCAATGTCCGGAGGATTTCTTTCTTGCTCTTCCTCCTGGAAGTTAATTATACGGTTTTGAAATGCCGCCAA
>QKWP01000431.1:5269-32853 GCA_003550325.1 Gigaspora rosea
ATTTTTTTATTTTTTAATTATTTTTAATTATTTTTTAATCTTTTATTTAATTTTTATTTAATTATTTTTTTTGATTCTTATTTTTATTCATTTTCATTATTTATTTTTTATTTTATTTATTGTCCCTTGTATCTATAAGATAAGTATTTTGGTTACATTTTTTTATTTTATTTTATTTTATTAAATATATTTAAATATTTTCCCTTTTTTTATTTTATAGTTTTTTCATTTGGTGATGATAATCACTAGTTACACAAAATCAAACCGGTATATAACTGATAAGTTAAGTTTTTTTTTTTTATTAAATTAAAAAATTCTTTTTATTTTTTATATACAGTACTAATTTTTTTAATTTTTTTTTTTGATTTTTGGGTTCTTGTCGTTGGAGCTGTTCACTTTGGTACCTCTCTTCTTTCGCCGTTGGAGTCGTATAGTATTCCGGTGCTTGAAAGCTAATGCTGAATTATACATTCTTGCGGCGAAATGAGCGTAAAGGTGGATCAGTCTCAGTAAGAAGGGAATCAAGAGGAGGGTGGAGAGTATATTTCGGTTCACAGCGGAGCTTTATATTTTCAGATAAGTATGCAGGGATTTGTTTCATGGGTTTTTCGTTGCTGGAGCTGCCCATTTCGGTGCTTCACCGTTGGAGTTGTCCTTTCTGTTATTTTTTCTTTGTCGGTGTTTCTTTTATTGTTGATACTATGAAATATTTAGAAATATTTTGCATATTCGAAATATTATTCAAATTATAAATTATAAATAATGAATCATCTTGATTTATATTTTTTGTAATTTTGTAAACTTATGAAAGTTTACAAAAGATTAAAATAATTATATAGTAACTTTTTAATAAAATTAATGCTTGAAAACTTTTAAAATATTTTCAATACTACAAAATATTTTGAAAGCTTTTGCATATTTGTAACACTATTCAAAAGTATAAGCTATAAACAATGATAAAATATAGCATTATAAATTCTTGTAATTTAGTAAATAAAGCTAAAAGAAATTTGCTTTAGATAAATAGGTTTGTTCAAATTTGTCATATTTTAAAAACTATAATTTATTTTGAAACATAGCATAAAAATATAAAAATTTTTTTTATATTTTAATATTTTAAATCATTCAATTTTTAATTGTATTACGAATTTTCTATTATGTCAAAAAAATGCTTTTTGCAATATTCTGAAAAATCTTAAAGTAATCTATTAAAGAAATTATATGAAGTATTGCGAAATGTTTTAAATGTATTTGCTTTAATTTTATACATTATTGCTAATTGTCTACTTGTAAAATATTTTTCAATACTTTGAAATATTTTGAAACTTTTTGTGTTTTCTTAGGCTTATTCAATAATATATATAATAAATAATGAATCACTTGATTTATATTTTTTGTTACTTTGTGATTTCATGAAAGTTTACAAAAGATTATAAAATAATTAGTAACTATTTAATAAAATCAATGCTTAAACAAACACTTGAAAACTTTTTTCAATATTATGAAAGTTTTTGCATACTTGTAATACTATTCAAAAGTATAAGCTATAAACAATAATAAAATATGATATAAATTCTTGTAATTTGGTGAATAAAGCTAAAAGAAATTTGTTTAGATAAATATTTCGTTTAAATTTGTTATATTTTAACAACTATAATTTATTTCGAAATATAGCGTAAAAATATAAAATTTTTTTTATATTTAATATTTTAAATTGTATTATGAATTTGCTATTATATCAAAAAAATGACTTTTGCAATATTCCAAAATATCTTAAAGTATTTAATCTATTGAAGAAATTATGCGAAGTATTGCGAAATTTTTAAATATATTTGCTTTAATTTTATAAATTTCTTGTGTTTTAAAAAATAATCTATAAATTATATTTTCTGAAAACTTTTCTAATTTTTGTTATTTTTATTATCAAAATATATATTTATTTATTATTTTAAATAATATTATCTAGGGGTTAGTAAAATTATGAAGGCAACTCAAATGTTATTGAAGTTTAATTATAATACAAAAATTGTCATTTTATATAAAAATTATATAAAATTTATTTGTATTGTGTTAGACTAGTCAAAGTTTTGATTATTAATTTTTTAAAAATAACGTATCTACTGAGATATTTTTTTTTTTGAAACTCAAAATAGACAAAAGTAAGTAATGAATTATAAAGAATTTTATAGCTGTTCTTTTATTGTTAAAAAACCTGAATCATATATTTATGCTCAATTATTGTAAGATAAAAGAAATAAAAGTAAGAAATCATATACATGACTTGAAGCTTATAAGCACCTTAAAATAGCATATGAGTTTTATTATAATATTGAATGTAAAAATAAAGAATTGCTTTCAGAATCCATATATAACAGTATTCAACTATCAAAAGAAGCTGAAGATTATCTATTAGTATGTTTGATCAATACTTACATATGAAGTAGGCAATAGTCTTGGCGATGATTTAAAGAATACATTCCAAAAAAAGGTTCATCTAGTTTACAAAAAAATATCAAAGCAATAAATACAGATTTAAAAATAATACAAAGAAAAAATGCTTAACCAAAAGCAAAACTTGTTACATTTAAAAAAAAAGATGCTACCAGAAAATCTTGATTTAGCACATGGTCAGTTTAAGATTTGGGCCCAACATAGTGGAGCTATAAGTGCATTTGAAAAAGCATTTACATTATCCGATCTAAAGATTCTAATTTAAGTGTTAAAAATAAGTCAGTAAAGATAAAATAAAAAAAGAAAACAGCTTTTATAGATCTGCTTTTCAACCAATAAATAAAGTTTTTCGCTAGCTATGAGAACTTAAAAATATTTGACTAAAATATTGTATGAGAATTTTAAAATTAACCTAATATAGTCTTCACTCTACTGTAAGGATTTTAAAAACTACCAACTACTATAGAAAGAAAAATAAATAAAATATATGACATGCTTTCAAGGGAGGGATTACGCGGACCCTAAGCCATTTAATGCGATTCCCTGCGTCATATTATATTTATGTAAATTTCAAGGTGGTATTAAAAAACAGCTAGATTGCATATTTTTTGCAGAACAAACAAACTACCATTGCCAAAGCACTAAGCCATCTGCTTTGTTGAAGCAAGAAGATTGTGCGCATGTTCAATCACACAACTTGCCGAAGCAAACTCATGTCAAAAGCTATAGAAGTTGTTTTATCAACACAAAAACAATCCAACAAGAAAAAGAAACGCAATGTTCAGGCATGTAAAAACAATAAAATTTGCTAAAAAAAATGTAAAAAAATGATTTATATATGTAAGTAGGAAACTATGCTCTATGTGTGTAATAATTTAATCTCTATATAGTTCATTATATTTTGAGCTTTTTCTTATTGTCTAAAAAAGGATAATCAAAACATTAGTTATGCAGTAATTTGGCGCTTTACATCTTCAAGGGGCGAGTTTAGAGTTGTTACATTACTATGTAAATGTTACACCAATTTTAAAAAATCGATGATTTTTCATATAATCCGTTGACCCGGGTAATAGCTCTATTCAGTAGTTAATATTACATTTATAAAAGAGAGGAGCAAAAAAAAATAAAATTATATAATGCATTCATCTGTGAATAAGAACTTCGTACGTACAATTTTACAGCCAAAGAATGTACACAGCTTGAAATTTTGTTCCCCAAGTTCCTATTTCTTAAAAATTAATATAAAAAAGTATCGATTCAAATAATTGGTTTGTTATTGTTATTTCTGTAAAATTAAATGTTTATTTAAATATTTCTTACAGTTCGCTAGCTCTTCACAATCGAATAAAAAATAAAATTATTTTTTTTTTATTTTTTAATTGGTTTTAATTTTATATTTACTAGGAACATAGTACGAAGTACAAAGTGTATGGCTAACAGGTGTACGAAATCTTGAATCTTATTGGATGGCATATTCAAATCGATCATTTGATGCGCATTAACATTACATGTATCAAACGTATCCTGGGTTTTGTTTAATGTTCTATGAAAGTGTTTTTTGTGATAAACTTGTGGTTGTGTGCATCTTCTACATTCTGGTATGAGCCTCTATACCTGTTGTGCTTGCTACTTATGGTTAGTGTTCGGATCTAGATAATCTGTTTATCTAAAGATAGTTATCTGTTGAAAGACATTATCTGTTATCTATAAGTAGCTGCACGACATAATAATAAAAATTGGTAGCTAAATATTAGATGATCATTCAAATCTTAAAAAATTAATTAAATTAATAAGAAGGTTGTGTTGGGTTCAAAGATTTTGCGATTATGCATATCGATCAGTATTGGCAGTAGTATGTAGAATGGGTAATAAATTAGCGGGATCAAGAGGTAAATTGGAGGTTATCAATTGTAAAATTCAGCACCCAAATTTTTTAAATCATGTGAAATTATTTATTCAAAATATGTATGATTCATATATGAAGCAAATAGCAACGCAAAAAATGCACTGGATACAGTAATAATTAAATTAGTATCTCTACCTCGCTTCGCTTTGGACGATCATATTATGTGATCTGAAAAAAATTTTGGTGATAATAATATATTTTGATTTATAATTGATTTCAAATCTGGTTAAACCAAGCTAAATGGCTCCAGACAATTCGGTATAACTGAATGGCAAGTAACTACCTGATATTTTTTTTATACGTTTGATATAAATATGGTGGCTAATTCTGATTATCCCTTAGATTGTAGTAGAACACAGGCAAATTTGCCTGCGTTTTTGCACTTTTTTAGCTCTGATTTACTTTTTTAAAATACTAAAATAATTAAATAAAACTTTGTACAATTATATTTGAAAATAAGGATTACTTTTTTGCAAAATTAGTTTTTATATTATAAGAAAATAAATTATAGTTACATATAAGCTGAAAATAGATAATTTTAAGAAAAAATTTTTTTAAAAAATTTTATTACAATTTTTCTGCGATCTTATTTAGTTTTAGTTTTAGAACTATAGTTCTTAAGTCAATATTGTAGTTTATATAAAGGATGACAACTTTCATTATTGCAACTTTAATGATTTACTTGTAAAAATTAAGACTTGTATTAGAAGTAAAGATTTTTTTTATAGACGGGAACATATAAAATTTGAAAAAATCTAAAGAAAAATTTTAATAGTAAAAATGCCAATACAAGAACTTTAAACATTTATTATATTAAAGTTTTCTAATGATTTTAAAAAAATTTTATAACAAAGTTACTAAAACAAAACTTAAAGAATATTTTTTACTTAGAAAAGATATGGCTAAAATCAATATTTAAAATTTTATTAAAAATTTTAAAATACGCAGNTAATACTATTCAAAAGTATAAGCTATAAACAATAATAAAATATGATATAAATTCTTGTAATTTGGTGAATAAAGCTAAAAGAAATTTGTTTAGATAAATATTTCGTTTAAATTTGTTATATTTTAACAACTATAATTTATTTCGAAATATAGCGTAAAAATATAAAATTTTTTTTATATTTAATATTTTAAATTGTATTATGAATTTGCTATTATATCAAAAAAATGACTTTTGCAATATTCCAAAATATCTTAAAGTATTTAATCTATTGAAGAAATTATGCGAAGTATTGCGAAATTTTTAAATATATTTGCTTTAATTTTATAAATTTCTTGTGTTTTAAAAAATAATCTATAAATTATATTTTCTGAAAACTTTTCTAATTTTTGTTATTTTTATTATCAAAATATATATTTATTTATTATTTTAAATAATATTATCTAGGGGTTAGTAAAATTATGAAGGCAACTCAAATGTTATTGAAGTTTAATTATAATACAAAAATTGTCATTTTATATAAAAATTATATAAAATTTATTTGTATTGTGTTAGACTAGTCAAAGTTTTGATTATTAATTTTTTAAAAATAACGTATCTACTGAGATATTTTTTTTTTTGAAACTCAAAATAGACAAAAGTAAGTAATGAATTATAAAGAATTTTATAGCTGTTCTTTTATTGTTAAAAAACCTGAATCATATATTTATGCTCAATTATTGTAAGATAAAAGAAATAAAAGTAAGAAATCATATACATGACTTGAAGCTTATAAGCACCTTAAAATAGCATATGAGTTTTATTATAATATTGAATGTAAAAATAAAGAATTGCTTTCAGAATCCATATATAACAGTATTCAACTATCAAAAGAAGCTGAAGATTATCTATTAGTATGTTTGATCAATACTTACATATGAAGTAGGCAATAGTCTTGGCGATGATTTAAAGAATACATTCCAAAAAAAGGTTCATCTAGTTTACAAAAAAATATCAAAGCAATAAATACAGATTTAAAAATAATACAAAGAAAAAATGCTTAACCAAAAGCAAAACTTGTTACATTTAAAAAAAAAGATGCTACCAGAAAATCTTGATTTAGCACATGGTCAGTTTAAGATTTGGGCCCAACATAGTGGAGCTATAAGTGCATTTGAAAAAGCATTTACATTATCCGATCTAAAGATTCTAATTTAAGTGTTAAAAATAAGTCAGTAAAGATAAAATAAAAAAAGAAAACAGCTTTTATAGATCTGCTTTTCAACCAATAAATAAAGTTTTTCGCTAGCTATGAGAACTTAAAAATATTTGACTAAAATATTGTATGAGAATTTTAAAATTAACCTAATATAGTCTTCACTCTACTGTAAGGATTTTAAAAACTACCAACTACTATAGAAAGAAAAATAAATAAAATATATGACATGCTTTCAAGGGAGGGATTACGCGGACCCTAAGCCATTTAATGCGATTCCCTGCGTCATATTATATTTATGTAAATTTCAAGGTGGTATTAAAAAACAGCTAGATTGCATATTTTTTGCAGAACAAACAAACTACCATTGCCAAAGCACTAAGCCATCTGCTTTGTTGAAGCAAGAAGATTGTGCGCATGTTCAATCACACAACTTGCCGAAGCAAACTCATGTCAAAAGCTATAGAAGTTGTTTTATCAACACAAAAACAATCCAACAAGAAAAAGAAACGCAATGTTCAGGCATGTAAAAACAATAAAATTTGCTAAAAAAAATGTAAAAAAATGATTTATATATGTAAGTAGGAAACTATGCTCTATGTGTGTAATAATTTAATCTCTATATAGTTCATTATATTTTGAGCTTTTTCTTATTGTCTAAAAAAGGATAATCAAAACATTAGTTATGCAGTAATTTGGCGCTTTACATCTTCAAGGGGCGAGTTTAGAGTTGTTACATTACTATGTAAATGTTACACCAATTTTAAAAAATCGATGATTTTTCATATAATCCGTTGACCCGGGTAATAGCTCTATTCAGTAGTTAATATTACATTTATAAAAGAGAGGAGCAAAAAAAAATAAAATTATATAATGCATTCATCTGTGAATAAGAACTTCGTACGTACAATTTTACAGCCAAAGAATGTACACAGCTTGAAATTTTGTTCCCCAAGTTCCTATTTCTTAAAAATTAATATAAAAAAGTATCGATTCAAATAATTGGTTTGTTATTGTTATTTCTGTAAAATTAAATGTTTATTTAAATATTTCTTACAGTTCGCTAGCTCTTCACAATCGAATAAAAAATAAAATTATTTTTTTTTTATTTTTTAATTGGTTTTAATTTTATATTTACTAGGAACATAGTACGAAGTACAAAGTGTATGGCTAACAGGTGTACGAAATCTTGAATCTTATTGGATGGCATATTCAAATCGATCATTTGATGCGCATTAACATTACATGTATCAAACGTATCCTGGGTTTTGTTTAATGTTCTATGAAAGTGTTTTTTGTGATAAACTTGTGGTTGTGTGCATCTTCTACATTCTGGTATGAGCCTCTATACCTGTTGTGCTTGCTACTTATGGTTAGTGTTCGGATCTAGATAATCTGTTTATCTAAAGATAGTTATCTGTTGAAAGACATTATCTGTTATCTATAAGTAGCTGCACGACATAATAATAAAAATTGGTAGCTAAATATTAGATGATCATTCAAATCTTAAAAAATTAATTAAATTAATAAGAAGGTTGTGTTGGGTTCAAAGATTTTGCGATTATGCATATCGATCAGTATTGGCAGTAGTATGTAGAATGGGTAATAAATTAGCGGGGATCAAGGGGTAAATTGGAGGTTATCAATTGTAAAATTCAGCACCCAAATTTTTTGATTTGTATATGAAAGCAGCAAAAAATGCAACTGGATACAGTAATAATTAAATTAGTATCTCCGCCTCGCTTCGCTTTGGACGATCATATTATGTGATCTGAAAAAAATTTTGATGATAATAATTTTGATTTATAATTGATTTCAAGTCTGGTTAAACCAAGCTAAACGGCTTTAGATAACTGAATGGCAAGGAACTACCTGATATTTTTTTATAAATTTGATATAAATATGGTGGCTAATTCTGATTACAGTAGAAGAAATTTGCTAGCAAAAAGGCCGGCTTAGTTGACCGTCTGAGCATTTTTTCCCAGCCAAGTTTAATCGCCCAAATCACTACCCTGGATGATTCCATACTGTACGTAAATCACTATACCTTTTTTGGATTAGATCTATCTCAAATACAGAAATAGATCACTAACAATCATACTGCATCTTTTTTTACTTATAAATTGATTGCCAAAGGTAGTAAGTTATAACAGGTATATTTTAAATTTAGAAGCCATGCACTGTCACAAGCTTTATCTACCAGAAAAGCTCGTGCAAAGATTCGCATAAAACCTGTAATATTTTTATAACACAAATTCAAATCAACATACTAATTTGTTTCATTGGGCAATGTATGACAAGCCTAACGATTATATAAAAGTAACGAAAAGTACTACTCATGATCAATTTGAACATGTGACTATGCTATTCAATCATATGCAAGATTTTGCACACCTGTAAACCATACACTTCGTACTTTGTATCATGTTCCTGGTATATATAAATTAATTATAGCAAGCGAAAAAAAATAAAAATTTATAGTATAGATTACAACATTCATGCAGATCAAATATTCTTCAGAAACTAGCCAGTATGTTCTATTTTCCTGTACCCACGAGTTTTATAGAAACTGTAAAATAATAAAATTATATTCTAAAATATAAAATTAAATGTTTGATGCGGTCTGTGAATTAGTCGTCATGATGAAGATTTGTAACAAGACAAAAACCATTCTTAGGTTTAATAAGTTTAAATTATAGCAGCTTCACTTATACTGTAGTATTAATTACTTATGAGAGTTAACAAAGGTAGTAGTACCTTGATTCTATTCTTTAATTAAAGGCCATTCAAATTGAATCCGAATACTACTTTGTATATAACCTGAATCTGGACGAATCTGGATTTAATTATTCATTCCATATTCTATATGAATCGTTAGTATGATAGGTGGCACTTCGTGCCACCCATATTGCTCAGTACATTTGGTCGGTGTTGGCAATTTTTTGCAGCCAATTTTTTTGGCAATTGGTTGGCAAACGGCCAACGGCCAACTGGATAATATTTAAATTTCAGTCAAAAATTTCTAATTTATTTACACAATATTAAAAAAGACTATATTGTATGTTACGGTTTATTTTAAGGTAATTAATAATAAATAAGAAAAAAATTTAAATCTTTATTTTAACAAATAAATAGTAATTGAGGCTTATTAGACATAAGCCATTCGTGTCAGTGAAGTTTTAAATACACTACCGCCATGTTCGAGAATCGATCTTTTTAAAGAAAATCGGCGAATCTGAAATAGAGATCTACTAGAATATGTAACAAGAAATTTCATCAAAAAAAGTATAAATAAAGGGCAGTACTCTAAAGAGTATACAGTAGAGTATATAAAAATGTAAAGATTTTTTAGGCTAATTTGGTATGATCTGATTCCTAAAGGAGAGTATACAAGGCAAAGACAAGTTGATCTTTGATCAAGTATTTTCACGATAACTAAGTAAAAATATTATTTATTTTAATTAAAATAATATAAAAAAAAAAAAGCAAAAAAAAGAAAAAAACCAAATATGGAAAACAACCATCGTACAGGAAAAGTACAGAAGTACTGAATTAGAACAAAACCATACAAACAAACTATATTCTACATTAAAAAATTAAGTAGAAAAATCATATCCTCGAATTGATTACCATAAGTAGTGTTCGGATCTGCTAGATTTTTATCCGGATTATCCGGATAATATAGATAACAGATAATGATTTTGTTCAACAAATAATTTATCTGGATAATTACTTTAAAATTATCGTCAGTCAAAAGTGCCCTGTACATTTTTACCAATCATTTTGTTCATGTGATGAGAAAATGTTGTATACTTTTTTTAATCGTTGCTATTTTCAAATTACAGGCTGAGATATTTATACGTACGATGTACGAATTGTAAATGTTTGCTTGCTTGAAAAGCATGAGTGTGTATATGAATTTAACCTTTTAAAGGTATGTTCGTGAATATTTAATATGTACGAGTGTACTATGTTATTGATGCTGCTAAATTTAGATTTATACCTAAAGTAGTATAGTATGAAGTACGAATGTAGTTGAGTAGGATTATAATTGAGTATCATACACACGTGTATAGTAAGGCTACATACCGATCATACTTGTGCGTAGTAAAACTATCATACTGATCATACTTATGTGTATAGCGATAAATATGTAATTTAAAATTATGTATATATGACGATTAAAACATTGATTATTCGTCGATATTAAATGTAATAAAGAATAAACGATTACATATAATGCAAAGATTGATTATTACGAATATAGATTATTCAAATAATACGGTTTGGGATTCTCTTTTACTTACAGTTAAAATATGCTATTTAAAAATATATATTTGAAAAGTTTGGGATTCTTGTTGGATAAAGATAACGATAATATAATTTTTACTATTCAAGTTATTGACGAAATTGAGATGATTTATGAAGAAGATCTTAAACGTCTTAAGCGTTTGGAAAGCTTTGAAAGTTATGAAACTGTTGATGTAAATAACAGCTTATACGTATACTAAGAAATAAATAATTTAATTAAAATTCTAATTAAGGTAATGATTAATAGAGCTTGATCTCGGATAAAGAATCTGATGCTGAATATGATTCTGCAATTGCATAACAGTGACTTATTTTACGAAAGAATTAACATCTCATATTGTTAATCATACATTAACACCTGTTGAGTATCCCGCAATAAGCCCAAAGGGAGTTGCTTATATGTTCAATATTGAAGGTTGTGAAGAGCTGTAAGCTGCATTTAAAGAAGTAAGTAATATAATAATAACTTTTTTAATCAATAAAATATATACTATAGTAATTTATTAAAAATTATTTATATTACATATAGAAATTTATATGAAAAAAGATTTGCTCCTGAAATTAAAATGCAACGGCAGAAAAAGTGAATTCTATTTTTAATACATTAATGATATACGAAAATGTTATTGGTAAATAATTTTAAATATATATTAAATATAAATTAGTTATCTAAAAAGTAAAAATCTATATATTCTTTTAAATAGATTGGGCTCAATTTTATCAAAAACCTTATATCATTGCATCGCTTAATCCAAATATCTCAAAAGTTTATAATAATGATTTGTATGAAAGCACCTAATAGCACAAATTGTGCAGAGGCAGTGAAGGAAAACAATTGAAATTAATGACGGCCATTTTAAGGTTACTTTTTTGTACCAAAAAAGATGAGGCTTGGTTTTCAAGTTTATTAATTTTTACTTATCAGGTTTAGTTTGCAAAAAACCCGATTAATAATTATACAGGTTTTTGAAAGCAAATCTGGTGAATGATAAATAATAAACATTTTGTAGCAGCTATACTGTATTTATGTTTTTTTAATTTCAGGGAACAGAAGTTGGATATGCGATATTTTAAGAGAATAGACATTAAAAAAAAACTATAATATTGATCTTAGTGGACATGATAAAAGTGGTATCAAGTGAAAAATTTCAGCTATCAGACGAAGCAGTAAGTAAAATTTTTAATTAATTTAATACCAAATTTTATTCAACTTATAATATATATTTATTTAATAATAGCTAACAGGCAATCGAAAGATAGTACCTTAACAAAAAAAATGCTCTATACAAACTTCCAAAAATAAGAAACCTCAAAAATCAACCAAAAGTAGTTTAAATAAAAATGATTTTGTTTCAAATACAAAAAGTACCAATGAATCATTAATGACACCAGTGGAAAGATTGGAATATGAAGAGCATATGCTTTTAATTGAAGAAAGAAAGGAGAAACTAAGAGAATTACGAATTGCCAATACAATCAAAGAGCATAAACATGGACTTGAACAAGAATAATAGTCTATGAAATAATCACAATAAATAATTTTCGCATATTAATATTGTATTTGCATTAAATTGTTATTCGCAAAAACAATTTATCAATAAATATTTACATATTGTAAATATTTTTTTTATAAATATTTGTGCTTCTAACAAATAATTATATACTCATACAAGTTAGTATATCTGACAAGTAAGTATGTTAGACGCATATTCTAGCATACGTATATATACGTCATACGCATTTTTAATTTGTAATATACTACGCAATGTATATTATACCTCATACTATACTACTTTAGGTAATACTTCTAAATTTAGTATAGTAAATACGAACTTGGTGTTTTATCTTGTTATAGGGTAATGTCAATGGAATATTATATACATTGGTGTAATGGCAGTTACCATTAGCAATTAAACGACTACTATAAGAAATAAATTACAGAATCAGGTAAAAGTTAGACTAACAATTTTATGCGACACTAAATACAGGATTCTTGCTTCGACATATGCATTTATCTAATAAGATGCAAGGTTTTGTGTACAAAAACTATTTAAATTGCAGTATAGCTATATACTACGTGAAATCTTCAATATCACTCTGTTCCTGGTATGAAGCTTCATACTAAATATGGAATATATAAATTTGTATTAACATTTATCACAGGTATACTATGTATCATTAAAGTTGTTATTGAAGCAAAATTTTGGAACAACCCAGGTTATACTCCAGTTTAAAGATAGAGTGTGTTGAGATCTCAAGAAATATATAATATCCTGGAGCCAAGTTATTACTTAAAACCCAGGTTGCTTCATATATGGAATGTTCTGGAGCAATTCTAGGTTGCTCTATACGGATTATCTTGCATGAATTAAAACTAGCGCATCTATAGTTTCGCAAGTATTGATTTAATATAGGTTTACCTAGTACGAAATATATGTCTAATAATTAACAGATAATCTAGATAGTTATCCAGATAATGGAATTATAAGCAGATATACCAGGAATGGAGTGATCATGAAGTATATACCAGGAATAGAGTGATGAATATCACGTAGTGATGGGCCAGAATGGCGTGGGTTCGCAAAATCTTGGATCTGATTGGTCCACGTGATATTATATATCTATTGTATGATAATTGTTTAACCAAACATCGCTTTAGCAGGTTTTTGTAGTGTATGACGATTACTATAAAAAATGACCTTTTTTTATTATTGTTTTTCAGAATTGCACTAACTTAATGTGTTTATGAAACGCATTACATGTCAATCATGCTGTATCGGTATTTATTACTATCGAATGGTTAAGAACTTAAAATCTGATTGCTTCAATTGTATATCCGATATCTATGAGAGTAGCCACCTTAAAGTTCACAAACAATCGACATCACGATCTAATTGTCACAGTATATAAATGATTGATTAATTAATTGACTGGATGCTGGGCAATTACATTGATTATTAGCGAATTTTTTGGGGTGCTTTGAAATTAGTGTTACACATGATGAATTTTGTGGTAATTATAATGGAACAGGATGTGAAAGCCGCTTTGTAGATCGAGTAGGGTGAATTCACTATTTCACAACTCAGGTTTTGCCTTGTTGTATAATAATTATATACCATATCACTCAGTATAATCTAATACTGGCCGAAAATTTTATTAATGAAAACTACTTTTGACAAAATTCATCCTGTGTCCTACTAATTTTCAAGTCAGCTGTAAGCACCTACAAAATATAACTATGTTATTGGAGTTATTCAACATTTCTAAATTAGATATTTCTTATAAATTCGAAATAACTCTCAAAAATGTAATTTCAAACTTTGATCGAATTAAGCCTAATTCTGGCTATTATTCAAACAATGTCCCTAGACGTTATTTTGAGTTTATACAGTTTATCATCTGTTTTTACTATGTTGGTAATGGTTATTGATAGATTTTGTGATTGTGTTAACCAATTATGGATCTTTTTTTGTTTGCGGAAAAATATGGCAGAGTTTAAAATACCAATATTATGTCGTATATCCTGAATTGTAAATATATACAAGTTTTTTATTTCGATTGATAAGATCTAAAAAAAGGTATTGTTTTATTGATATTATTGTTATTTTTTTATATGAATTCACTAACTAAATACTGTATATATATTTTTTGGAACTAAATTCATTAAAGAAAATTTTTTCTTTGTTTACTATAAATGCTTGCGGAAAGCCAATATACACTATACTAAGTTAGTATGCAATAATCAAGTTCAGTTAATTTGTACAATTTTGATTACCACCTATACTATAATAAATGATCAATCAATGTGTATTATTAACGCTAAGAACAGGTTGTAAATAAAGTTAGGCTTCTCTAGGTGCACTCTAAATGCACACTCAAGTGCTGTTCAAATATGTACTTGAACTCTATAAAATGCATTTTTTTCTTATTATTCTCTATGTCAGCAAATTTATAATAGTATAATTTTACATAAGGGCAGTGTCATTAATCACCTGATTATTTTTTATCAGAGGCCTACCCCCCTCCCTCTTCCTCAATATATAAATAGTCAGGTTCTTATATATAATTTCAACTTTTTTTACCCCCCTCCCCCCAAAAAATCACCTGATTTTTGTTACTCCCCTAAGATTTTACAAACTGTAATATAAGCAAAATATTACATAATATATTTCGAAATATTTCGAAATATCAAATTTTCAAAATATTATGAAAGTAATTTCGAAATATATTTCAAAATATGTTACGAAATATTTCAAACACTTTCAAAATATTTTAGGACTAGAAAACCAAGCTAGATCAGTAGATTTGTAACCTGGATCACGCATTAGACTGATTTTTCGAAATAGTTCGAAATAGTTCGATAATGTTCAAATTCTGTACTACAAGATCAATTAGATCTTTTGTTTATAATTAGATCTTTTATTTTGTTTTTTTTTTCACTTTTTTGTTTTTTATTTTTTGTTTTTGTTTTATTTATTTATTTTTTAATTTTTTTATTTTATTTTTATTTCGACACTTTACAAGAAAACAACCAGCTTTTCAAAGCCTTGTGCATGCCAACTACGACTTCCAACACTTTCAATAACACATCCCAGCAATTTCTAAATTTTCAAGAATGCTTTTGTAGAGAAATGGGCGCAAGTTTTTGCAAGTTTTTGCAAGTTCTTGCAAGGTTTCACTTTATTTATTTTTTTGTTCATGTTTTTGTTTTTGTTTTTTTGGTTTATTTTTAAAATTAATTTATTTTATTTCGGCACTTTGCAAGAAAAACAAACAACTTTCGAAACATTGCACATGCCAACTATAACTTCCGACACTTTCAAGAACACACCTCCAGCAATTTCCAAATTTTCAGAATGCTTCTTTAGGAAAATAGGCACAAGTTTTTGCAAGTTTTTGCAAGTTCTTGCAAGGTTTCGCTTTATTTATTTTTTCATTTCATATGTTTTTTGTTTTTGTTTTTTTGGTTTATTTTTAAAATTTTTTTTATTGTTTTATTTTATTTCGGCACTTTGTGAGAAAAACAAACAACTTTTCAAAACCTTGCACATGCCAACTACGACTTCCAACACTTTCAAGAACAATTTCTAAATTTTCAAGAACGCTTCTTTAGAAAAATGAACATAAGTTTTCAAGTTTTTGCAAGTTATTGCAAGGTTTCACTTCATTTATTTTTTCGTTTCGTGTTTTTTGTTTTTGTTTTTTTTTGGTTTATTTTTAAAATTTTTTTATTAATTTATTTTATTTCGGTACTTTGCAAGAAAAACAAAATTTTTCGAAACATCGCGCATGCCAACTACGACTTCTGACACTTTCAAGAACTCACCCCAGCAATTTTTAAATTTTTCAAGAACGCTTCTTTAGAGAAATGGGCACAAGTTTTTGCAAGTTTTTGCAAGTTCTTGCAAGGTTTCACTTCATTTATTTTTTCATTTTGTGTTTTTGTTTTTGTTTTTTTTTTGGTTTATTTTTAAAATTTTTTTTATTAATTTATTTATTTCGGCACTTTGCGAGAAAAACAACTTTTCGAAATTTTGCACATGCCAACTATGACTTCTGACACTTTCAAGAATGATAAAAAACAAAGAAGCGAAGATAATAGCTAACTGTGGAGTAAACGAAAATAAGTGTGTAGAGCTAGTTTTTTGTATATAGTAATAGAATTAGATGCGACAAAGTGCAAAAGTAGTTTATAAGATTTGTAATAATGTAAAAATAATACTGTATAATAATATAATATATAATAAAATATGTAATATTAATTAAAATTTATATTTAATAAATTTAAAATATAATATATAATAATAATAAATAAAAAAATAAAAATTTTATAATAAATTGCGAAATATTGCGAAATTCTGTAAAAAAGTATAATTATGTGAATATATATATCATTTATTTTTTAAAAAATTTTGAAATTTGTGAAAATATGCAAAATATTGCGAAATATTCCTAGATTTCGCAAGTTTTCTGTTCGTAATACCTCATAGTGTTATGCATTTTTTTGTTAGTTTTCGACTAATTACGTTTTGCTATATTTCAAATTTACTAAGCCGTAAATTCGTAATTATTACGCTTTCATAATACTCCGAAGTTACTTAGCATAAACTTTCGTAATTATTACCCCTACATAATACTCTGAACTAATCGTAAGTTTTTCGTAAGTTTACACTTGCGTAAAAACTTACGGAGATTTACGCATATTTTTTTTTGCTAATGATTAAAAAAAATACTTTACAAATTTTAAGCTATTTGTTTCAAAGTAACATTTGAATTTGGGTTATAAGCTGATTTATTAAAATTTTTTTTATATCTTTAAAAATCTTTAAAAATGCTTCGTAAATATTTTGTATATTTTATAAAATCAAATCTTCTTAGCATTTTATAAATTTTTATATACTTCTGTAAACTTTCGTAAGCCTTACGGTGTGTAAGAAAATCATAAATTTACGTAAACTTTTTATATCAATTTACGATTTTTTTACGCACCATAAGAAAATCGTAAATTTACATAAAAATTTTACGTCAATTTACGATTTTTTTACGCACCATAAGAAAATCGTAAATTGACGTAAAAATTTTATGTAAATTTACGATTTTCTTACACACTATAAGGCTTACGTAGTTTTACGTTAAGTTTTACGTAAATTTATAAATTTGCTAATGAAATATTCGAATAAATTCTTTAAATGTATGAAAATTTAGCTAGCATTTAATCTTTAGACGAGCATATAGTAATTAATTTTTATTCGCTTTTGGCTATTACACCCCTGGTCTGCGCAGATTTATGTATTTTTAAAAATCTTCGCAGAATTTATAAAAAAAATTCTTTAAGTATAGTTGTGGGCTCGCAGATCTTCGCAGATTTTTATTTTTTTTTGCTTTGACAATCCTGCTTTTATTAACTAGAAAGACTGCATATCTTTGTATACAAAATTTCAGTTTATAGCTACTACCGAAATCCCTTCTTTCTCTAATAAAAACTTATCCGCGCTACATAATGTCCGCTAAGTACGATCTGCCGCAACAACAATTTCCTCAAACAGGGGCATGCAACTTTCTGCACGTACTTCCCCGTAATCACTGAGTGGCTGCTGTTAGCCTTGTCAAGATTGCCGATTTCTTTAAATTCTCCTCACCTAGCTTCAATGGTGGAGTGATTTCAATCCAGGAACAAAACGAAAAAAGGTACAAGCAAAAAGTTTAAAAGGAAAATAAAAAAAGGGAGGAAACTACAAAACCTAAGCGAAATACCAAATACAACAAAAAAAGAAAAAAAAAGAAGAAAAATGAGAAAGACAAAGAAAAAAAACTAATCTATAACAAACACATAAAAGAAATGTGTGAATGTAAAAATTATAAAAATTATATAATACTGTATAGAACCTCTACCAAAGTATTATATGTAAACTATAAAGCAGAGAAATATACACTGACAAACTACGCCTAATTTTATAAAAGAAAAGAAATTTCTACGAATATTCTAGAATAATCTCTGACACGTCATTCACTGTTTACATTGTAGCAAAATACGCACTCATGACGTTGACTCCAATTAGGTAGGCGCAATCCCGATTTGGAAGGAGTAAACACTGCCGATCTTCTGGAGGGGGTAAGCTAGATTTTTCACTTTTTGGTGAAATTTCGAAAAAACCAAAGAAGAGTACCGAAAGTACCAACTTGTAAAGGACTGAAAGAGTATATACTATACAAAATATTATATTCAACCAAAAGGATGCTTCTACTAATGTTTCCACTCCTTTTAACAAAAACTTTAGAGTTTTCGGCTCTACTACGTCTTCTATAGTACCAGAGTCTTCTATCTGGGAGTCAAAAAAAAAATGCTGTATTACATTCGCAGATTTTTAATTATTGTTTTATTTTAGAAATCTGCACAGATCTGAACCTAAAAAATTCTCCCAATGCATGTTATTAATTATCTAATTATTTTTTATCAAAGGCCTATCCCTTTTCTCTCCCTTAATATATATAAACAGGTTCCTTATATATAATTTCATTTTTTGTTTATCTCCTCTTTTTTAAAAAATCATCTTATTTTTTGTTACTTCTTTAACTATATATTAAAACTTTATTAAGTTAATTAATAGTTATATCTTAAGTAAAGTTGTTCAGAAGAGCAAATTAAATATATTTTATTTTGAAATTTTTATATAATTTGGATAACTTTTTATTATACTATTATTTAGAACAACTTTATTTAAGATATAAATATCAATTAATATAGTAAAATTCTGACTTCTACAATTATTATAAAAACTACTTTTTGTTTAATAATCAATTTTGATTGGTTAAAAGGCATTAGGTTATCAGTTAACGGATATTAAATGACCTTCTATGAGTTATTTGAATTTGAAATAACCCAATAACCAGTTACTAGTTATTTGGGTTATTTGATTATTTTGGATTATTTATTATCTCTGCCTAATAGTAGCTTGGTAAAGTTTTGTTGTATTTAGATATATTAACTATAGAGTCTTTGTAAATCAGTCTTCTTGAAAAGTTTGGTATAAGTATACTTGCTGGCAAAACCCAGACAAATCCCAAACACTAAAAAGTAATTGCTGTTTGTAAAACATTAAATCAAACAAATAATTTTAAAATTTTATAAGTATATTATTTATAGTTATAAAAATATACTTGATTTATTTAAACAAAGATTATTAATAAATTTTTGAGCTATGAGTTTAGCCAAACCCTTTGATTTGTTTAAGTAAACTTAAAATGGACAATTCCAAAAAGTTTGGCCAAACTCATAGCTCAAAAATTTATTAATTATCTTTGTTTATTAAATAAATCAAGTATATTCTTATAACTATAAATAATATATTTATAAAATTTTAGAATTATTTGTTTAATTTAATTTTTTATATATAGCAATTACTTTTTAAAGATTTGAAATTTGTTTGGGTTTTGCTAGCAAGTATAGGTTTAAGGTTATCAGAAAGAGTTGTTATAAAATATATCTATTATATAATATAAAAAAGGATAAATAAACAATATAAGATAAAAATAATTAAAACAACTCTTCTCAATGATCACTTGTACCAAAATTTTCACAACAAACGGAAAACAAATATGCTAGAGTAAGAAGAAGAAGTACAACAAAATGATAGTTTTTATGAAGGTCAACCAAGATGGTTCATCTGCTTTTTCCTTGAAGACTTTCTCATATATTTGGCATACAAACCAAAAGCATTAGTATACAAGATAACTGGCATGAGGTAGCACCCTTGTATACAAGATTTTGAAAAAAGAAGTCATTCGTCAACGAAGTCTTTTGCATGTGGCTTACAAGGAGAATAGCAAAGAAGTGCTTCAACATGCTCGTTAGAAAATTTAAAGGGTATAAACCAAATACCTACTACCATATTCTTGCTTTTTCTTGAGTTTTTTAGGGAATACTTTTGCCAACAAAAAGTGGTAAATCCGGCTTACCTTCTCCAAAAGATCCGCATTGTTTACTAGTTCCAAATTGGGAACAAGAGTCATGAGAAATTCACGGTACTATTTACGTGTAGGTAGGCCTCTGCATGGGCCGGGCTGGGCCAAATATCAGCACATTTCAGCACTACCCATATATATAAGGGCCTAATTTTTCGGATTCTGCCCCTACCTTTGGGCTCAAATTTTATAACGTTACCCGGCCCATTTAGTTGTGGGTACCCTCTGGACTACTCTCCGAACTACCTGCAGGCTCTATTCATGAGTGCCGCTAAGGAAAAATCTGTTATCGGGCTTTCAATTACGGGTTGTACTGTGTATATTTTCTAATAAATTAAATAGTGATGTACTTAGCGAACTCAAATATTTAATTTGAACATATTTAAAAGCACTTACCAAAATAAAGATTTTTTTTTTAAAAAAAAAACTGGACCCAAATTTGAAAAAAAAATTGAAATTTAATACTTATAAAATCGGCTAGCCGATTTTAGAAAAAATTGACCGATCGGGTTGAAAAATCGGCTAGCCAATTTTTTAATTTCGACTAGGATATAGATAAGTTATGCAGGATGATTGTTTTAATAGTTGAAAGTTTGACAATTAAAATTATCATATATTCTAATTATCTACTCGTTATTCTTTTAGCTATTTTCCTACTTTATTATTTAATGGGCTATATTTATACAAATTTCCCACTCTATGCCCGATATAGTTATTAATGAAATATAGCAATATTCTATTAACAAATTATTACAATAAATGTAATTGTATAATATTCTCACACGCACAATTATAACACAACAAAAATTTGCAAAATTTGCTTAACACCATAAATTGATTTTATTGATTTTGCTAAAATCATAAAAAAATCTTTACAAAATCAAAAAAAAAGCATAATTCTCTATATTCTTGAAATTACAGCTTCCAGCCAAACTTTTCAGCTGCATCTAACCAATTTCTTTGACATATTAATGCAGCTATCGTATTTATATCCAACGAAGCACAACTATCATCAATAATATGACCTGCACAACTAAACATCTATTCAAATGTAACGCTTGTTGCAGGTATAGCAAGAAAGTCTCGAGCTATTGCTACCAAATTAGGAAACCGATCCTTATTATGTTTCTACTATTCAAAGTACATTAGTGGTTTTTATAGCTAATGGTTCATCCAAATACTGTTTTGCTTCACAAAGCAGATCATTTTCAATAATCTGGGTTTGTCTTGCCGCATATTCAAAGAAATCATCTGCATGATTTTCAAATATTGATGTACCATTTTTAGAGTCAATCATCACTTGATCAATATTTGGTGATAAGTAATATGTACAAAAATAAATATCTTCAAATCTTAAAATTTAAAAATTTAACAAAAAAAATAAATAAATAAAATAAAACAAAATAAAAATTAAATAAATAATAAATGCACATACTTTTCTTGAATATTTTGTATCTTTTCATCAAGATCCCATAATTCTAGTTTTTCTTTTTCACGATAGTAATATGAAATAAATTGGATTTTATAATGGGGGTCAAGAATACATGCGATCATATGCAAGAGGCTGTTTTGTTCCCAATATTTATTAAATTTTTTTATTATAGCTTGGCTGGCATCGCGAACAAAACTATCCGAATGAGACTTCATACCCAAAAGATAGGTACAAATAATCCAAATTGAGGCAAGAGTACTATTAAGGGTTGCATATGAACTTGCAGATGCTTTTGAAGTATCTATTTTTTAATATGTTATATTACAAGTTAATCATGAATATAAAAATTTGCATATGACAGCTAAAACTTCACGATTAGGGATAGGCACGATCAGTCATTTTTGGTCATCTGGTTTATGACTGACGGTCATAAACTGGTTAACTGAAAATAACTGACCGTGCCTATTCCTATTTACAATAACAAGTATTGTATATGCTTATTACAATTCATATATCATAAAATGGCTGTAAAACATGACAAATAGCTTCAGCGTTTTTCCATTCTTTTTCATCAAGTATATCGGGAAATGTTCTGTCTCTGTCTTTCATTCTAATAATTACATTTTTGACTTCTAATGCTGATTGTAACATAAGGAACGTCGAGTTCCACCGAGTATCACAATCCAACAGAGGAATTATAGATTTTACAGATTCTGATTCACAAATATCTAGAAAAATTTGGCGCTGCCTTGGTGCTGTATGTATTGCTTTAACACAGCTATGAACCTAATAAATTTTAATAACATTAATTATTAGTATATTTTAAATAATACACTTTAACTACTATTTAATTTATTTACCTTTTCAATGACATCTAAAATTTTTTTCAACCCATCCTTGACTATAAGATTTAGAATGTGAGCGAAACAGCGATTATGAAAAAGATCTTCATTGATATTTATAAATGAGTCTTGTGAGATATGATTTGCTAGTTCATAAATTGCAACATCGTTTGAAGTCGCATTATTAAGAGTAATGGTTTGTAATTGTAATAATAAAATTATAAATATTATTTAATTGACTATCTTAATTAATGCGACTAGTGATACTTGATGAAATAACAGAACCTAACGAAACTATAAATTTTGTCAAGTTTCGTCATTGACGAAACTTGACAAAACTTATAGTTTCGTAATTTAAATTTCTGACTGCACTTCTTGCCGTCAGAATTTAACTTAAATACCAATCTACTCAGCTATCGAAGTTACCCACCCGTCTTTGCAGAACGTGGAATTGGGTGTCCAGGATTATGATCCAGTAAATGCCAAATTATACATCCGGTAAATTGCAAATTCAGCAGGTTTTGTTTTTGTCAGGTATCGACAATATAAATTACCTTAGTTGTAATAAACCATTCGTCTATTTTAGTCTTAATACAGTTGGCAATATTAACACCAGTATGTGGGTAGGGAATTAATGGAAATGATAATAAAATCGATACAAGGTTCCAATCCTTATTAATAAAATGTGCAGTAACTGACAGATATCCAAGTTGTTGAAGTGATGTCCAAGCATCACAAGTTAGAGAGATTTTGCTTTCAGCATTTTGAAGGATTTCTTTAATCAAAGACTTACTTTTATTATAAGCCTTCATGATATCTCGTTTGATTATATCAGCACTAATACTAAAATTAGGTAATAACCCATTAATAAGCTTATAAAAGCCTTGACCTTCTATGAATTGAAAACTTAATTCACCCAGACAATCATATCGGTTATGTCTTTTTGGGCCAAATCGTTTGTATATGGTCTTTTTGTTTGAGAGTTAAATTTCAATTTTGTTTGACTATTTGATAAATTTTGAAATTTTAGACAAGAATTAAAATGCCACCAGAGATGAAATATACTACTCCCTTTTTTGTGACTAAATAACTTATTGCAATGATTACACTTAGCCTTTGGCTCATTTGGTAATAAGGAAAAATGATCCCAAATGGCAAATATATGCCTTGATGATATGGAAGTTTCATTGGTAGTTTTGCTGGCAGTTTTATCAGCAACTTCACTAGTTACTCTATTGGGGGTTTTGTTTATGCTTTCACCAGTTGTTTCATTAGTTTTATTGTTAACTGGTACAGGAGACGTTGAGGCAGAGCCATTAGAGTTTGGTATATTGGTTTTATTAATTTTGCCAAAATCATATTCCATAGCTTAACAAGCTTATTTTATGTATTATTAATACAAATATTCTTGTTAAATAGAAATTTGCAACAATACAACTATTCAAACTTACTGTAGCTTTTATGCTTGGTAATTTAATACACAGGTAAGCTTATCTAGTGCAGATAATTTAATACTTGGTGTGGGTAATTTATTGTGAATTTGTTTTTCTATTTTTTTTCTATTTTATTTCTATTTTTTTTTTTTAAATTTTGGTCTAATAGAAGCGCGTTTAAGAAGAAAAGAGCATGACAGAAGTTCTTTTTTATTGGCTGTCATGTCAGATGATCATCATTAGATGTGATTGGCTAATGTTTTGGAATACTGAAAATTACTTCGTCGCAAATTTTATTATAGTGATATATTATATATAACAATAAATATTAAAGTACTTGTTTTTATATTCTATCATTACAATTGTTACAGTTGATAAAATATGTATTGTATTCATTTTATATTACAGGTATAAGTACATTTATATGTACGCATCTACAAATTCTATAATCCAGTGAACTACATTAAACTATCTAATTCTTTTTAAACTACAAGAACCTAAATACTTTAAAGTAAAATAAAATAGATTTGTAAGTGAGATGGATATAAAATAAAAAATCTCAAAATACTACATTAATATATCAATACCTAATAACCTTTCATAATCGGCACCAAAAATATTTAAAAAAAGATTCAAATATAACGTCTTACAAAAGTCATTAATATTAGAGATCTTTAGAGATCTTTCACGATTCAAATGTACGGCAGTTAAAGAGCGAACTAACAACGTTTTGAGAGCTAAAATACATTTATGTTGTTTTAAAGACAGAATTTGAAAGTTAATTTGCATTTACGTTATTTTTCTAACTTCATATTAATAAAAACCCACGTCTAATAAAAGTTACTCAATACTCAGATTACAGAGATTATTCTTCAAAGTCTACTTGTGCTGCAACCAAAGAATAATCAGGCGAAGTTTCACGAAAAGCCAATAAATTTTAGTATACTTTCATATATCCACTATCGATCTATATCTAAATTTATATATAAATTCTTGTATAACATTTATGTATAAGTCGAATTTCTGTCATGCTGAAGAAAAGCACTGGTAAGTTATATACAATATTTGCACGCTAAAAATTTTAGAACAGAAAAAAAATGTTGATTGATCGCCTTTATATTAGATGTAGATAATAATCACGTGACCTAATTCTTTTGAACATATCAAAAGCAACGGGTACACTACAGGTACCTATAAGCCCAAGGGCAGTACATGTATTACTCTAGCCCTACCCACTATTGTAAGGGCTCAGAATTTCAAGTCCTTACCCTTACCATAGGGTTTAAAATCAATATCCTAGCCCAGCTTTTGTAGGGCTTACCCATGGATACCTGCGGGTATCCCAGGCCCATGCGGAGGCCTACGTATAGGACAGGAACTGATATTGATCAATTGAAGAACATTTTAGAAAATTTTTGCAAGGTTAACTCTACCCCGAATGTGATTTTGTATATAATATGGACTAAATTTAGGGTAAAGCTAAACTAGTAAATGCATCAGGTTAATGCAGCGAGTTTTGATAATTATACAAAAACAATGTTTAGAAAAAAATTATATTTATTTAATATAATAAAAGAATAGCGTTGTTAAATCACACTACTGGTGTCCAACACTACTATAATTTTTATTATGAGCTACAGTATAGTATGAAAATCAGGTGTAATGCAAATTTTTGAATATTTTTTAAAAAATGACTATAACGCAAAAACTTGTTTATGAAATTATCTTTAAGGCTCTAACAAAAAAAATTCCTCATAAAATTTTGGTATAATCAATAATCTTGCCCTATTCTAGGCCTTAATCCTAACTCTAATACTAATAAAAATTTAGTTTTTGTTTTTATTTTAATTTGCAAATTACACGAATTTCATATTACTGGTGCTGAATACCACAGGTGTAATATAACATTTTTGTAAAAGAAAGACAAAAATTATTTGAAAAAGTATAATAGCAATTAAGTTATAAAAAAAAAAAGTGCTATATTATTAGTTTTGATTTGGAAATAATTAATATATTCAATGAATTTTTTGATTCAAAATTAAAAGGTAATATTAAATTAAAATCTTGAAGATTTTTTATATAGGTTATAATAGGATTTTGGCTGATTTAATTTTTGAAAAATGACAAAACTATATTTACTTAAATAACTTTTAATTTATTAATTAAAATTGATAAACTTTTTTTGTATATATGTCTTACTGAGAGCTTTATTTTAAAAAAAGGTTTATTCAAATTGGAATACTAGATATTAAGATAATTGGCAAAGAGTGTTTTTTTGTTTTTTAAATTTTAAAGGTTTTTGCTGAAAGCATAATATATAATCTCTATACCAGATTTTTTGATTTCTATGATTTTTATAATAAATTTGCTAGTAGTAATTTGGTGCATTTTGTTTTATCACTATTATATCTTTTGTTAATATTATAAGAGTCTGTACAGTCAACTCTCTCTAATCTGAACTGCCGGGACTGCTTTTTTTTACTATGTAAAAATTTGAAAATGTTCAGTTTTCAAAAAGTTATATATGGCTTATCCGAACTTTATAATAAAATTTACAAATGTTCTAGAAGATTTTGTTCAGTTTAGAGAGAGTTTAATAGTGTTCGGTTTAGAGAGGTTCGGATTAAAGAGAGGCAACTGTATGTATTGAACAAATTGTAAAAAAAGAAATGCAAAATATAATATAATTTAGTGATGATGTTAAAAAAATAAGTATAGATGTCTTTATATATTTTTGCAATATTTACTTTTGCTAGATGATAAGATTTATATATAACATATGCTATTATATTGTAGAACTTCTACAAAGGCTATGTATATTAGTTAAGAAGTAGGATTGTAAATTATTTTTTAATGAGAATTATAAAATTCTTACCGATATTGTCTTTAAATTTGTTCTTTTAATTAGAAAAAAAATTTCTATGGACAACAATAAAATTGTGTTTTAAAAAATTAGTATCTAAAACAATAATAATACAAGA
The DNA here is from genome assembly GCA_003550325.1 of Gigaspora rosea. Taxonomy (NCBI): domain Eukaryota; kingdom Fungi; phylum Glomeromycota; class Glomeromycetes; order Diversisporales; family Gigasporaceae; genus Gigaspora; species Gigaspora rosea. Next base: position 32,229 of record QKWP01000431.1, read on the forward strand.
GAGACAAATATTGGTTTATTTATTCAAATATTAAATTATAGATCACAATTAGTATTATCTTATGATAATTGTAATTAAATTTATATTACCAATGTAGTTTATTATAATCTGCTATAGAACTCACAGGATTATGTATAGTAATTCAGTTGTGCCATTTACTAATATCTCTAATAGTTCTAATTCTATTTAATTAGTATCTGTCATTGAGACAATATCTGATAAACCATTAAAATTAATAAAAAAACATGAAATCTTCAGACAGTACTTAGATACAATACAATTATATGATATAATATAAACTAGGAACCGGGAACCGGTGTGAGTCTGGAGCGTTAAAATTTATAATTTATATTGTAAAATTGAAACTAAAAACTTAAATAATTTTATTAGTTTTTTTTTAATTTTATTAAGTTTCTTTTATTTTTTTAATTTTTTTATCATTTTTATTATTAATATATTTATTTTTATTTTTTATTTTTTTTATTTTTTTATTTATTATTTTTTTTATTTTTTATTTTTTTTATTTTATTTTTTATTTTTTTTTATTTTTTTTATTTTTATTTTTTTTTATTTTTTATTTTTTTAAAATTTATTTTTTTTTTATTTTTTAATTTTTAAAAATTTT
>QKWP01000431.1:36259-104073 GCA_003550325.1 Gigaspora rosea
AATAATTATTTAATATTACTTATTTTTTCCTTCATTTATAATTTTAATTTCAAAGTAAAATAATCTGCATTGTGAAGGAATTGGCTACAACAGCTTCGTAATCATTAGGATCTTTAAAAAAAATTTTTTTTTGACTAAAATATTTCTGAGAAATTTATCATTAAAATTTATTACACATCTTACCTGTATAATTTACTTTAAGCCCACTTGTATGCACGTATGTACGTAGTTCATAATCACTTCAAAAAAAAAATGCCGACCCTTTAAAAAATAAAAAAACATACTTGAGCGAAGGCTCAGTAAGTAATCTGAGTAAAGGTTTAGTAAATAATTTGAGTGAAGGCCAGTAATGTAATTTGAGCGAAGGCTTAGAAGTATATAAAAAAAATAATTTAAGCGAAGGTTAAATTAAAAATTTTTAAAAAAAAAATCACAAAAAAAAAACAAAGACGTATGCTACTATATTAGATATGTATAAATTAGTTACCCGGGTAATTGATTCGAATCAGCCCATGATACAAACATGTAAAACCTGTGTTGTTGTTGCACTAAATGTGCAAATATAGACACGTGGCATTACATCCAGAAAATGCAACAACTATATTTTTGATATTTTTAATAAAAATGTATCAATAATGTAGTTATGGTCATTAAAGAGTGTAAAAGTATGAGTCTGTTGCTACACTCCAGACAATTAATCTACCCTAACCATTAATTACTTAATTACAACTAAAGCATAAAAATTTGCATTATCACAAAAAATACGATTTCTAGATCAAGAAATACAGAATTACTAATTAAAATTTTATAGTAAAACTAAGTGCACAAGGATTAAAGTTCCTCTATTGGTCTTTTTACTACTACTATGTATAAAAGCAATAAACCTTTTTTACAAGTATTATTTCAAAATTCTTTAATATAATATTAACTTTTACAGGTGCAAAAAAAATAGAGATGCTTAAAAAAACAACTATAACACACAATTGCATATTACAGCACAAGTTTTATATATGAAAACATTTTAGCAACCACTAGAAAAAGTAATATCTAACAAATATTTCTATTATAATAGATTTAAAAATGTTTAAAGTTCTACCGCTTATATTAGCTAACATATTAATATATTACTGTTATTCTTAATAATTAATAACAATAAGAATCAAATAGGTAAAATAAATTTTTATTATTATACTTTAAATTCATTGCAAATCTTAATTTAAAAGAAACTGCTTTCAGATTTTTAAAAATCTTCAAAGAATTAGAAACTATAATAGTGTATATCAATTTTTATCAAGATATTGTATGTATAAGTTCAAATAATTTTTATAGATTAAAAAATAGTAGTCCAGTTAAACTCAGATTAAATGTTTACAATATGGGTCTAGCTTAATAATTTATAATTTAAAATTGCAGTATATTGATGCTTAAAATTATCTTAGATATGATATAAATATATAAATCCAAATATTTCAATCTTATTCATGATTTGAGTTTTTATTTTCTATGCCAGAAAATTAGTTTATTATATAAATAAATAATGCTAAAACAAACTAAACCAATTCATAATTGAATTTTTAAAAACAAAAAGTTTTATTTATATATATATTAACAGTTAATAATCAAGAACATACAAATTAAAATAATATTTACTAAAAATATTATTAGATAAAAACTATGGCCTCAAATATATTAAAATTTTATCATATACAGTTGTCCCTCATTTATATCAACCTATTTGGACTACTATTATATTTATATTGATATGATAGTAATGAGAATTTATATTAAAGTTGATATTTATAAGGAATTTTAATATATAAAAATTTATAAAAATTTGGTTTGTGGCTTAGATTGATATTAACAAGGTTGATATTAATGAGAGTTAACTGTACTTGTATTTAAAAGATTTATTTATATTGTTTTTGCATTTTTTTTATTTTAAACTTAATCAATTCGTTATTTGTAAATTTTCAATAATTAATTTATTCAATTCACTATCTGTTAAATAAATTATAATTAATAAAGGATAAATTTTATTTATTTTAAATAAAAGAACATAGTAAATTCAATAAATTTGCTTTTATAAATACTATCAGAATCATCAGAACTATCTGAATATGATTGTATATGTGTACTTTGTTTTTTTAATATTTCTTCTGATTTAGTCAATTCCAATAAAATACTTTAGTCATTTTGCTATTTTGTAAGAATTTCAATAATTTTTTGTTCTGACAAACGTTTTATTGAATCTCTTTTCCAATATTTTTTCATTAAATTTATATAGCATTGTGATGTGTTTTCTATAATTCTTGATTGTAAATTTTTTTGACATATTTTGTTTGTAGCTATGTTCCAAATTTTTAATTATAAATTATAGATTTTTCAGATAAAATTTTTCACATAATTATTCCAAATAAATAAATATCTAATGCCATTGTATATTGTTCTCTATCTAAAACTTCTAGTACTATATATGGTAAAATACCATAAACTCCATGCCCTTTTGTACTTAATGTTCTATTGGTTATTATTGAAAGTTTCAAGTTTGCAATGTAAGCACTATGTAAATTGTCTTGCAGAATATTACCACTATGCAAATCTTAATGAATAAGTCCTTGAGAATAAATCATTTGAAGATCAGAAGTAATCTAATATAATAAAGTTAATTTATTTATTCAATATATTTGTAATACAGAGCAAAGATTTCAACATAAGGAGCCCATTGCTACATATTCCAAGACAAGAATATAATTTTTAAAAAATTTATTTTTTGATATTCCATAATACTTTAAAAATAACAAATGCTTAGATCCAATTTTACAATATGACTTTAACTAAATATTAAACCAAAATTATATATTCAATTAGCAATTATTATGAAAAATCAATAAATATAAATTAATATTACCTTTTGTATAAATCATTCATCACAAGATCTTGATCCATGCAATAATTTAAATGCAACATTACTCTGATAGTTTTTTCTTTTATTTACCCATATAGACAAAAATATAGTTGCAAATACACTTTGTCATATTTTTACAGAATTATAAAGTTCTTTAAAAGGAATCCACAATAATGGATATTCTTCTTCAACTAATAATTTTTTATGTCATTATCAATATTAGAATTATCTTTTGTCCATTTATTTGTGGCTAAAAAAAGTTAATTAGTAAATTTAAATTATATATCTCAAATATAATGTAAGTATACAATTTGGGCAAAAATTGTCGAATTACAGTAACAAGCGAAAACTTCAGTAATGACACACCAAAAATGATGATAGTTAGACAAAAAAAAAAGTTAGTTAACCATACCACAGACATGTGAAAATACCAGTAGCTGTGGCACTAAATGGCAATACCTGCAATAGCAAACTTTGAAAAATTAACTTTAGAAATGGCAACACTAGTAACAACGATGAAATTCCAAAAATAGAATTATAGCAATGCCAACAACAATAATGGTATCTCCAGAAATGGTGACACCAACAATATGACTTGCTACCTATAAATCTAAAAAAAAGGTTAGCATAAAATTTATACAGGCTAAAAAAACAAAACAAAGAAAATAATAGTCGGCATGGTTAATCATTAAAACTTATTATATTTTGTTTGGTCTTTTTCTAATCGGGAATGCTTTGGATATGTAAAGCAGTAGTACAAATTGTAGAAAATGGTATGAAAATGGCAATTTTCATGAAAGTTCTAGTTCGAAGATTAATTTTTAATTAGATTTTTTAAACAATTAGAAAAAAAATTCCTTCTGTTTTTTAATATTCTATTTCTAATATGAATTCTATTAGATTTAAATTTAGATATAGATTTATAGATTAATATCATATTTAAATTTAAATATTAAATAGATTAATAGCCAATTCTCCAGCCAACTGGTTCAAAAATTTTTTTTTTATATATAAATTTTACTATAAGTGCGAATGCACAGTGTCTCTATCTAAAACTTTTTTTTATACTAAGTTAATCACCTTTCTGGCTTAGGGGACTTTTGTAAAGCTTATTAAAACGCATCTAATGGTGGTTAGAGCGTCAAAATCAGCTTGGTGGATACCAAGATATCTTTAAAAAACCTTTCTTTTACTATATAAATTTCTTTATAAACAATACTATTGTTTGCAAAGAAATTTACATAGTAAATAAAAGGTTTTTAAAGATATCTTGGTATCCACCAAGCCGATTTTGACGCTCTAACTACCATTAGATGCATTTTAATGAGCTTTACAAAAGTCTCTTAAGCCAGAAAGGTGATTAACTTAGTATAAAAAAAAGTTTTAGATAGAGACACTGTGCATTCGAACTTATAGTAAAATTTATATATAAAAAAAAAATTTTTGAACCAGTTGACTGGAGAATTGCCTATTAAAGAATTTACTCATTACAGAATATTACTACCTACCCACAACTATACAAACTTATGTTTATTAAATATTTTTTTAAAAAATACCAAACTAAAAAATTGAGACTAAAAAAATACTAAAATTAGATGCTAAAAAAGGTGATATTACAAAATTCAAAATGCACTAAAAATCCTGATACTATTTATTAGTCTGCCAGACCAAATAATTTTATAAGAAAGTTAATGTTCATAAAAAAAGGCATTTAACCAAAATAGCTTTTTACACAAAAACTTTTAAAACACCTTACCATTAATTAAGTATTAAAAAAAATATTTTTTTCATTTATAAAATAATTGAAAATAATTGTATCAGAATTTTTTGATGCATTTGAATTTTTTAATATTTGTACCCTTTTTAATATTCAATTATTTTAAATATAAAAAATTAAAAAATTTATATTAAAAATTTTACCTGTTACAGAATACTACCCACTCGTCCTCTATACAAACTTACTTAGTTTTTTTATTAAATTAAATAAATTAATTAAAATTAAATGATTAATTTGATTAATTTTTGATTAATACAAATATTAAAAAAAATATTGTACTAGAAAATTGAGTACTAAAAAAATACTGAAATCAAATACTAAAAAAAAAAATAATGCAGATTTGAAATGCACTAAAAAATCTTTGCTAACCTAACTCAATTATATGATACCCTAATTAAAAATTATTATTTAATAAATTTTAAAATATTTTAATATAATACTTGGATTATTACCATTTGAACAAATATAAATATTACAAAAAATTCAAAATGTACTAAAATTTTAACAAATTTTTACTAAATTGAATCATAATGATTTCATAAAAAGCCTTTTCGTTAGCTCCTTTATAATTGTGAAAAGAAAAAAAACTGATTAAGACTAATTTATACGTAAGAACGGGGCTAAAATAAATTGTATTTTTTTTCTAATTTCTGTTATAACTAATTATATAAAAAAAAAATCATAAAAAATGCCTACTATCTGCTATGTTCATTCCTGCATGGAACGAATTACTCAAAAATTTCTTATAAAAGAACGGGTATTGTAAGACTACAGAACAAAAAATAAAACTTAATACACTCGAAATAACTACATAGCTTATAAGACCTTCAGATTATGTTCATAAAGACAAATAAACTAACGAACGCACTAATCCCGTATCAAATTCATCAAATAACATGCTGTACCACATTACCACGCACTCTATATAAAGTTTGCTTTATAAAATTCGACTATAAAATTGAAAGTTGATCTACATTTGGACCCCAAAATTTTGAAATATGATGAACCAAACACGCTAATATGTGTTAACGGTGCTGGAATAGAGATTAAGTCATTATCATTAGACCTATTTAAAACAATATATTTCTGAAAAAAATTTCATTTTATGGATAATAAATCCATACTTTTTAATTTATGACTAAGGTCTTGAAAGAACAAGACTTTTTGATGATTTAAATCAGCTAATACTTTAGATCGCATCTTTTCTTAAATTGTTTTCACATGTAGCAAATATGTATTCTCGTAACTTACAGTTAGCTAACAAATTTTATATGTAATTACAATAAATTTTTTGTTCTTTTTTAATGAATAGAGTATAAATTTATATTATGACAATAAGATAAAAGTGCGAAGTTTTGTATACTTTTAAAAATTCTATATACTTCTCATCAAATGTACAACAGGATTACTACCACAAATCAATATAGCAGATAATACTCGGCCTTTGCCAAGGGAATTTTTGTCAATAAGAGTACAGCCTGGGAATTGAACTTTTATATATCCCTTTTCCTTTAATAATAAGGATATTGGCCAAGAATCACATTTAAAAACCAAATAAGTAACATTATATTGTTTTAATTCTATATAAGTCACAGGTCGAACATAAAAATATCGGACAAACTATCTGCTATCCGATATTTCTATATTACATAACAATAGTTTAACAAAATATCGTTAACTAAAACAACTGGTTTATTTGTTGCCAAAATCTGTCCGATATTTTGATTTTTTATGAGAAAATTTTAGATAAATATCGGAAAGGTCAATATTTTGAAGAAACTTAGATGATATTTTGGTTATTATATCGGAAAAATTTTAATCAGATATCGACCAATATCGGCTAATATCGGCTAGCTTATCTTGAATGAAAGTGCGTTATAATATCAGTGATAGATCTGTGAGGTTTCTTCTATTTTTCTAAAAATATCAGCTATCAGATATCTGTATACATCGATATCGATATAATAAATTAAACTCGAAACGTTAAGATCATGGGCGTAAATAGAAATTTTTATCATCAGATATTCAGATGATCCTCTTAGTTAAAGATTCTTTAGTTAATAACATACAAATAAAGAACTAGTATTTTACGGCTTTAAGCAATTATTATATAAGAGAATGTATATGTTTATAGTCTTTATTTAAGGATGATTTCATATAATATACTTATCATTTTTCATAATGTTTTACGCTAAGATTGTAATGTCTATCTATATTATTAAGCATGACTCATATATGCTTTCCGGCAAGCAACTCATTTTATCAAGTTTATACAAGCACCAAAATATCGAGCATATATATGTCTATACATGTTAATATAGTGACAACATAATGAACTGAACAAATATTAAAGAAAAATATGTGACGCAATTATTCGTTATAATATAAATATCAGATAGCCGATTTTTCCATATATATAATGTACAGTATATTTATATAATTTATAATAAATTAAAAATACAGTAGTAATACAGTAGTAATACAGTAGATTAACATATAGATAATAATAGATTATCATGTAATACAATGCAATATGCATTATATATTGTACTTTCTATTTAATGGGATCACTGACATATAATCCTGATGCTTTCTTGAACCAACGGTAAATGTTCCTGCTACAAATCTTCCCAGTATGTTATGTACCGGAATTATGCAATCACGATCTATATCATAAAAATCATTATGCCATAATTCCACGTTACAAAGCTTATCGTCCTTTTTGCCGATGCTAAGATGACACCTTAAATTCTCATTTTTTATTTTTTTATACCAATGAACACAGGCGAGGCTGTGCTTTGTTGATTCTTCCGGATAATCAAGGTAATGTTCAAAAAAGAACTGAACCTGGCCCGGATACGTATTTACTCTATCTTCATTAGCAAATTTTGCAAGAATTCTTGATGAACTTTCATATCTTTTAGAAAATATAGAACCGAAAACTTCATCACTTATTCGTATTCTTCCATATTGATTTATTATAGACGATATGCCTATCAACCCATCTAAATCCAAATCTTCGGGCAGAACGAATATATTGGTGTCATAAGCATTATTATAATATTCGACGAGTAACTCCATAAAGTCTTGTGAGATGTATGCATTCATTTTCTTTGGTATAAGAAAGATTCCAGGAAATGAATCGGCACCAGTACCGGTGCCGATTCCTTTCTCTACCGATTTTGACATAGAGAGAAAATTTATTACATCTTCGTTAGATATTTCATAATCACTCAAACTGCCAGAAGATTTTTTTGGAGCCAAAATAGACAAATCTTCGGATAAATTAGCACTATTACTATTATTAATTAATCCATCAATTTGTCTGTTTCGTTGGATGATATTCATAAGTTCCAGCTCAATTTTCCTATTACTATTTTTGTAGCTTCCTAAAAATTTAATTAATATTGTTTAGAAGATAGAGATATCGACCGCCTATTATTGACTTTTGTTTTAAACAAATTATTAATCTTTTAATTATATTTACCTAGTAATCTATTCATCCGTTCAAAACTGAAACACCAAAAAGAATGTAAAGGACCATAATCTAATGCACATTCAGATATGTGAAGGCATAGGTGAAGGTTTGGAGAAATCTTCTCGGGACTATAGATTTCTTCGATAATTTTTATCATGGCTATCAGACATTGGTGTGCTTCTTCTAAATCTCTTTCATTGATTATTCTACAAACCAATATGCTACAAGCCCGAACGAAATAAGTAAGAATTTTCCTATTAGCATCACATAACAGATTTCAACAAATAGTGGTAGCATATATGAGGATAAAAGTTTTCCACTGGTCTGCCGTGAACCTTGAAAATCCTTTACCAGTAGAGATTTTACAAGGAATTCTACCAATATCTGATGGCATATCGATTTTATCTGCCAATTGCTACATAATTTTTAAATTTTGAGAAGTTAACCTTTCACCTTCAATCCATAATCTAGTTACGATCCATTTTGCTATTCCCAAGAAGAGGCAATGCATTGGGTCCACTACCAGGAATCTAACGGAATTGAAGTATGAAGCCTATAGATTTCGGACCATCTGACAAGAGTATCAAAAAGATGCTATTTTCTTCGTTCAGCTGTCTTGCAATTTTTCCAATTTATTGCATCGTTTCGGATAAGGTTGTGGTCACATTCTACAAACCAGGACTCCATATTAGAAATGCCACCAAAATGAGGTTGGTTCCAAATGTCGTAATTAGCTCTTTTATAGCAGCGATGACATGCTGCCTTAGCCGAAATATGCCCACAAAGTTTCCTTGCTGCAGGTAAGTCACTAGAGCAACAAATTACTGCACATTTGATTCTCTTGCCAGATGGGGACTCAAACGTAGCTGATAGGTCTCTTCCCAGAGCTCTATAAGCTGATCGATAATAGGTGCCAAGTAATGGTTTAACTGATGCAGCTTTGGTTCCGATGGCCCAGGTATGATAGACAATGTTATTATATTGGATGGTTTAAACCTTTTATGTATATTAAATTAATATCATATTTGATTAACGAATGTAAAAAAAAATAAAAAAAAATAAAAAAACCTTTCTTGATGTGGAAAATTACATATGACAGCATATATGACCCCCACGCTATATTGAGACGTTTCAAATGGTTGAAACCAGTCCAAGTTTAGCATCAATCCTATATGGCTATTAGCTGTTTCTGGACAAAAAAATAACCACCTTCATTATTAGAGAATGATTTCCATATTCTGCTATCATATATATCTGATAATTGGGTTTTGAAGGTCGATAGGCCCATTTTCTGCATGCCTCTTCAAATCCTGATTGCTGGAATAGCTTTAGGAACTGTTGCTTGAGATTTACTACGGGATAAATTGATACTAGCTTTCTGATTATTCCATCTTGCACCCTGACTTTTTTCGAAAGTATTGTATCGCATGATACTCGTCTGCTGATATTTACATGGTTTGGAAATTCCACATGAGTACAGCGAAGTATTTTTGGTGTTTGTCCTGCTTTTTTTGTTGAAATATCTTTTGGATTATATAATTTGCAAAAGATTCGCACACAGCGAATCTTATTGCATGATCTAATATCTTTTTTGCAACATCTATTGATGTAGGAAGGCCACAATACTTTTATTCATCAATACGAGTTAACAAATGCTGGAGATATTTAATCAGGGTGTGAATGCTTATATCAGAATGCTGATATTTTTGTTGGTAACGAAAAACCCACAATACAATTCCTAATAAATCTTCGTCAACAATTCTGGCATTGGTCTCTGGGGTATCATCTAAATCAGGTACATCGAACCTTATTAAATTCTCTTTTTCACTCTCTTCTTCACTCTCTTCTTCAGTATCAGTTTTATCAGTTTTATCGCTTTTCATGTCATCATTTTCATTTTCATTATCATCAGAAGAATCTGTCAAATTTTTTCCAGAATAAAAGGACGACATTTTTGCATTATGAAAGCCTTTGGGAAGTTGCGCAACAAGGAATTGAAGATTTTCAGGCTGTGGTAGAGGCATCAAATTATATGATTCACTATCTGACTTTTTACCATCTGTTGAATTAATAACCTGATCCATTAAAAAAATATCGTTCATCATATCTGAAGATCCTTCGCCGTTATCGATATTTTCTGGCCGATATCCAACTTGACGGTTTGATATAGCACGCTTTCCTTTTACTGTAGAAGGTTCTTGTTCTTGTGCTTCATGGTCTGCCTTAACTTTTGGATCTCTTTCTATACCATTGCATATACTACAGAAACATGCTACTTTTTTGCGCGTACGTCTTTTTGTTTGTAAAGTAGAAGCAGGTTTTTTAACAATTCCTTTGTTTTTTTTGTAAGTCATGATGAAATATCTATGTTAAGAAGCAGACACGATATTAAGATAGATACAAAGAAACAATATTAAGAAGTAAGAAAAAATATTAAGAGAGAAAATAGCTTACAAAAACGTTTTAACATATTTATATTTCAAAGAAAAGAACAACATCGGTAATTTAGTTTTTATTATCAATTGTACAATATGCATATTGGACAAAGAATATTTTATTTTATACTTTTTACACGTTTTAAACATATAGTAATTTATAATTTATTTATTAATGATCATTTATTTATTAATGATTATGATTATTCTTTTTATCCAAGGGATTCCTTCTCTTTGTAATGGCGAAATTACCTCTCTTTTATACTATTTTACATCAGAAAGGGTGTAAGTGGTTTAAATGATGATTTACAATTCATTGACTAATGCCTTCTTTTCCTTCTCACTTTCACAAGCTATTATTTTACCAGATGGTTCTCTCTTTGGAGACGTGGAATCTTCTTCCAACAATCTCTAAGCCCGAAATGATGATCCAAAGGTTCTTAAGATTGATCGTTACAAGGCCCCAACTTAATGATCATCATATTACTGTGCCCACTTTCGTATCTAGCTCGTAACAATAGGTTTCAAAACAAAGAACATTAATATCAGTAATTTATTTTTTAATATCAATTGTACAATACGCGTATCGGACAAAGTATATTTTATTTTACACTTTTTACATAAGTTTCAAAGCAAAAAGCAAAGAGTAATAGCATCGGTAATTTTATTTTTAATTTTATTTTTTAATATCAAATGTACAATAATTTGGAAGTTTATTTTAAATTTCTATTACAGAATTCACATGTTTTATTTTTATTATATAGAATTAGAGTAACAGATATACATTTTGGAGAAAAGTTAAAAAAAAAATCGAAGAAATCAAAAATTAATTTGGTTTAATATTTTAAAAAAAAATCAAAGAATGTAAGTTTAATTTGTTTTGATGAAATCGAAGTTTAATTTGTTTTGATGAAATCGGAGTTTAGGTTAACTTGTTTTGACTAGATTATTTTTACTAGATTATTTTTACTAGTATATTGATAAAATTAATCAATTAATTATATTTTTACTCTGTGATTTGTAAATTTCAGTATCCGATATACATATCAGAAAATAATAAAGTCAATTACTTTTTATTATTGGGTCAAAAAGTGATGAAATCAAAATTTTATTTTTATTATTATACAAACATAAATTATATAAATAAAATATATATATATATAAATTTTTAAAATACGATTTACATGTGTATTGTTATATATAAAAAAAAAATTTTTTTTAAAATACGATTTACATGCAGTTTTGTTTATTTTACTAAAAATAAAATAAAGTTATAAAAAATGATCATATGCATCGTACAACATTAAGGGATTAGTATTGAGGTTTATTTAAAGGTTACTATTTAAAAAAAGAAAAAAAAGGTTAAACGGTTTTATAAAACAATCTAAAAAATGACTCAGCGACTTGCTTTATTTTCAAAAAAAAATTATATATATAAATGTAAACTATTTTTATAAACGCCTAATAAAAAAAACGCATCCGACAAAAAATGTAGTCAAAACGTTTCCAGAATTTTGCAAAATTTGACCGGCCAACCAATTTATTAAGTTTGTATGTCCTAATGAAAAAAAACAATTGATACAGAAAAGCGATATGGGTATCGGAAGTTTATAGTTGACTCTGAAAAAAAATTATTTGAATTAAAACGTCATAGTATTTTCACATGTAATAGTTTATTTCATCATGTAATTAATTGTTTATTTCATCATGTAATAGTTTATTTTAAATGATCGAAGTTTATTTTACAATTTAATGACATTGAAATTTTTTTCGATAATTACATACGTATAGTAAATACAATGACAACCAAACTTCATGACAAATTTCTTTTTTTTTTGAATATAAAATTATCCGTTTTTCGAATCTTATTTTTCTTCTACAAATAAATTTCTTCCATTACTATTTGATACTTCGCTTCTTATTCAATTTTTTCTTCCGTTAACTATCACATTTTTTTTTCTACAAGTAAATTTCTTCCGTTACTATTTGATACACCTTCGTTCATTCAATAACTTCGCGTTTCTTTCAATATTCAAAATAGCCCTTGGGCTTTTTTTCATACACACAGATATAGGTAATACTTTTCTATTTGATACAATTTCGCTTCATATTCAATAACTTTCTTCGTGTTGGGTCTTTTTTATTCATAGTAGTTTTGAAAATTTTGGAAAATTTTGGTCTTATTTTTTTACAAATATTCATATCATGCCACCAAAAACTGTTTTTCGCTTTGGTCCTTCTCTCAAATCCCGTGAAGTCATGGATTCTAGAAAAAGGAAACGTTCATATTCTCTTTCTTCTCGTTCTTCTTCACCCTATGGTTCTCATTCTCACTCTCGCTCCTGTTCTCGTTCTCGCTCTCATCATCATCGCTCTTGTTCTTATACCCATCGTTCTCGCTCTCATTATCATCGCTCTCGTTCTCATACCCGTTGTTCTCGTTCTCGTACCCGTCGTTCTCGCTCACGTACCCGTCGTTCTCGCTCACGTACTCATCATTCTCATTCTCGTCATTTATCTTCACGTCGCAAGTATTATCATAATAGTAGATCAAGTTCAAGCGAAGGTAAATTATCTATTTAATATTATCAAATAACAATAATTTTTTACTGATACAAATATCGGCTGCATGATATTCAACTAGATTCTACTAGAAGTAGTCGCAAAGATTTAGAAGAAGGTATGTTGTACATTTTACTTAAATTATTGCTTAACAGTTTATATGAATATCAGTTAATATAACTTTATTATAGAAAATTTAGCCTTGAAATCTCAAGTTGCTCTTCTTGAAGAAAGACTTGGACGTATAGAAGAAAGATCTAAGTCGGATGTCTCAGAAATTCAATGCTCACAAACTTCCGTAACTGACCGACTTGATGGTATGGATATCGACGATATTGGTAATGATGGTGGTGAAAGTAGAGAAAGTAGAAACGGTCATAAAAATTCGAAACAAAAAAAAAGAGAAAAATCTTTCTCACCTGGTAGATCGTATGACCGAAGCCAAACGAGATTTAAGCAAGGACAATTGATTCCAATGGATCCGGAATATAAATTAGCGTTTAGGGTAAATTATTTTTTTTATATTATATACTTTATTATTATACTAACCTGTAGATATGAATATCGGATTTGTATATTATATTTTTATAATAATAGAAAGAAGTACTCAGAGTTGCAAAGCAACTTGCACATGACAATCCACGCTTAGCAATTAGTGAGAAGAAAAACTGGCTCGATCAAAAAGAATTTGTGGAGGTGACAATCTTACCTGCTCTTAAACAACGTATCAATAAAAACCTCCAATATTTAGACAGCGAAGTTGTTCGAGTGCTCCAAAGCAATCACAAAAGTCTTTCATCGACAGCAAAAATTAAGGCGGATAGTGCCAAATTAAAGTTAAACAAAAAACGTGTTGGAAAAAATTCACGTATGCAAGGAGTAAGTTTTTTTTTTTGTATAAAAAAATATGATTTCATACATACATATCGGATTTATATTGCATTTGTTTAAAAAAAAAAAGAAGAGTGGACGGGTTACAGCATCTGATTCGCGTTAAGGATCCGATTATTAAAAAATACTGACCAAATTCACTTAACCAAAAGGAGTGGAAGGACGATCTTGCTGATGTGGTTGTTGAAACCGCATATCATTCAGATGAACTATCTGAAACGGATATCGAACTCGCAAGGCAGGAACGATCCAAAAAAAATCGTTCATACAATGATGATGACAATAATAAACGTAGAAATAATAATCATGTTATTAAAGTATATGTTCCACCATGGCGGTCTGAAAGGGTAATTTAACAGTATAGATTTTGTTTAACAAATAAATAATACTCGTATCAGTTAATTCAATTTATTTTATTTTTTAAATAGTGCCAAAAAATCTTCCATCAGGCTGAAGAAATAGCAATAATTAACCAATTAAATAAACTCGATAGAGTGCATCATTATGATTGTAACTGGAAAAATCAAACAAGACCTCCACGTGACAGACCTCTTTGGATGATTTCTTTATCCTATAACAATAATAAGAATAATTATAATAATAATAATAATAATCATCATCATCATCAAGATAATGGTGATAATACTAATAAAGGTGATTTCGACTCTAATGATTTAGAAATATTAGAAAATTTCAATACGCATGATACGCATGCCGACGATTCAGAACATAATGAACAAACGAATCAAGCTGAAAACTGAACAAACGGAACAATCAGATCAAAATGAACTATCAGATCAAAATGAACTATCAGATCAAAATGAACAATCAGATCAAAATGAACAATCAGATCAAAATGAACAATCAGATCAAAATGAACAATCAGATCAAAATGAACAATCAGAACCTGGTCAAACAGATCAAAATGAACCATCGGAACCTGGTCAAACGGATCAAAATAAGCAATCAGAACCTGGTCGAACGGATCATAATAAGCAATCAGAACCTGGTCGAACAGATCAAAATAAGCAAACGGAAGAAAGGTATATATTTATGATTTGTATATTTATTATTAATTAAAGGTTTACTGAAACAAATTCTATTCTAGATCTGATGTAGAGCCAACTTCAAATAATCGTTCTTCCCGGGCCTCTAAATCGAAAAATACCCGCACAAGTTCAAAAAGCTCCAGCTCTAAAGCTGCTTCTCAACCTGTCAAGTTTAACACAACAACCAGAGCTACCTCAAAGAGTCAAGGGCACCTTAATGCTAAAAGTGGTAAATTTGGATATCATCGTGGAGAAAAAAATAAGGAGGGTAACATTAATAATAATGTTGAAATAGATTAATAGAAATTTAATATAACAGCTGCAATTTTTCTGTCATATTGCTACATGTAAAATGGTATAATTAATAAATTGATACGTTTAATGCTGCTATCAACAAGCTTATATTTCGCATAAATTGAGTAGAAATTTGAAATGTATATGAATATAATCAAGTATAAATTAGTTTCAACAATAATATATAGATATCTTCGATATATATATTATTATAGAATATTAGGATATGTTGTATAAATTTTCCAATATTGGTATCAAATATGACGATATTTCATATAAATTTCACAGACATTTTGAAAATATCGTATAAATATTAACTAGTTCCTATAATAATATATATAGATATCTTCGATATATATATTATCATAGAATATTAAGATATGTCGTAAAAATTTTCTGATATTGGTATCGTATATGACGATATGTTATAAAATTTTGCAGATATTTTGGAAATATCGTATAAATATTAGAACATTATATATGTTACATAAAGCTGTAAGAAACTGATCAATATGTGCTAAGCCGATCGGCCGCAGATACGCGCCAAATATCGGCTAGCTATCACATGACACATATCGGAAAGTTTCTGTGACATATTGTTGCTATTTATGTGACCTATCGTCTTACCGATAGGGCACAGAAATTTTATAATTGGACCTGCGAGTATCATAAATTTTATTAGTATCTTTAGCTAAATCAATTATTTTAAGGGTTTCAGGTAAATAATCAGAAAATTTTCATCCAGTTTTATCATCATGATCAAAGGTAGTAGCAATTAGACGTGCAATTGAACAACCAAAACCAGAGTTTGATTTACTATCGACAAAATAAATTAAAGCATAAGGAATATTAGCATTATTATTACTTAATACTTTTGTTATAATCTGACAGACATTTTCTAAGGATATGACCTTTTCAATAAAACATTAAGTTAAAATAAATACGCGTTAATAGGTAAAAAGATAATTATGAAGATAATAAATGTCGCGAGGGTAATTTGCAAATAGGTTTTATAGATTTCATGATCACCCAGATTTCATGATTAGCCGTGACAATAAATATATGTAATCATCATAAACATAATAAGCAAGTATAATTAATAGTTATCAGGTAGGCTAACTGGTTTATTTGGTCAAGGATTTAAGATCAGACTAAAAAATTGAATTCTGAAAGAGTTCAACTTCTTAGGCTGATCTTAAACCTTTTGACCAAATAATTAAGTTATAAGGCATCTGCATGACTGATAACGGATTTATCCGGTAATTTACGACGATAGTCTGCCTAATAACAATTTTATTATTCGGCAACTATATAGTTTCTGCCGAATAATAGCAGACGAATCATAGTAAGCTGATATGGTAAATACTAACCGGAAATCTGATGACTAAATTCATTAATTTTCGAGCACAAAAAATTTTGAGTAGTTTTTTGTCCCAGAAAAAAAATAGCACAAACGGTGCCATCAGATTGAATAACTGGACTAAAAACCATGTTTAAAAAATGTCTTCTTCATAACCATCACGTTGTACTGCGTAGCAAAAATTATTAAAGTAGATGCCTTTTCTAGATATTCTTACACTACATATATATGTTAATTGTAATTTAAAAGTTTAAAATATTAAAAAAAAATTTTTCTTTAAAATCATTACACAGCTTACCTTTCAAATTGTGAATTAAGGACTTTATATACTTCGGGCCAAGTTTCTTTAAGTAGTTTTACTAGTGCTATTTAATAATTAAAAGGATGTTAACTATAATATAAAATGGCACAAATTTATTTAATTTTAGCCTTGTTGATATAATGATTTCACTTTAAAAATCGGATTCCACACTATATAAATGAAAAGAAATAGTTGTTTAAAAGTTAATCATGTATATATAAAAAAAGAAAAAAATTTTGAAATTTTACCTGGATTATATATTGAAATCCAATCTGTANGCCAAGTTTCTTTAAGTAGTTTTACTAGTGCTATTTAATAATTAAAAGGATGTTAACTATAATATAAAATGGCACAAATTTATTTAATTTTAGCCTTGTTGATATAATGATTTCACTTTAAAAATCGGATTCCACACTATATAAATGAAAAGAAATAGTTGTTTAAAAGTTAATCATGTATATATAAAAAAAGAAAAAAATTTTGAAATTTTACCTGGATTATATATTGAAATCCAATCTGTATAAATACAAAGATAGGCGGGAAATGCAGAATAAAGGCACATATTCTGAAATTGCCAAGAATTGAATTAAAATTTTACGATTTAAATAGATATATATATATAGCAGTAAATTACCAGAGCATTTTTAAGAGCAGGATCCCAAGAGTCGATAGGACCAAGAACAGTCGACGACCAGTCATAATTATAGACCATTTTGGTATAGGCTTGTTATTTATATACTACATACGAAAGGTCATGTAATGGTGGCGACAAAAACATCAGTTCAATTATTAAATATTCGTTTGAATTATTAATTAAATAAATTGGTTATAATTATGCGACAGATTTAAAGTGAAAAATGTTAAAAGTACATGCACTCAAAATGTATAGAAATAGATAAATGTAAAAATTTAGTAAGATCGCCATATAAGTGCGTTAAAAAAATTAGACAGTAAATGATTGGTTTAGTGAAACAAAATTTTTAGCTCGTCTTTAATTTTAATGATTATCAATTCATCTGAATGGCAAAAAATCCGAAAGCAAAAAAATAAAAAATAAAAAAATCTCGAAATTATCTCTCGGAATTTATGCTAAATCAATTATTTTGGTAAAAAATTTAGCACAAAACGTATGAAGAGTTAAGTCTCGCTCAGCATCTTCACTTCTTCGCATAAGAACAAGAGCATGAGCATGAGCAAGAGCAAGAGCATAGTTATATTCAATGGCTTCAATTTTGCGATACTGTAAATCTCCTTTTTTAGATGTTTTTCGCTAAAAATGGATAACACATCTTAGCTAATAAGTCTGGGAACTATACTGGAACTACCTTTATAGTAACTATGCGTATCACAAAATCGATGACGGCGCATAAGGGCATAAATTTAAGAGTATTATATAATTTTTAAATGTATTTTTTATTAGTTTCGTTTTCTTTTTCTTTTGTTTTTTCTTTCTTTCTTTTTTTCATGTCAGGATAGACTTCTTTTTTTCTGTATTTCTTTTTTGTATTGGGTTTTTTTTCTTTTTGATTTTCTTGGTAGTTTGTTTTTGCTTTCCACCTTTTTCATTTTGCCCTTTATGAAGAAGGAAAAATTTTAAGAAAAGGAGCACGATCCTAACACAGTATTAACAACTGATCAGTGATGTTGGGATTCAAGTCTCGAGTGAGTTTGGAACCCCGATGGTGATAGATATGTTATCGGCAGATCGCACTTAGGTACTTCGGTATCAAGTAAGTCTTTATTTGGTTGAAAATGTATTACATACTATTGAAACAGCAGTTATTGCTTTAGTTACTGTATAATTACTAATAAATAAAGACAGGATCATCTAGCAAAAAAAAAAAAAAAACAATATAAGATAAATACTATAAGACAAACAATATAAAATAAACACTATAAAACAAACAGTATAAGACAAAACTATAGCCAAGTTCATATAATTGTGTGGCACAGATTTATTGCTCTTTACAATCAGTTCGTGTTAGTGCTAGAACCCTGAGCTATTAGTATATAGGTCACTTAACTAGATGCGTAGCCAACTTAATAACTTTTTTGAATATAAGATCTTAGATTTGCTTAAAATCAACAAAATTTTAAAAAAAGTTAGATTTTCAATTTACGTATTTTTTATCTAAATTTAAAATAGTTAGAGATTGCAAATGCTTATTTTTAGTACTGATAGGGCATGGTTTACTATCGTAAATTCCTAAAAATAAGTTATCTTTTTTTAGATTTAAAAAATCAGAAATAATTTTGAAGTATTATAACTTTTTAAGGAATTTTGTATACAATAAGGAGGTAGCTTATTTTAGAGATACAAATCCTAAAAAGGTTTATTTATCTCAATGTTTACTTTTAAAATTTATTTCACGTACTAATACTAGGGTTCCTCAAATTCAAATCAAATCAAATATTGGATCAATTTGAATTTGATCAAATCACAAATTGACCCTGATTTGAATTTGATTTAATTCAAATATTTGAATTTTTTTTCCCCTTTGATAACCTTGCTCTAAATTTATTAGATATTTTGCATTATAATTACATATTACAAAGAAAATCTATCTAATTCTTAAAATAGGCCAATACCCAGCTTACTCAACTAGTGCCCAAGTATAATTGTCGCACTGGTGTTTGTCAAACAGAAACTACCATGCACTTTTGTCATATATAAATCTTCCGAATATAACGAGGTACCCAGTTACCTTAATGAATTAACACATAAGTTTTAATACTTCGTCCACCATGTTGGTGATAAATATTTGAATTTGAATTTGATTTGAATTTGAATTTTTTTTAAATTAAATCAAATATTTGTCAAATCAAATCAAATATAGCCATATTTGAATTTGATCAAATCAAATATAGTCAAATTTGAATTTGAATTTGATCAAATATTTGATTCAAATATTTGAAGATCAAATCAAATTGTGGAACCCTAACTAATACACATTCCGATGTAAATAAATACAAACAAATACCTTTTTTATTATTATAATAATAATATAAATTAATTTTAAATTTTAAAAGCCATTGTAAGCGATTTAATAATCCAAATTTAATGATTTTGTTACTATTCGAATCATCTCATCAAGACGAATCGAATGGTACCAAAATCATTAAATTTAGATCACTATAGCACAAAATATTAATAATTTTATAATTTTTATAAAATCTTAACGATCTTGATAACCAGTAATCCAAATTTGATGATTTTGGTACTATTCGATTCGCCTCGATGAGACAGTTCGAATGGTACCAAAATCATCAAAATCGGATCACTAGATCACAAGATATCTGCAAAAAACGATTTGTAACGTAATTTTATATAAAAACCTTTATATAAATTGTGTTATAAATGTT
Source organism: Gigaspora rosea (assembly GCA_003550325.1). NCBI lineage: Eukaryota > Fungi > Glomeromycota > Glomeromycetes > Diversisporales > Gigasporaceae > Gigaspora > Gigaspora rosea. The sequence continues at coordinate 56,675 of QKWP01000431.1, forward strand.
TTCGTAGATATTTTGTGATCTAGTGATCTGATTTTGACAATTTTGGTACCATTCAAACTGTCTCATCGAGACGAATCAAATGGTACCAAAATCATCAAATTTGGATTACTGATTATCAAGATCGCTAAGATTTTATAAAACTTATAAAATTATTAATATCTTGTGCTACAGTAATCTAAATTTAACGATTTTAGTACCATTTGAATCGCCTTATCGAGATGAATTAAATGGTACCAAAATCTTTAAATTTAAATCACTATAGTACAGAATATTAATAATAATTTTATAATTTTTATAAAATCTTAATGATCTTGATAACCAGTAATCCAAATTTTATGATTTTGGTACCATTTGATTCGTCTTGATGAGACAGTTCGAATGGTACCAAAATCGTCAAAATCGGATCACTAGATCACAAAATATCCATGAAAATATTTGTAACGCTATTTATATGATATAAAGATTTTTATAAAATTACGTTAAAATTGTTTTTTGCAGATATCTTGTAATCTAGTAATCCAATTTTGATGATTTTGGCACCATTCGAACTGTCTCATCGAGACGAATCGAATAGTACCAAAATCATTAAATTTGGATTACTGGTTATCAAGATCGTTAAGATTTTATAAAAATTATAAAATTATTAATATCTTGTGCTACAGTAATCTAAATTTAATAATTTTGGTACCATTCGATTCGTTTTGATGAGATGATTCGAATGGTACCAAACTCATTAAATTTGGATTATTAAATTTTTCACAATAGTTCTTTAAATATTTAGTTAAATGCCATATAAAGAGATAGCTTATTTTCAAAGTTAAAAATTTTATTTTTGTTTTTAATTTAAAAATTAAAAATGGGTTATATAGGTTTTTAAGTTTTTTGTTTAAAATTAAAATAGTAGCTTATTTTTGGAGTAACATATTTTCAGAAATATTTTATTATAAGTTAGATAATATGTTTGCTTATTTTTAATAAATTTTTATATCATATGTCATATGGTAAAAATGCTTATTAATATTAATAAAAATGCTCGCTTAGAGCTATTATAAAATTTTTAAATTTTTTGTGACCTATATACTAATAGCTTGGGGTCCTGCAGAAGTGACAATAAAGCTTAGCCATAACATACTACATGAAAGACCAATTATTGTTTCAATACTAATAGAAATCAAACAAGAAATAGAAAAAAATCTTCATTTAAATCCAATACAACTTCAATCATATCTTCGTAACAAATTTGGCAATTTAAATATTACAGCACAGCAAATTCACTACTGGTGGTTTTTTTTCACCCAAAATTTTTATAAATCGAATGAAAACCATGTTGTCTCAGCATATGCATATCTTAATACAAATCAAACCAAAGATTGCGAGCTTTGTTTTGAGAAGTTAACTAATAAAATGACTGCAATTGGGTTTATAATACCCTTATTTAAAAAAATGTTACCTGTATCTGAAGTTCATTGTGATGCTATCTATAAAATAGCAAAGGATCATTTTGAATTATATGCACTTATTGAAAACTTTGAAGGTGCAAGTTATCTATTGGCTTATCTTGTTTTGGATCTTACAAATACTTCCAAAAATGCACCTCAACATGAAAAGCAAACACATGCTCTCTCTACATTTTTCACTTAGTCCGTAATCAAGGTTTATTTTCTACATATTTTTTTACAGACAAAGATTTCGCTAAAATAAATGCAGCAAGAGAAGTCTGGTCTGAAGCTGACGTACAATTATGACTTTAGTATATAGAAAGGGCACTTAAACAAAAGCTTATAAGTAATAAAAATGTTCAACGTGTTCAATACTGTCCTAATGATGCAGCAATGGAATTTAATTTTATTAATCCAAATTTTAAACCGAATCTTGAAAATGATGCTAAAAATTATAAAGTTTGTTCAAAAAACTTTTGAAATGATATTATTAATTTTATTAGAGCACATTTTCATATGCACTCTAAGATTCCTATTAATGCTAGTGGCCAATATTTAACTCCAGCTGAAATTCGAGAAAAAGCAGTATCTGAGATATATAACTTTTGCGTTATTGTCACAGTCAGGATCGGTTCTTAGGGAAAAAATGGCTCTCGAAGTATGTTGTGCCAGGAATGACGATTGATGAATAGAGAGGATGAATGAATTAGTAACAGTAAAAATAAAATATATATAAAATAAAGCATGAAATAAAATAAAATACAAAATCTATACCATTTTCGCAACCCTTGGTCACGTGTGTCACTGATTTGATCGGGCAATCACCTGAGTCAGATCGGGGAATTAAGTTCAATATTCAGATCAAAATTAAGATCAATTAAGCCGCATAAATAATATGGAGAGTTAATTAATAAAAGGAAAATTATGATGTAACTGATTTGAGTCAAATCAGTAGTACATATCGGCGTGTTTGGTTTTTAGGGTCACAAAATTATACTATAGTACCCCAAAATTTATTAAATCACGCACTGATCACGCCCTATTTTAATATCATGTGAGTAAAATTACGCCCTATTTTAATATCATGTGAGTATGAAAATCATTTAAATAACACCTCAAAAATATTTATTTACTATAAAAAATATAAGTAAACGCGTTGGAACCCATCGTTCAAAGCCTCAACCCATCGTCTTTTTGACCAATAGGTATATAGTATAGTAGAATTTACTGTTATATAAGTTTTATTTTATATATTAACTATTTAAAATAGCTAGTTATGTCTAATTCAATTAGTACTTCAAGATTTACTTGTTCTCTTTGTACACGTTCACGATCTTACAAGACTCAACGTGGTCTTAAACGTCATGAAACAATAAAACATAAGGACCATAATATACTGTCTTTGCATATATTGCCACTACCTAACTATGAGCTTGATCATATTAAAAAAGCTATGATATGAGAAATTTAGAAGCATCTAAAAAGCCATCATCGCACCGTTGGAAATCAAGTATTTAGCAGTGAGAATGCCTTTGTAGGAATATTTGGTAAATATCTTACACGATATTCTCTATGTGGTAATTTTTATCAATATTGTTTTAGTGGAGACAATTCATATACAAATATATATCTTTATTAATAATACTATGATTATTCAAGTTAGATCTTTTCTATTTAGTGCTTCTACTGTATATACACTATGTATAAATATGAGTTTGCTTTTAATATTAAAAAGTTTATACAGTAGTCATATTTTTATATAGTAAAATATACTACATACTTTAGTATACTTGTATAGTAATAATTCGTTTTATAAAATTTGACTATAAAAATTGATCTACATTTGGACCCCAAAATTTTGGGGTTACTCAAATATGATGAACCAAACACGCCGATATGATATAAGGAATTGGAGAAGCGAGTTTCAGAACTCTCTCTCTTCGATTGATAAGCAATATAAATAAATACAAATAAAATCTTTTCGCAAAGAGGCCATAATAATAAAAAAAAAATAATAATAAAATAAAATAATAATTATCTATATAAAGTAAAAGTGTGTTTGAAATATCTTTGTATTAAAACGTCGGTATAGTACGTGACTAGTACGTGTGCAGAATATACTCATAATACCTTCGTATTGAGATATCGATAGAGTAACCATATTTATATCTTCATATTGAGACGTCGATATACCACAGTTTCCGTGTATATGGCTTTGTACACGTGGTCAGTATTGGCCACGATAGAAGAACCTGGGTACAACCTAAAGAAAATCACTACTACCTTTATCATTTAGCAAGTTTCACCAAAAACCGTCAAAACGAAAGTTTTGTTTTTCCTTACTTTATTAACTACTTTCGATACTCCTTTCTTTTGTTACTTTTTGAACGTTCCGTTCTTACTTTACCCCAATAACGTTAAAAAAAAACCCCCTCACGATTGACATTAGGGGTACTAAAGATCTATGAACTAATAGATTGACTCCCGTAGAGGCCTGTAAAGTAGTAGTATATGACATCAGTGGAAAAGCTGGTACAATACGCTGGTCCGAGGCATCATGGGTATGTTCGATCCAACGAAACTGTCTATAACGGTCAAGAAAACATTGAAGAATTCTTGGTTTATTTCGAAGCATATGCAGCTTCAAAGGACTGGAATGATGATAAAAAAGTCCTTGTAGTAATATTGCACATAGCAGATAGGTTGAAGCCATCAATGATGCAACTAATAAAAGCTAACTCAACCTGGAGAGACTTAAAGGTTGCCATGATTAATAGTTGAAGAACTTCGTCAGATACTAATGAGAAAATGGAGCGATTGAAAGATATGATTCAGGGAGATGATGATTCAGTCCAGATATATACTAATTGTTTCGACGCATATGTTAAAGAAATAGATGAACAGTTAAGGGATCTCGAGAAGCGGGAGTGGTACATACAAGGAGGACTCCGAAGAACTCTGATACAACTCAGATGATTCTAAAAAAGGAAATTTTGCATAAAAATTCATTAAACATTGCATTTTTATATAGTAAATTTTCAAATTTTGCTCTATTTTATACATCTATTTGGCTAAAATACTGCTAAAATTATACAAACTCAGATCTGAGTTGTATCAAAGTTCTTCGGGGTCCTATACAAGGTCTTCAAAATCCATATCAAGAAAAGATCATCAACTTGCACCCTGAAACGTACGAAGAGGCAAAACAATTAGCAGTTAAAATGGAAAAGTATAACCATAATAGGGAATATATTAGCAAAAGCACAATTAATACAGTCACTGAAAGGATAAATAAATTGATTGGTAATGAGGCTAAAGGGATTCCCGCCTTTTCTGGGGCTACAGCAATTTGTTGTATTGGTGAAGGACATATATCAAATATGGATAGGATTGACAGGATAGAGACAAGTATAACTGAGTTGACCAGAGTTATACAAACTCTTGTGGAAGAAAGGCGTAATCCGGTTCAACGGAGGAGTCCACCCATAAATACGTCACAAAATAGAAGCGGTGAGAATCAAAGTAGAAGTATTACTCCTCATAAGTGTTTTATATATGACCAGGAAGGACATATCGCACGTGACTGTCCAAACCGAACGAGGCAAAATAGAACCATAGATTGATCAAATTCAAGACAGAATGATCAAGCAAATGATCTGAGCATACGGGAAGTGAATGTAAGACTCTTTGAGGTTATGGAAAAAATAGTACCCATGAGAAGGAATATTTCATGGTGCATGTAGATGAGGATGAAGAATTGTTTGACATTAGGAATCCTGCCAAGAGACGACAATTAGATGTAGGAGTAACTACACGTGCTTCTAAGAGGAGAAAAAGCGAAGAATTGGTGAATCCGGCAAAAACAAATAATAATAAAGGTCCCAACAAGGGATCAATTATGTACACTCCCCTAACAAAAGTTACAGGATTTGTAATAATCATGACGATCTAACCTTATTTGTTGTGATTGTAGCTACATATAAAAACCATTTTTTTTATATGCGAATCAGTCTTTGTGCAATAAGTAAAGTTGTTTGCCATAACGATTTGCACATAATATAAGAATTTTAGGAAATTTTATTAAGATTTTTTGAAAATTATTTTGATATTTTGACGTATGTAAACAAAAAATAAAAAATAATAATTAAAATTATTATATCACGACGCATTCTTGAACCCTTTAGAATTTTTTTATGAAAATTTAACCCTATATGCTTTAGAACCTAGTGAACAACTTTAATTAAGTTGATAATTAGTGTTAACAATACAGTTGTTCCAGGAATAATATATTTTAATAAAATTTTCAATTTTAAAAAAATACTATTTTTTGTATCTTAAAATTTTTATATAATGAAACATTGTAAAATTTATAAAAATATGATTTTTTTTTTTTAAACTTACACCGGTTGCTAAACGAGTGTGTTAATATTTTTATTAATTTATCAATTGACAAATTACATATTAAACTATTTTAGTTAGCATACATCCGGCTAGCCCTATTTCAGACCGCCCAAATGCCCGGTGGGCACCGAGCTTTTACCCTCCCAATCACCGCCTTCGGACAATCGCCACCAGAACGATGTTGGTACAAACGGACACCACCTCGGAATGATTGCGCCACGAGTTCATGTAGTATCTTCTCAGACTTCGGCCTCACATTACGTCTCGTGACTTCGGTTAATCCAAATCAGGTTCTAACTCCTTTCACTTCACCGCCACAGATTTAACAATGGCAACTGCCCAATTTTAGGTAAACCTGTAAACGCCGACGGAAGACCCAGACCATAGACGAGGACGCATCTAGCCACACGTGCACTTTTGGTGCCTAATTTAAGTAGTCCGCCCGCAGGTTCTACACTAGCTGCCATACCTGCACTCCAACTATCGGAAGTGCCTAATTAAGCCCTCTGATTTTCTGGCCAGCTGACATAACGCGGATCTACAAGTTTTTCTTAACCGGCTGGTATTTTCCTTTATTGCCTCTGGGGGGACTTGAAACGGCAACCTTCGATTTGCATCCTGGGAGCGTAACCGCTATGCTATCGGCCCGCAGGACATAAAAATATGATTCTAAAATACAATAAACATATTATATTATATTATATTATATATTATTTATTTTATTAGGTTATTTAATATGAATTTTACTATGTTTCATTATATAAACTTTTAAGATGCAAAAAATAGAATTTTTTTAAAATTGAAACTTTATTAATTTGAGTAGTCTTATCATAGACCCGGGGTTTACACTAATAACCTAAACCCCAAAGAGGTCTACATTAAGACTATTAATTTAATCCTAGACCCCATATCTAACCAATCAAATTTAATCACATAACAAATATAAATTTGGCAGTGCCCCTCGCCATGCTGACCCCATGATCGGCCAATCAAATTTGGTCGCGTGACCGATAGTTCATCAAAAAAAAAGAAAGTCTCCAGACACCATATTTTTATAACAAAAATACAAAAAAATAAAAAAAAATTTTTAAAAAAAACTTTATTTATAGGGTTTAAATTCGATCACGGAATACCAAAATTTCCAAGTCTTTTACATGAAATTACCTAATTTTTTTTTTTTATGTTTTTTAGGGACAGAATCGAACACAAAAAAAACGAGCGCACCCAAAGCAATGCACAACACCAATATATGGCGCACCCAAAACAACGCACAACACCAAAATTTTTCAAGCTTTTTACACGAAATTACATAATTTTTTTTTATTATACTGTTATAAAAAAAAGGACAGAATTGAATACAAAAGAAGCGACTATATACGGCACACCCAAAACAACGCAAAATACCAAAAAATGATGATACACAGCACCCAAAGCAATGCACAGCACCAAGAAATGACATACACGGCAACTACAATACCAAGAAACGACGATATACGGCACACCCGAAGCAGCAGCAAAACACCAAGAAATGACGATACACAGCACCAAAAAAACGACCACACCATTGAAATCGAAGACGATGCAAACATAAACGATGCCAGCACAATATAAAGTAAAAACTAGTTAATATACTAGTATAAAAAAAAAAACAAAGAAAACAACAAGACCACTATTCACAAGTCAGAGAAACGTATTATTCCAAAAGAACGCCGAAGAGCCACAGACGACCATTCTACAAGAGTTATGCAAGACCACTTCTCCCATTAGCGACGACACCAATGACAACAATTGAGACGACACCAACGACAACACCTGCTACGACACCAACGACGACACCTGCGACGAAACCCGCAATGACACCAACGACGGTAGCTAAAAAAGAAAAAAGAAAAAAAAGTTAAACCAAAATAAACAAAAAAAAACAAACGAAAGAAAAAAAAAAGAACGAANACAATTGAGACGACACCAACGACGACACCTGCTACGACACCAACGACGACACCTGCGACGAAACCCGCAATGACACCAACGACGGTAGCTAAAAAAGAAAAAAGAAAAAAAAGTTAAACCAAAATAAACAAAAAAAAACAAACGAAAGAAAAAAAAAAGAACGAAAAATCAAACAAAATCAAAAAAAAACTTATCTTGATGATCTTATGCATATAGTGGTGCACGGGCATAGGTTAAGGATTTTTTATAAAAAAAATTTTAATATAAACCTCTATGAGGTTTATATTATTTAACATAAAACCAGGTCTAGGCTAAGGTTTTTTTTATTAAAATACAAGATTTCTGAAACAAATGAATTGTTAACATTAATTATCGACTTAATTAAAGTTGTTTGCTAGGTTCTAAAGTATATAGGGTTAAATTTTCATAAAAAAATTCTAAAGGGTTCAAGAATGCGTCGAGATATAATAATTTTAATTATTATTTTTTATTTTTTGTTTACATATGTCAAAATATCAAAATAATTTTCAAAAAATCTTAATAAAATTTCCTAAAATTCTTATATTATGTGCAAATCATTATAGCAAACAACTTTACTTATTGCACAAAGACCAATTCGCATATAAAAAAAAATGGTTTTTATATGTAGCTACAATCACAACAAATAAGGTTAGATCGTCATGATTATTACAAATCCCGTAACTTTTGTCAGGGGAGTGTACATACCTATAGCAGAGTTGACCCAAGAAATCAACATTCTAAGATTGGTGGCTGAGAAGGAAATAACTATCACTTTAGGCCAGCTGTTCAAATGGTCACCTAAGGCTCATACAGAGGTACTTAGGGCGTTAACTAGTAAAAAACGAGAGAACAATGTTCTTTTTACTAATGCAAAGATAGGTGTTGTATGGGTTTTCAAGAAGAATAAATTAAAATTGGAAGATGTACCCATGAGCAGTGTTGTACATTTTCGCTGTTCCAGTCTTTTTTTGCCATGTTCAATGTCCCAATGTCCCAGTGTCCCAAGTGTCCCAACTATGTTCCAAGTCTTAATAATTAATAAATCAATTTAAAAAATTATATAATTATATATTTTTTTAGATGCTAAACACATTTTTAGCAAAATTAAATTGGATTATCTTAATAAAATTTTAAGTGATTTCAATTTATAAAATTGTTCCAAAATGTTCCAATTCATGTCCCAACTGTCCCATGTACAACACTGCCTATGAGTACACCTAGGATCAATGGTGAAGTAGTCACGGCACCTGTGGATTCAGGATCACGATTGAACTTGATGCACAAAAGGTATGCACGGAAGCGGGGTTTTACTTGGCAACCTGCTACTAAAAGTGGGCGTATGGCGGATGATCGCTTAAGTAAATTCGTTGGGTATATCACAAATGTCGAGGTCGATATGGCAGGTATTATAGTCTATCAAGAATTCTATATTATGGAAGCTGCAAGCTTTGATGTACTACTTGGAATGCTATGGTTAGCTGCGTCCAAGTGCAGTCTAAAATGGGAAGATAATAAGTTGTAGTGTAATGTTCAATCTGAAAAGAAGAAAGCAGCCTTCGTTGCATCAGTAGTCCCGAGAGGATGGATAAATGACTCAGAGATAGATGACGAAGAAGCAGGGGAGCAAAATGAGGAGTTGATAGTGGTACAAAGAACAAATGTGGAGGAAATGGAGTTATCAGCCAAGGAATCTCAGCTAGGAAAAATCGTGAATAAAGGATTAAATGTTGGCAATTTATTGATTGATGAGGTTGGTAGTATTGATAGTAGGCACGTAATTTGTCATGAATATAGTTGGGGTGAAATTCATTTTCAATTTTTTTAATTTCAACAATAATTTCAACAATAACTTCAACATTTTTAATATATTCATAAATTAAATCTAAAACAATTATTGTATTTGATTTAGCTTAGTTTTAATTAATTTTTGATATAATTTAAATTAATTTTTAATATTGAAAAACTAATTTCACCAATTTCACCATCAAGTAATTTCAACAATTTCAACAAAAACATCTTATTATGAAGAGTAATTTCACCCCATCTATAGTCATGAACATGAAGGAAGGGTGGTGTACTAGCTAGAGAAAGACGAAAATGAAGATAGAAGTATCAACGGAATAGGACCGGAATTAATCATGCGACTTACTGAAGAAAATTGTAATTTGATCAACATTGGTAATGACTTGTCCGAGGTTGAGAAACAACTACTGCGTGAGAAGTTAATTAAAGAAGTACCGGAGGTATTTGCATTTGAGTTGTCCGAAATTGGGAAGACGGATCTGGTACAGTATAAAGTTCACACCGAAGGAAGAGAGTTGCCCCCAGTTTGAATGCGCCTGATTCGTATCAATAACCCAGAACATGCTAAAATGTTCGAGGAATATCTAAGAAAAATGTTAAAATATGGATTGTTAAAAAAGGGGACGGGTCAGTATGCATACCATTGTTTCCCGGTGCAGAAAAAGGAGTAAGGAACAGACCGTTTTCGTATAGTGGCTGACATGAGGCCTCTTAATAAGCACATCATTAAGGATAGTTATCCATTACCATTGATAAGAGACATCTTGGAAAAGGCGGTGGGTCATGATTGGTACTCGACTGTTGATGCGTTTAAGGAATATTGACAAATCCGCATCCGAGAAGAAGATCGGGATAAAGTCGCCGTGTTCATGACGTTGGGTACACTTTGGTATGCCGTAATGTGCATAGGTCTCAAAAACACGAGTGAGACTTTTCAACGAATGATGAACATACTATTAGAAGGGGATGAATGGAAGAGTAGTGCAGCAGCATATCAAGATGACATTGGACTATGGACCGATAGGTCCAAGGAATTTCATATCGAAACGTTCATTAAGTTAGCATGAAAATTCAGAAGTGCCGGATTAACTTTTGTAGCAAAAAAATCCTTTCTCTTGTACAAGGAACTGCACATATATAGATTTGTGGTTGGTAAGGCAGGCATTAGAGCAGACCCGGAACAGGTTGAAAAAATTAGGACATGGAGAGAACCCGAAAACCTAAAACAGGTTCAATCATTCATGGGTGTGATGAATTATTATCGAAGGCTTATAAAAAATTTCAGTTATATTGCCAAGCCGCTGACAGATTTGACTAGGACAGAAGTTGGATTTTACTAGGGTAACGAACAAGCCAAGGCCTTCTGTGCGCTAAAAAGTCATTTGTTAAGTGAAACAGTGGTGAAGGGTCCAGATTGGCAGGAGGCACGTGATGGTATCCGTCCTTACCAACTTTACACTGATGCAAGTAACGCGACACTAGGGGTTGTATTAGAACAAAGAGACGAGATGGGAAAAATGAGGCCGGTATCTTTTGATTCCCGGAAGTTGAACAAACATGAAGTAAATTATACCATTACGGAGAGAGAGTATCTGGCCGTAATCTTTGGGTGTAATGTAAATGATCATTACCTAGTGGGTACTACGTTCGACATATGGGTGGATCACCAAGCATTAACATGGTTGTTTAACAAGACTACATTGAAAGGGTACTTAATGAGGTGGGCCTTGGCGTTACAATCTTTTGATTTTCGAATACAATATAAACTGGGTAATAAATATGGGAATGTGGATGGGATGTCTCGGTTACCCAACTCACCTGAGGTCAGTATGAAGGATGACGAGAAATTCGTAGATTCATTAATTATGTATGTGACCCCTGAAAATGTTAAGTTGAGCGATTTGGAAGTGGTTCGTATATATTTGAAGGACTTCAGATGGTCTCCTGAAGTAACAAAGATGGATCTGAGGCGATTACGGCAGAAGGTGCAGAAGTATTGTTTGATTGGAAGCCAATTATTCAGGAGGGCAGAAAATGGCCAACCACCTAGGAGGGTGATTTTTAATAATGAGGAAAAAATAGACATATTGAGGGCAAACTATGAGAGGGTAGCAAATGAGGGTGGTCATCGTGAAGTTAACACGGTTACAAAGAAAATCTTAATGAATTACGAGTGGGCATAATACATGAGGATGCCAAAATGTATGTTTCATCTTGTGAAGCATGCCAAAGGTATGGGCCAAAGGGTGCTCCTGAACCGATTTACATGACCTCTATGAGTTGGATCTTCACTAAATTGTTTATCGATTGCATCGGGCTGTTACTTTGAACCACCAGCAGACAAGAACATATAGTTGTAGCAGTGGAGGACCTCACGGGTTCGTTGAGGGACAAGCCTTGAAAAGAAAAACAGCGGAAAATATCGCGCAGTTTTTATGGGAAAACATAATACTGAGGCATGGCTGTTTTGTGAAATTGATTTTTGATCGAGAAAGTGAATTTAAGAATAAAATAGTAGAAGAATTGGCTTCAAGACTTCGGGTCCAGCAGAGGTTTTCTACAAGTTATTATCCCAGAGCAAATAAAAAAGCAAAAAGAACCGTGCAAAAATTGACCAGAATTTTAAGAAAAGTTTGTGCTGTGAAGCAGAACAAGTGGCATGAATATTTGCGCGAAGCACTATGGGCCATCAATATAATAGTTAATGAACTTGGCTACGCTCCCTTTTGGCTAGTCTATGGTCGTAATGCGGTGACTCCTATAGAATTAAGGTTGGAGAGTTATCAGGTTATTATTACAAAAAAAAAGTGGATCACTGACGAGCTAATCGAGTTTCGAATACAACAGACGAAGGGGCTTGTTTGTGAGTTGAAAGAGGTAAGAACAAATAAAGAGAAGATAAAGAGAAAATGGAAGGAATTCCACGATCGACATGCCGATAAACATAAGGAGTCTATCGTAGTTGGTGATCTTGTGCTTGTATATGACTCCACGTTGGATAACTCATCACGAAAGTTCGATTATTGGTGGAATGGCCCTTATGTTGTAAGAAGAATAGGAATCCATGGGCAGTTCTATTTAGCCGAAGTAGATGGTAGTGAATTACGAGAGCCATTTACTAGAAATCGTGTAAAAAGGCTGAAGTCGAGACTTGAAATAACACAGGAGGTGGAAAAGCTGATTAGAAGGAGTGTTGACTTCAAGGACGAAAGTCAAGGAGGATCTAGCTCCTGTCATGGTCAGGATCGGTTCTTAGGGAAAAAATGGCTCTCGAAATATATTGAGCCGGGAATGATGATTGACGAATAGAGAGAATGAATGAATTAGTAACAGTAAAAATAAAATATATATAAAATAAAGCACGAAATAAAATAAAATACAAAATCCATACCATTTTCGCAACTCTTGGTCACGTGTGTCACTGATTTAATTGGGTCAATCACTCGGGTAGATCAGAGAATTAAGTTCAATATTCAGATCAAAATTAAGATCAATTAAGCCGCATAAATAATATGGAGAGTTAATTAGATTAATAATCAATTAACGAATAAAAGGAAAATTATGATGTAACTGATTTGAGTCAAATCAGTAGTATATAAGGAATAAAGAATTAAAGAAGCGAGTTTCAGAACTCTTTCTTTTCGATTGATAAGCAATATAAATAAATACAAATAAAGTCTTTTCGCAAAGAGGCCATAATAATAAAAAAAATAATAATAATAATAAAATAAAATTATAATTATCTATATAAAGTAAAAGTGTGTTTGAAATACCTTCGTATTGAGACGTCGGTATAGTACGTATGCAGAATATACTCATAATACCTTCATATTGAGACGTTGGTAGAGTAACCATATTTATATTTTCGTATTGAAACGTCGATATACCGCAGTTTCTGTGCGTGTAGCTTTGTACACATGGTCAGTATTGGCCACGACAGTTACCAATAATCTTTCACTATTATGGGCCTACTTATGGTCTTCCTGGTACTAAATATCACGATAGAGTCTTTGGGACCGTTCAATGAGATCAACAATTCCTATGAGCAAAACCAATATATTAATTGAAGCTCATTGGAAAGTACTAAAACACTGCTATCTAAATCGATACAATTGGCCAAGGTTGGATTACCTTATATATAGGTTATTTGTTTCCATGTTCTACCAGATCAAATTACTCACTTTCAGTATATATATCAAAATAGCTCTAGTATGATTTAATGATTTTAAACAGGACTGGAAATGTCTTGCATTAAAGCCAATTGCTATAGATGCTAAAAAATATTATACAATTAATTTAATATATTAGGTATGCAGTTGTCTATCATTTTTGTATAGTCATTTTCTTATATATAAACATTTAGTTCAGTGTGCAATTAAGAGTGCAAAAATGAATAATCTAAAGGACATTAGGCTAGAACCCGAAATATACATAGATAGGTCAGGTTAATTATAGAGTTACTAAAAAAGGAAAGATCTGCAAAAAAAATTCAAAAATAAGCAAAAAATTACTATAAGTAGAAAAGATTTGTATAAAAAACCTCAAAAATAAGCAAACTCTTACCTGATCTATCTATATATATTTCAGGGTCCTATTAGGCTGATATACTCTAATTTTAAACAACATACAGATTATCCATTCTTGATCTGGGATGGTAACAAACTGCAAAATGAATCATTTAAAATCAATACTAGCATAGCAAAAAATGCTGATAAATTGAAAATTTTATTTATTATTTTTGATGAAAATAAGAAAAATATTGATCTGGAACTTAATCAAAAGTGCATATCAAAAATTATTTCTACTGATGAGAATAGTAGAAATATTGATCTAGAACTTCATCAAAAGTGTGAATTTAAAATTATTACTACTGATGAGAATGGTGAAAATATTGATCCAGAACTTCATCAAGAGTATGAGTCTAAAATAGTATTATAGGAATATCTTGTAAAGCACTTAAAAGAAGAATTATTAGTAAATAATCTGCAACATATAGGAAATGTAGTTAATAACATGAAGTATACATTTACAATCATTGATGATATTGAAAAATCATAAAACAAACGATCATGCAGTACAACCTGGCATGGAGCAAAATTGTGGACAATGTTTTTATAAGAATAGTAAAAATTATTTTAAGCTACTATGTCTATTATGAATATTGGCGAATGAATCAAGTACTAATTAGATTAAGAACTGCATTTATTTGCTTTATGCTATTAATGCAGGCATTCGCATTAATATTAGCTTTATGAATACATATTGATTGTTGCAGATTATAATTTAAAATGAAATCTACATTCTATACTTAATCTGCTAGCTTTCTAAAACCCATTAATACTTGTTTATTATAATTTTTTTTAAAACTAACCCTAACCCTAAACCCCTAACCCTAAAAAATGTACTCTAAAAAAATTTAGTTTTCAAGATTTTATGCTATTATTTCATTTTAATCTGGATTTCGTTATGATCTGTCACATTGATTAACCATCATTACTTTTGTATTATTATTTTCATGAATTTTAATCTTTCACTATTAAATTTGTATGATTTGTCTATTGTTATTAATGTTTAAATTATTGGAATTATCAGTAACTGCCGCATATGCATGAAATAATACTTGAGAATTATTTTTAAAATAGGCACATTAAATTAATACATTTGCAAAATAGAACCAATAATTGGCATAGAAATAGTATTTCTATAATCATAGGTCGGGGGTAATTTATTTATTCATTATTTTTTTTTGTTTATTTATTTATGTATTTATTTTTATTTATTTATTTTTTTAGATATATTAATTACATAAAACGTATGAAATAAAATTAAACCCGGTTTACTATTTTCACATTATTCTGCAAAAATCAACTTACAAAAGTTACAATCTACAAGTAGCACATTAATGAAACTAAAGTAATAATTAGTACTTGTAATTTTATGATTTGCTAATCAAAGGAATAGCACAATAGTAAAAATTTATGAATTTATGTAGCTTAATTAAGTCAATTACTAAATCAATACAAATAGAATAAAATTAGAAGCATAACTATAAGGATTTATAAACTTGAATAATTTACTCTAAAATATATCAAACAATAAATAAACTTTATATCTACTGATTAAATTTATATAAATAGATCGAATTTTATAAGAAAAGAATTTTAAAGTAACATTCTCAAACTTGGATTACAATATAAATAAAATAAAATTCTGCTAGAAATATAGAGCTTAAAAGTATGAAATTAAACTATAATGCGTCGATAAATTTTATGCACCTGATAGTGTATGAAAGTCTATTGTTAAACTTCAAATTAAAAGAAATAAGTAAAATTATATATAATTATAATATTTGGATATGCGTATATTCACTGGTACAAAGATTGTCTCATGCAACCACTGTGTTATCTAAATTATTTCGACAATATATATAAATTTGTATATTTGTATACATATAAATTTGTATGCGTACACATATATAGGTTTACAATTTATGTTACATGCAATTACGGTTATCTGTTAGACGTTATACAAAATATTGATCAAATTCCTGAAATTTTGAACTGCACCCTGATGCTATTGGATAGAATTAGATAAAATTAGGACTAAAGTTAGAGTGCTTTTTGAAAAAAAAACTTGTCGGTGAAATGAACTTCGGTAAAACAAACTGTTAGTAAAATAAACTTGTCGTTGAGTATTTGTCGGTGAAATGTTATGTCAGTAAAGTGTTTGTTGGCAAAATAATATGAACCCATAATTTTTATATATAATAATAATTAGAAATAATTTATACATCACAAGTGTAATGTTGTCGCACCTGCTACAGATCATAAAATCAGATGTAATATAAAATCAAAACAATTAAAATAACCCGTTTTTTCATTGGTTAGAGTTAGGATGAAGTATAGATTGTGTGATGAACTAAAGAGGGGTTTTATAGTAAAATTTTGCAAAAAATTGTTTTTGTTAGAATCCTAAGAGTAGTTTTATATACTTAATTTTAGGTTATAGATGATTTTTGACAAAACAAACATTTGTTTTGAATTTTTTAATCATGTAACATTATACCTAATCTTGAAATTTGATCAGGAGAGCGACATATAAAGCACATCATATAAGGCGATAAATAAATTTATTCTAATAATTAAATACTTATATATATGAAAATTACTTTGATTCACAGGCTGTGAAATTCATATTCTTGTTTTAAAAAAGTTTTCTATTTAAGTTAGGATTAGAGTTAGTGTTAGAGTTATAAAAATAGCAACCTTTATTGTAAAGTTTAGCAAGGAATTGTTTTTTCACATAAAAAATAGTAGTTTCATAAGCTAAATTTTGCGTTATAAGTAATTTTTTGATTTTTTCGTAAAAAAACTTTGTTTTTGTTATACAAAAAAATTTGCAGATCATGCTAATTCAGCAATTTTGATTGGCAGATACAGGGCTGTGAATTTCACAGCCTGTTAAGATTAGCAAACTATATATATATAATATCATATGCTCTGATTTTTGGAATTTATAAAAAAAGCTTATTTTTTTAAAACTTTAAAGCTATATAATTTTTAATCAACAGGTTCATTTTAAATAATTTTACTATAGTGCACCAAGTTACTTCTCATCAAAAATTTTGTATATTTTAATAAATCTATAAAATCTTAAGTTTAAATATTTTTTAAAAATATAATCGATAACAACTATTGTTCTTCATTAGTACTATCCAAATTATTAGTTAGAATGTTTAAAAAAGTTCATAAATTAAAGTTATAAGTGTTTAAAGCTATTATATGTTCAAAATTTTGGCGTTTAATATAAAAAAATTAAAAATATTTTTAAAAAATTTTTTTATCCAATCAGAATTGGTATATAATGCATTCTGATTAGCTAAAAAGCATTTATATATACCCCAAATTTGGTGCATTTGATGTGAAGTGACTTGGCACACTATACCAAAATATTCATCTTTGAGATAATTTCAACAAGCCCAAAATTATAAAAATCCAATTACAGGGTCATAAGAAAATGCACTGTTAAATAGGTAATACTCCTGAAATTGGTTTGATCTATGTCAAACCAATTTCAGGTGTGTCACCTATTTGATAGCACATTTTCTTATGGCCCTGTAATTGGATTTTTATGAATTTTAGCTTATTGGAATCATCTTAAAGAAATAAACAGTTTGGTAGTAAAATCATTTAAAATGAACCAGTAGATCAAAAATTATTTAGCTTTAAAGTTTTAAAAAAATAAGCTTTTTTTATAAATCCAAAAATCGGAGCATATGTATATAATATATATAATCTGACTTTAGGTCTAACTCCTATCCCCTAAAAAATCAGATAATTAATAACACTTTTCTAATACTAATTTACCAAATTTAAATTTGGACCTTAACTAATTTGCTAAAAAAAAATATGACCTATATGAAAGATATTTGGGATCCTATTTGTTGATTCTAAATTAGCCTGACATAGCAAAACAAGAAAAAAGAATTTAAAAAATATGAAAAATAGAAAAAACAATAATCTAAATCTGCTTTGGTGCATTAATAAAAAATGTTGGGAAGGCAATTTTGCTTATATAAAAAATTTTTAATTTAACAATAACTCTAACCTAAAGTGACCCAAACTCTAAAGTTAATTGAGCAAATTATTAAAGAGCATGCTATTTATTATGTAATTTTTACTATAAATATATGTTAGAGATAGTGATCATATATATATATTATTAACTAATTTGAATTAGATAAAGCGATCATACTATACATGAATAAGAGTAGCTACTAAGTAAAAAATATTATATAATAAATGGCATACTCCTAAGCAGTATTGTACATGGGACACGTCCACACTATGTAAAATGTCCAACATCCAAGATTGTCCAAAATCGTCCAAGTCTATGTCACATGTTTAACTAATCAATAAAGTTATTTTAAAAAATATATAATTATATACAGTATTTTTTTAGGTAATGGACTTATTGGTGAAAAAATTAAAATAGATTATCTTAATAAAATTTCAAGTAATTTTAATTTGAAAAAATGTTCAAAATTGTCCAAAATTGTTCCATGTACAACACTGCCCCTAAGTAATATAAATTGCCCCACTTTAGATATCCTTCCAACTTAAAATAATTTCACTGTTAGTATTAGGGTTAGGGTTTGGGTAAAATTTTGGGTAAAATTTTGGATAATACTAATAAAGCTACGAGTTGAGTTAATAATAAATTTTCAGATATTTTGTCTACTTTTTTGGCCCAAACTTTTTTAAATTCTGTTCAAAATTAAAATTAAAATTAAAATTTAATTTGACTAGAATTTAGAAAAATTTGGGCTAAAAAAATATAAAAGCATGTTCAGTTTAGTACTCTTATCCTTTTTAAAATTATTAGAGGTCCTGTTTGAGTATGGCCAAATTTTAATTACCCTAGTATACTATATGTAAAATTAATAAAAAACCCCTCAACCCCTAACCCTAACACCAATAGCTAGTTTATACAGAAGATCATTATGCTATAATATTGTATATCTAAATGCATGATAAGAGGAACCTTGTATTTAGAGAGATATTGCACTTAGGATGGTAAAAATCTATAAGTAACATATAAGTTGGAACCAACTCAAGCCATGTATTTAGAGAGGTTATGTATTTAGAGAGGTTGCATTTAGAGAGGTCTGACAGGACCCTAGACAATCATAAGGTAGATGGTAGGGTAAAAAGTAGATAAATTTATAAATTTTGGTCCAAATTTGCTGTAATTCTGGTCAAAATTAAAAATTAATTTTAATTTTGACCAGAATTTAGATGAGTTTAGCCCAAAAAATTTACTCACTTTTTACATACCACATACCTTAGGATTGTTCAGGGTCCTGGTCTAACTGTATAAAACTGACTTATTAATAATCAAGCATGTGACAATATAGTAAAACCTATATAAGTGCATGCTCCTGGGACCAGGATTTAACCAGTATTGGAAATTAGTGTTCTCAGAGTTCTTATGAAAACACTATTATAAACTTGAGAACAGTATAAATTTTTTACTGTTCACTATTAAAAAATTTTTTGAGAACAGTATAATAATAATGTTCTTATAAGTATATAATATAATTTCATAGCAAACCAAAACCTAAAACTGATAAAAATGTATATTTAATTTTCATAAGATTTCAATTTGCATAATAACTATTTATTTGAGGGACTTCATATTTATAACCTTTATAACATTATACTGTGTGTGTGTGTTTTTTTTTTTTTTTAGTAAGAACATTAATCAATTGTTAGAGAACACATGTAGTTATTATACTGTTTTCATGAGAACAGTGTTTGAGTCTGAAATTTCCAACACTGGATTTAATGTGTATTTAGAGCAATAAGAAAAAGTGCATTTTAGAGGGCATGTATATATTTGAGCTAGCATTTGAGCGTAAATTTATTATCCTAATACGAGCCTTTGCTAGAGATTATGAAATCTATCTTTTGATGAATTTTTGAGTAATATTAGCAGCGATTTGAAACAAAGAGTGCTGTAAATAGAGGTGCACTTATAGAGAGGTGCACTAATGGAGATTTTACTGTATTTGGATTTTCTGAGATAAACCAAAAATAGAGAATCCATACATAATTTTCAAAAATCATTCGCAAAAGCGGCAATTTTTTAGAAATTCACTAATTATTAAAATTTTGATCTTGCTGATAAAATTTTTATCATAGCAAGAAATGATTTAATTTCTACAAATTGAAAGCAAATATTTATATAAATTTACAAAGCATTTTCAATAAAATATTTAATCAGTTTACACATAATGTTCTGTCAAAAATCTTATGCATTAAAAAGATAAGTGAATACATTGTTCAAAATAAAAATAAAAATATCAAATAATATATTTTTAGCCCTTATCAACGTGAAACTCTATCGAAACCTGACGATCTGCCATAATAATTTGTATGATTTCTGTGGGCGTAAGAAGAATGAGATCCTAATGGACGCTATTAATTGATTCACAAATACACGTTTAGCAAGCACATATAGGTCGCCAGTACAAAATATAGGATAATATTCTTACCTGCCAAGCATCAGACGGTCGCTAGCATTTCAGAAAAGGATATATATTAATTTATGTAAATTATAATTGAAATATCAATAATATAGGCTTTATGCTTACATAGAAAGGTGGAACAGGTTCATATGGTGAATCAAAACGCTCTGAGTGAGACATAAAACGATCATGCTCTCCAAAGTGCATACTTCGACTCTAATATAAGATAATAGTAGTATATTAGTAATTAAATAATATGAGCAATTTTATAAAATGTCAAAGCTGTGAAAAAAATTAATTTACCAGTCGCACTCTGCTAAATTCTAACGAATCAAGTTGACTACGGTTACGTAGTCTATTAAAAATAAAAAAAGACAAATTATTTACATAATAAAAAAATATGTTTATCACTTTTATATAATGATAAAAAAAAATATATTAACCTTTCTGTACGTGAAGTACTAGGAA
This sequence comes from Gigaspora rosea, assembly GCA_003550325.1. Taxonomy (NCBI): domain Eukaryota; kingdom Fungi; phylum Glomeromycota; class Glomeromycetes; order Diversisporales; family Gigasporaceae; genus Gigaspora; species Gigaspora rosea. The sequence continues at coordinate 77,786 of QKWP01000431.1, forward strand.
TACTATATGGTCTATACCTATCTATAACGCCTATAAATGTATTCAATAAATGCTTTAATAAAAACAAGCAAATTTTATTGAGTCAAAAGGAAAGTTAATGCTTCCAGATTCCGGACCTCGTGTAAACACTTTATGCGACCTATTTTTGTCAACGTTAACATCCGAGATGGACGTCTCCTTGGATGAGGTACAATCAAAAAGGCTACATAATTCGTCACCAATATTTTCAGGAAGTTCCTGTGAATAAGCATTTGCAAATCAAACAATAATATTACGATATTGTTATATAAATATTTAATTAGAGTGTTTAAATTTTGATTTGAATATTAGCAACTCTACCTGGCCATCACGACTAATTTTTACAGGTTTGTTATCGTTCCAGGGATTGCGAATATTGTGAGTTCGTTCGAATGATAAATTACCGCTATCGATATAATAAATTCCAATAAATAACATTCTATGTTGTACTCTTAGACAAAATAATCATAATAAATAGTAATAAATACATTTTTAGCCATCTAACGCTAAAATTTCCGCCAAGTGAAGATCCGCTAATATCTGTCCATGAAGCATGCTTTATAGTACCCACATCAGATTCCATTAGGCAAAAGCCTGGAAATTTATTGAAGCGTTATAATAAATTTTAAAATTAAAGACGACAAATAACAAAATTTTTTAATACCTTGAAAATGTCGACTATTATTCACGGAAAAAATCAGAATAACTCTTTTAGAATTCTAAATGGAGGAATAATAATATTTATTAAGAGATTACAAAACAGTAAACTTAACAGGAACAACAAAATTGAAAAATACTCTAAAGGCATCGCTTAATACACTGGCGTTAATAGGTTGTGTTGCCCAGACACCCTAAAGGTCAATAAAATTTTAAAATTGGTGTATAAATTTGAAGGAGGTATATAAAAAAACATACGTCTATTTGTGACTTCTGGACGTTTTCGTGGTTGTGACTCTTCATAATAAAATAGCGAGTTGTATCTGAAGATTTTTTCGATGTGCCTGATCACGTGTATGAATCGATATTAATTAGGAACGATTAACTCTAAACTTAAATTATATTAACTCTTACATACCGTATCGTGATTCACCTGCACAATATGAAATATCACTCTGACGTTTTGAACGAGGTTCTAAAAAATGATTATATATTCATTAACATCACAGAACAAAACACCAATATAAATTGTTTGAAATTATTTGCTGCATAATCACCTTTGTTATAATTGTCAGATGTTGGTTTTGGAGTGTGATGATAATCAGAAGCATGGGTAGAAAAGTCAAGGTTTCGTTCGCGTGGCGCGTCATCCCGGTGCGAATGTCCTTTAATTTTTTTATCATCCTTACTGTCCACAGTTTCCATACGGCGACTGTGACTAATGTAATATCGGCTAGTACCAGTGCCAGAGTCCCTTTCGTTCAATTTACCAGAGCGTGATTTTTGTATTTTATAATGATAGTTAACGGCGTACCCGTTGGAAGAGGTAGGCGCCAACCTTCTTTGGTGAAATTCACGATTACTCCAATTAATTTTCTTTGGTCTGCCAATGGATGCTGAAGGTCTCATCATAGTATAGGCGGGTGATTTGATGCTTATTTTTCGTGTATCCTTTGGTTGTGAAAAAAGTCAGGAATTTTTGGGAACAACATTGTGTGGAAACAAAAGTTCATATTATGTGATATTATGTGACATAGTCCCATTGCTGATGATTTTCTTCCTATACCCTTTAGTGTTTTTTTTTTTTTTTTTTATCCGAACACATTATCAGCTGAATAATAACTCATCTAATCAATTGCTCACATTGTTCACTCAAGTCGCGCAAATGTTCATTAATGTCCTCGATCCGGCATCCAATAGCCAAAATGTCCAAATAGACAAAATCGAAAACAAAAGCAAATTCCATACAATAATACTTCCATACAACAATGAATGTCCATGTTCAATTTGCGAATTAAAAAAAAAAAAAAAAAACTCCAGTAGAGCCGCAAATCAAAAGTGCCATTCGACAACATGGTGGTGAAGAGAGGGAAAAGTGGCCCTATGCCTACCTGGTGGATTACGCCACTATGTTTGACATCTTTAATATGGTCATTGTGTTTGATGTCAGATTTTTCATCTTTACCATTTAATGTACAATGAGTGTTCGAATAATTGCCTTCAGTCTTGCTACGTGGACGGTGTCGGCTGGAATTTCCATTGGTAATTTCTGCCTCCTTTATTTCTTTTTCTTCAACATCAATGGAGACTTTAGAAAGTTTTTGAGCAGTGTTTGGTTTTTGACTGTAAACGTCTTCGTCTGGCTCATAATCCACTTCGTCTTCATCGTCGAATAACTCTGATATAACAATATCTTCTTCTAAAATGTTTTGATCCATTTTAAGATTTTTTCTTTTTTTTTTTTTTTTATAAGATACTCTAAAGCCTGCGATATATGTCGAAATTTTTTAAAACTCGGAGTGCAAAGCCCGTAAATAACGCAAGGTAAAATGTGCATACAAAATCAGGTGACACGACCAATTGTCTATCATGATCGTTATCGTTATCGCTATCGTTGTTATATATTTCAAAACTATAACACCCGTAACGATATAGTAATGGCTACATTTGCTACTGACAAAGATCTTAATGCTGGTACTTCACAAGACGTCCATTTGGGTGTAAATAGTTTCTCCGCTATTGCCTGCGTTGAGGACCGAGACATATCTTTAGCAACGGCTACAACCGAGATTTTTGGACGCTTTCAGTTTTTGAAGGTATGTCTTGAATGTCAACGAACCTACACTAAACTGCACTTACTTGTTATGTGGAAAGGTTATACTGACAATAAATCATTTTAAGACTCTTTTGCACCCGAACATTTGTGAATATGTAGAAATAGTCAAAGGAAAACATGGTATTTTGATGAGATTTATGTGCATTCATTTCAACTTTCATGAATTTTAAACAAACAAATTGAATTTTAGACCGTCTGTTTGTTATATTCGAATATCATATGAACCAACTTGGTAAATTATATAGCCGTGATAACGAGGGTAACATACAAGTAGCGAGGTAATGGATTATTAGGAAAAAAATCAATAATTTGCAGAATGGTTGACCAAAGCAAGGTGAAAAAAAAAGAACAATAATTCGTCAATAAAATTAATATTAGTGTTTGCTTTGATTAATCGGACTTTTTTGATGGACCTATGTCAATATTGAATGCAAAAATATTCAGTGCTTGCTTGCTTTGTTCATACCTTCTCGGCTGTATTTTACTCATCATAAATTCATATTAACTTGATTTTTGAAAATTTCAAGGGTAGGGGATAATATGATCCAAGAATGGGCATTTCAAATTTTGAAAGCGCTAGCATATTTAAATAAAAACAATATTACGCATCATAATTTGGCACCAAATAATATTTTATTGGATTCTCAGGTAAATGAACGAATATAATCCTCTTGGCTTTGATAGATCGTTTTCTAGAAATGTTTATAATACTTTTTAGGGCAGAGTGAAACTAGCGGACTATGGACTATATTTTATGACTAAAGGAGGTGTTAATGTTGACTTCCCGATTGGGTAGATATTTTGTAGTTATGTTGCATTCATAATGTAACGTAGTTTTAACTCTTTTTTTTTGTGAATTTGTGAAAGCTACCCTCATTACATTCCACCGGAAGCAATTTATCATTCAATTGACATTAATGAAACTACTGGCAAGGTATATGTTTACGTGTATATATGTTTTTTGTCTTTATTTTTAATTTATTTTTTTAAAGGAGGAAAAGTAGTTAAAATTTAGTTTGTTTTTAGGTTGATGTATGGTCGTTAGGCGTAATATTAGCAGAACTTGCTACTGGTGCACCATTTTGGGAAGGTAATGATAAAGACATTAGCAGAATTTTTTCTGCATTATGGAAACTCCAATCCATTGCAGAAGAAGATGAGGACGAAGAACTTTGGGATCGGTTTGCAGTTTGCCAACTTGGAATAAATGGACCCATATTAGATTTTCTCCAGGGAACTGATGACGATGAAAATGTAGAATTTCGAAAGCTTGTCAGAGCGTGTTTGGAAGTAAATCCTTCTAATAGATGTTCACCAGAACAGTTATTATCACATCCATATTTTTCATCAATATATGAGAATGATTTTAGTAATAACTATAGATATTGGTGCATCAAGCCGTTTTTACAATCACAAAAGTTTGAAGTGGATGACGATTTCTTGGAGCCTATAGATGATCCTCAGAACAAAGATGTTCTTGATGGGATGCCATTATCGCAGATTTATTATTTTTGGAAGCTAGCAGGAGGTGACGTAGAATCAGAATTAGCAAAAAGAGGCTATATGTCAAGTACACCACCAATAGAGAGGATTCCTAGGACAGTAAAGGTGCTAGATGGAAAGGAAGAAGGTACGACAAAGGACACAGCCTTCTTGTATTCTGATACTGTTTACAGTTTATCGCTTAAGGAACTTCGACAGAGATTAAAATCAGTTGCTGGACCAAACAAGGAAACTTTCGAATGGGATACAGACTATTTTCTCGTTGTAGATGAAAATGACATGAATTTTCTTGTTGATGAAATAGTAGATGATGAAAACTCAGGCCCTAAAGATGAAAGACTTGAAGAATTAATTGGGAAATATCTCTTCCCGGATCCCAACAATAACAAACCATCTTCATCGTCAGTAATTGGCCAAAGTCCACCACCATCGAATAATGTCAAATCACCGTTACTTGCACGAGAAAAGGACGTTGTATATCAGTTCCAAAGAGTAGCCCTTTTTAGTGAATTGCTTCGACAATATCCAGCATCCCGTGATGAGATCATTCATCAGGCAAAAGTTGATATACCACCTTTTTTGCGCGGAAAAATTTGGGCCGCTATATTAGGTGTTAATGGCGATTATCAAACTGCATATGATGCTTACGACAAAGAAACTGAAAAAGAGAATCAAACAGATCGTCAGGTTAGCACTTTCTTTTATCTGTTGAAATGATATAAATCAGCATTATAATAACGTTTATATATTTCTTAGATTGATGTCGGTAATGTATCGTTTGAAATTCTTTGATATATGTTAGAATTAATAAAAAATCTGATAAGTTTTGTATCGAAAATAATTATTGCAGATGTTCCAAGATGCCATCAATATCATCAACTACTTTCGTCTCCTGTAGGGCATGAAAAATTGAGAAGACTTCTGAAATGTTTTGTGGCTGCAAATAAACAAAAATTGGTTTATTGGCAAGGTATTCAAATATTTGCATTATTATTTGTTTGTGAATTTGTAATTAAAATTTATTTGTAATTTTTTACAGGACTAGATTCTCTGTGTGCACCTTTCTTAACTCTTAATTTTAATGATGAAGCTCTGGCATTCAGCTGCTTTCACGCGTTTATTCCTAAATTTATGAAAGATTTTTTCATATCTGACAATACTCCTGTCATGCAAGAATATCTTGCAGTTTTTCGTCATCTTTTATCATTTCATGATCCGGAACTATCTAGGCACCTCAACAAAGTAGGATACCATCCAGAATTATACGCCGTTCCATGGTTTTTAACATTGTTCACACGTAAGTTCATATATATGTAGTCTCTTTAGCTTATTAACATTTCTATTATCCAATAAATTCTTATGACATTTATCTAATCAGATGTATTTCCGCTCGATAAAACCTACCATTTATGGGATAAAATTCTTGTTGGACCACCATCGTTACCATTATTCACTGGTGTTTCGATTATAAGACAATTTCGAGATACTCTCATCAAGACGGAGTTTAATGACTGTATAATGGTTGCCGAATTATTCCCGAATGTTGATATCGAAAAATGCGTTCAATCAGCATTATCAATGTATAAAGTTACACCACCTTCCGTGATATATCGTGTACACGAATCGGATACAAAGACCGGGGAAAATCAAGTATCTATAGTTATTTCCGACTTTCATTAAATGATATGTCATATCATATTTATATAAGTGTTTATATATCAAATTTTTTTTTTATTACATGGTTTTTTAAAGCATGATCAACGCTGGTGGGAACAGCCTACACCTATTGAAGTAAAAAAAGCAGAATTGACACCCAGAATATCACTTAAGGATTTAGTCAAACTTAAAAATTACGTTTTAGTAATTGATACGAGAACTGAACAAGAGTATGTATGATTCATTATTGTTATTTATAACATTGATTTGTAAATTATATATGTTATTTATTTGTAGATTTGGAAGGGGCCATTTTCCGTTATCAATTAATATGAATCCAGTACATCTAGAGCAATTGTCACAAGCATTATGGCAAGAAAAAAAGAAGTACCATGTTGTAGTTGGAATACGTGGTGAATCAGGACCGCAGGTTCGCATTATTATTTTATAATTCTGAAATATTATTAATTTGTCATATAAAAATTTTTTAAAATGTAAATTTTTCGGTTTAAGTTCGCCAGTGATTTAGTCAACGCAGGTTTTCCACGTGTTGCAGTATTAAACGGCGGTATCGATGTGATGCGTGATGATGGAGTAGGAGTTGTAGTATGCACCTGTGCATGCCCACCAATAAAGGCACCATCTAAAAATAGAGATGTTATTTACTGGAAATGTACACAAAATTTAATGAATTAAATAACAATAATCATAGACGTGATTTATATTTATGTAAATTTTTGTATGAATAACTCTTAAATATATAAATATACAATTTTGAACAAAAACATTACACATACTGTATACAATTTATGATTTATTAAGACAGGGTTAACACCAATATTTATTGTTTCGAATTGGAAAGCTTTTAAGATGAGAAAATCACTTTCGACTCAAAGTGAAAAATTTTCGCGTATGCTTCTTGAATAATAATTCATAATAATACAAGAGTGGGGTAAATAAAAGTATATGTGTAAATATTATAATATACAGTATTAAATTAAATTACCGTAGTTATAATCGATGCTAGGACAGTATGGTTGGTTTCTACTAATATCGATAATAATCTCCATTGCACTTAATCGTTAGTGGTGATGATGATTTAAATCTGATGATTTTAATTGATTACAATCGAGTTTCAAAATTTCCTGATGCAGACGTTATTTAGATATTTCGATGCTATATATTTAGTTATCGATACTATGTAGACATTTCGGTACTATTTAAACATTCGGCAATATTTTAGAATTTCGTCACTAATTTAGTCTTTCGACATGCTAAATGTCGAAACATTTCGATATAGCTTAAAACAATTTCGGCTAACAACACTATGCACACAATATATTTATTCACTTTAATAAATTACAATATTTAAAAGTATTAACTGGGTTTCGATATTTTTATTTACTTAATTATTTTATATATATATATTTATTAAATTATTTATTAAATACAAATTATTATAATTTTTAATACAATTACTATGCTAAAATTAACTTTTACTAATTATTTAAAAAATACATTATTTCCAAAAAATTACAAATAAATAACGTTTGGATACTTGGCTTCGGCAAACATTGCCTACTGGTCCTGACTGCCACGAAGAGGCGTACCCATATAGTCAGGGTTCTTTTTCTGGGAAGAACCTTATCATTTCAAGGAAAGAAACCCCCCTTTTCTTCTAGTGCACATTATCCTCGCTTTGAAAAGAGAAAAGCGGCGAGCAAAAAAAAACTACCAGGTTAAACGAGACAAATCCCTATAAACCCAGCGCAGTAACTAGCAATGATATAACCTACTCTATTGTGCCATATATGATTCTTTATGGTGAAATCATAAAAGTCCGTCCAAAACGACGTTATAAGTAAACTTCGCAAAGAAAGCCCTTAAATTAAGTTCTCAGTTTTACATCCATACCAGAGCGTTTTATTAATACAGAATACTGAGTTTTACAACTAATACCAGAGCACCCGCTCATCTAGTCGGGTGGTTAGTATTAGAACACAAAGAACTTAATCTAGTTTTTCATCCTTACCAGAGCACCCGCTCGTCTAGTCGGGTGATTAGTGCAAATAAAAAACTGAAAGGACAATCTTGAGATTTGGGTTAGGGTACTTTGGCGCAAAATGATAAGTTTATCAGAGCAGTATCAGAGCTAGTCAAAGATAGGTACGTAAACAATTTTTAGCAGATCTATTTATAAATCTGAAATTGTATGATTCGTATCTAGTTAATCTGGTTTGGTGTAAGGTTTGGTGTAAGGTTTGGTGTAAGGTTTGGTGTGACTATTGCTGTATTGATCAATTAGAAAATCGAACATTCCCGAAATTCAGTCTGGCTAAAGCCATGTACCCACGTGATTTTTTGAAATTTTAGTTAAAATTCGTATCAGAGTCTGTTTAGCATTAGGGTCGGGGTTAGGTTTAGGACTAATATAGGTAAAATTACCTTCCCGACATTTTTTATTAATGGCCCAAGATAGGTTTAGAATGCCGTTTTTATGTTCTTGCGTTTTTTTTGTTTTTTGACTTCTTCGGGCTGATCCGTGTAAACAAAATTTCGCGACTCCGTTTGGTTGATTTACACGAAAATGTCACGTGGGTACATGGCTTTAGACTAGGGTGTCCAGGATTATGCGATGCGAAATTATGCGCATAATTAACCATTTTTTTGCATCGCATATGCTTCGCATAATTGAACAAAAAAAGGCATAATGATCATGTGGGTGGATTGTGATTGGCAGATAGGTGTGTCGAAAATCGCCCGGCTAACGACGTAGAAAATCAATGAACTTAAAATTGACCTCGATCGCATCGCATCGCATAATCCTGGACACCCTACTTTAGACGACCCCCAGATTTTAATCACAGGCCTTGATTATTATTGGTCAAAATTCATTACCACCAAATATTTAGTCCGAAATTTGAGAAACAATTTTAATCTTTAATAATCAATAAAAAGCAAACTGTGAATCTGAAAGAGAAGCATCAACATTACTGTTTTTACATTTTTAATTAAAAAAACAAGATGTTATTTGAAGTTATATGATGACTGTATAAGTGACACATTAATTTTTTTTTTTTTTTCTGGTATGTATTCGAGCACGTTCAAAAACAAAGTTTTACGTACTTATTATTATCAAAATATATCCACCTTATATGAATTTCTTTACGATGTATTAGGCAATCAAATTGAATTGATTCAGAAGGGTGACGAGGAAGACTGTACAAGTTTACTAAAAACCTCATTCATAAGTGACACCTTTTCGTGTAACTTGTTGGGAAAGAATTCGTTCAAGTAAGAGAAATTCGAATTCTTAGATTCAAATTTCTTATATGATATTCATATTGCTCAAACTAATTTCTATATAACCACCGATGCAAAATACAAAAACCATGCATTTTACTATCGTAAAGATATCTGGTTACGAATTGAAAAAATATAATATAGAATTTTTGCCAGCAAATACCTTTGAAAAAGTCTCAAAATATGCAAAATTCATAATCAAAAAGACATATCTTTAATGCCTTAACATTTTAATGAGAAGCACAATAGTATTTTGGGATATTCAACTGTTCGATTTCTTTCAAAAGGATTTAATGGAACAATACGACGTATTATCAATCTGAGTAGAGTGCAATATAAGGTTAATTTTTTTTTTAAATGATTATTATTTGTTAAGATATTCTTATTTAATTATCTAAAATATTAATTTTAATACAATTAATCATTATATATATTTTTATACCTGGTAAATAAAATTCTTATTGACATAGGCGTATGATGAAAGAAAGCCAAAACAATCTGTGAACACAATTCTATAAGTTACATTCGAGTTCTAATATTCGAAAAAAAGTACAGTATTAGTAGCTTTCAAGATATTTTTCCTATATTTTATTTGTTAAATGGCTTGAGAAAAAATAAATAATATTTTTCCATTTTAGGGTGAATATGCGATTCATAAATATGGAGTTGTTTGCCAGAAGGATAGTACCGTGCGTTGGTATATATTAAATTATCAGTTTTATAATATTTTTTTTGATCATTGCATTTATGTTCGTGTTGTTTGCACTAAAATATATTAGATGATTTTCCCGATTTTCAAAAATTTGCAAGAGAATCAACAACAAAGTTTCCAATTTCTTTTTTTATTGATCGTCATGGAGGATATACTTGATCTCAATTTAATAAAAGATTCTGAAATTGCAATATATTTTATATCGTGTAATTTGCAATATGATTTATAGGCAATGTATTGTATTTCACAAGGATCAGTTGTATCGACGCTGCTTCTACTGCAAAGGCCCCATATTTTCTTAAATATATATTTCCTAAAAGCCTATTTCATTTATTATACCGAAGTAGTATGAGATCTAATAGCGCTCATTGCGAAAAAATTCATTAAACTAAATTTGCAAAAAATGCCATAAGGCGTGTTTTTGTTGACCGGACCCTATATATGAATAAAAATCATGAATTAAATAATAGTATAGTCTTTACTCAATTGTCTTTGATAGCGTTTGCAAAAAAGTGTGACCCTGTGATTTCATGGTGAAGATGGCGGAAAAGTTTCCGTGATTTTAATTCCCTATCGATCATAATTTTCTATCAATAACGTCCGAAATCTTTGAAATTCTTCAAGAATCGAAAAATCCGGCTGATTTCTCGTGATTTTACATGACATCATGATCTGCAGAGGTCAGCCAGGATTCCTTGGTAAAGTATCTGCAATGTCCGCATGGTTTTATCAAAAAAATATATATAATGAATAGGTTATACTGAATAAACGAATTAGGAAGACCTACGTGAAAAGCTATTTCGTGTATAATCAACTTCGCAATTCAATGTGGAAGTGTGAATTAGAATCCCGCACCACGGAAATCTAAAATCCATTTTCAAAATTGTTAAATTAATAAAATAATTGATTTACCAAGCGTATTCCTCAATTTATCAATCGGTTTCTCATCAATAATAATAACGAAGTTTGTTAAGCTCTTTTCTCTGTTAACAACACACTTATATTTTGGATATCCTAAAGTATATTATGTATTCAATAAAATTACCAATTTTTATATTCAATATATATATCATAATCATTACCTTTATGCATTGCAGTTATAAATCTTTCAACCTTTCTTTTACAGAAAATCGTCAGGATAACGTAACATGATCTAGGGATATTACGGTCCGTTCTTTATGAACTGGTTCAATAAACCAGACATGATTTAGGGATGTTACGGTCCGTCTTGGTTCGGTTTTCATGAACTGGTTCAATAAACCAGCCACGTCCGGTTTGATTCGGGACCAGACCCGGACCGGACCCAGCTATTGATTCTAACTTATCATCAGAAATTTTCAGTTGTCCCAGAATTTATGAGAACAGTTGTAAGCAATTAATATCACTGAACCGTATGTGTAGCTATAGTACCGGGATTTTTGGTTGAATTTATTTTGTAAAAAAAAAATAAAAAATAAAAAATAAAAAACTTAAAATGCATACACACTTTACGTTTATAATTAGCACAATATCATTTTATTTATATAAATAACCCGTTTTTGCGCTTGCTGATGTTATTCAAACTTCTATATTTGCTTTACCGGTAATTGTTTAAACAATAATGTTTCTTTTACAATCGCGATGGATATTAGTATAATTGGTGTTTACAATAAAGCTTACTACTAGAGTTCGAGGCATGGGTAAAAAATTAGGCATGCCCTTTTTATGTAGAAAATATCAAACAATTGCTTTCCGTTCTTTGATGTTGCTTGACGTCCAATTTACTAGCCAATCGGATATGACATTTATGTCACATGACTAGGGCATGCCCAACGGTTGAAAGGCCTCTGTGCCTCGAACCCTACTTACTACAAATCATGAGAGTTTTTATACACCAAATGCCGAGTGTGATAATATTTCCTTACTTCTATTTGATTATATAATCGTGATGTTCGTGTTTATTTATACGGATCGACTTTGGACCAGGTCCAGACCATAGGACCGTAACATCCCTAACATGATCTGTAAATTCAATCTTTAGCCAAAACAATACAAGACCTTCTAAAATGGTATATTTACTTATATCATCATCATGCCTAACGAAAGGGAACACTTCCCATTCCATCAAATTAAATTATTAGTATATTAGATATATATATATCAAAAGAAATCAATTGTACTAATACAAACCTACAAAACAGCGTCGATACAACTGATCCTTGTGAAATAATACCAATACATTGCCTATAAAACTTGTCTCCAATCTATTAATAGACATGGCATATTGTTATATTGCAAATTACACGATATAAAATATATTGCAATTTCAGAATCTTTTATTAAATTGAGATCAAGTATATCCTCCATGATTCTTCAATAAGAAAAGAAATTGGAAACTTTGTTGTTGATTCTCTTGCAAATTTTTGAAAATCAGGAAAATCATCTAATATATTTTAGTGCAAACAACACGAACATAAATGCAATGATCAAAAAAAAATATTATAAAACTGATTAATTTAATATATACCAACGCACGGTATTATCCTTCTGGCAAACAACACCATATTTATGAATCGCATATTCACCCTAAAATGAAAAAATATTATTTATTTTTTCTCAAGCCATTTAACAAATAAAATATTGGAAAAATATCTTGAAAGCTACCAATACTGTACTATTTTTTCGAATATTAGAACTCGAATGTAACTTATAGAATTGTGTTCACAGATTGTTTTGGCTTTCTTTCATCATGCGCCTATGTCAATAAGAATTTTATTTACCAGGTATAAAAATATATATAATGATTAATTGTATTAAAATTAATATTTAGATAAGTAAATAAAAATAATAACCATTTAAAACCTTATTTTGCACTCTACTCAGATTGATAATACGTCGTATTGTTCCATTAAATCCTTTTGAAAGAAATCGAACAGTAGAATATCCCAAAACACTATTGTGCTTCTCAGTTTCCTGCAAATAAAACATAATAATCAAATCATTAAAATGTTAAGGCATTAAAGATATGTCTTTTTGATTATGAATTTTGCATATTTTGGGACTTTTTCAAAGGTATTGGCTGGCAAAAATTCTATATTATATTTTTTTCAATTCGTAACCAGATATCTTTAGGATAGTAAAATGCATGGTTTTTGTATTTTGCATCGATGGTTATTTAGAAATTAATTTGAGCAATATGAATATCATAAAATAAATTTAGTGATAAGAAATTGAATCTGAAAAGTACTAAGAATTCGAATTTCTCTTACTTGAACGAATAGTTTCCCAACAAGTTACACGAAAAGGTGTCACTTATGAGGCTTTTAGTAAACTTGTACAATCTTCCTCGTCACCCTTCTGAATCAATTCAATTTGATTGCTTAATACATCGTAAAGAACTTCATATAAGGTGGATATATTTTGATAATAAGTACGTAAAACTTTGTTTTTTTTGAACGTGCTCGAATACATTGTCAAAAATTAATAGCAGGGATATATATGGTTCGTGTCTTGTTTTTAATTAAAAAAAACAGATTCACAGTTAGCTTTTGGGCATTTACTAATTTCCCAAGTTTCGGATTCTGGCCAATCAGAACGCAAGATCAGGTGTAACGCGAAGATCAAAACAACAATCGCTCTCTTTCGAAAAGTCACATTTATATCAAAATTTCGCCTAAGAAATCACCTTTTGTGACTAAAAAAAAAAATTCCTTGCAAAATTTTGGTATAATGCTGCCCACTAACCCCAACCCAAACCCTAACCGAGATGTCACATTTTAATTAGAAGGTGACATGTAAATTGGTGCGAATAATCCCAGCCAATAGAAACTTGGGGGGGGAATTAGTAAAAACTGCTTTTGGGACACTTTAAGAAGAGTTAACCCAGTGATTATCATGAATTATCACCTCGATATAATCACATGGTAATTTTGATTGATTAAAAAATCAGGTGATTCATTACGTACACTGTGTAATAACTGATAAGTGCATCTAATTTAAAGAGCTGGTAATGATTTTTGTTGTGCCAGTTTTGTGTCACTCAATAAATTGGTTTCTACTTCAAGCAAAGGTAATCTCGCGTTTTTAGTTAGATTATCAGTAATTCCAGGAAAATAAAGAATCGCTTCGTGATTTTATACTGATGTATTATAATAATCAGTAAATAATAAAAAAAAAGGGCCTTATTTTTGGAGAAATACAGTACCTGTGTTGTAAATCAAAAATTTTAATTGGCGCGAATGTAAAAACAATATGCACAAAAAACCATTTAGCCACAGCAAAAAAATTTCTGGTCATGTAATGATCTGCAAATTCAAAACAAACGTTCGTTCTAAAGAAAATTAGAAGAAATCGTTTATCTCTCTGCACTAACTAAAAATATTCCTTGATCGATTTTATTATATAAAATGCAAACCCAAACCCTAAAATAAACACTAACCCTAACCCTAACCTAAATAAACTTATCGGTTATTATGTGACCAGAACTTTTTAGTGCGCAAATTTAAAGGGCGTTCTTAAAATATACCCGGAGTATAGGTTTTTAACCTATGACTAAAAATAAATTTAATTTAAAATAAACATCATGTGCTAACTAACCTTAACCCTAAAAGACTAAAATTAAAGAAAGTATACCCCCGAGTATTTTCAATTTATCACCTGACATTTGTTTACATTTTTTTGGGCAATAAAATCACTATGTAATAAATCGTGATAATTACTGGGTTAACTCTTCTTCAATCTTCTCTTGCTTTTTATTGATTATTAAAGACTAAAATGGTTTCTCAAATTTCAAACTAAATATAAATTTTTCTTTGGTGGTAATAAATTTTGACCAATAATAATCAAGGCCCGTAATTAAAATCTGGTAATTACCTTCCTGACATTTTTTATTAATGGCCCAAGATAGGTTTAGAATGCCGTTTTTATATTCTTGCGTTTTTTTTGTTTTTTGACTTCTTCGGGCTAATCCGTGTAAACAAAATTTCGCGACTCTGTTTGGTTGATTTACACGAAAATGTCATGTGGGTACATGGCTTTAGACGACCCCCAAAAAACTTCAAGTTCATTTAGATTAGGGTTAGGGTTTCTATGTTAGCAAAATAAATAGTAAAATTGTTCAAGAAATTTTTTTTGTTAGGGCTCAAAAGGTGATTTCTTATGCAAATTTTAGGGATATAGGCGATTTTTGAAAAAGCAAAAGGTTTGTTTTGATCTTCCGCTTTGTGTTATGTTATACCTGTCTTGTAATTCTGTAATTTTGACAGCGATGCTGGGTAGTTATCGATCATAAAGTCAACAACCAGGGCGTAGGATCGATTTTCCGAACACGTGATCTTCCGACGTCAATTAGCCAATTAAAAATCAGGATCAGGTATAACATAAAGAAATTCAAAACAAACGTTTGTTTTGCAAAAATCGTATTTATCGCACTTTCTGGCCTAACAAAAAAGTTTTCTCACACAATTTTGCTCCTTCTAACCACCAATATGAACCCAAACCCTAACATAAATCAATTTTTTTTTCTCAAAAAACATTTGATGCCGGAAGATCACGTGTTCGGAAAATCGATCCTAGGCCCTGTCAATTTCCATAAAGTCTGGCTGAAATATTCCCGAATGTAGACCAATAGTTAGCCGTTAGCCAGCCGTTTAGCCGATGATTTAGTCGAAACCATACGGCAATACAATAAAAGCGAAAGTATATATAAAATGATGCTATAATGATGGTATAGTGATGTAATGTTGCATAAATTAAAAAAAAAGAACTAAAATATTATCTGTTATTGTTCTTGTAAAGTGTCGCTCTTGTAAGGTGTCGTTTTGTGAGGTGTCGTTATTGTGAGGTATCATTTTTGTGAGGTGTTGTGTGTTGTGTGCGAGATAAGAAGTTGATAATTAAGGAGTTTAAGCATTAGAAGTGGAAGATAGTGGACAAAAGTTGTGAATACAAAGTAATTGATAACAATCTTTGTGCAGATTTTTGATGCACGAAGACAAGTTCGTATATGTGATTATTGAAGTAATTGTCATTTTTAATAGGACGATATAAGTAATAACAATTTATATTAGCAGTTAGAATAACCATGTGTGAAGCTAACAGCAAAATAAGCGAATATGAGAATGCAAGCAAAATGTCTTTCAAATGCGAAGGTATCGGCATGTCTTTCGAATACGAAGGTATCGGCACAATGTCTTTTGAATGCGAAGGTACTGGAGAAATAATTTCTGAATACAAAGAGGCTGGCGAAGTGATCTTTGAATGTGAAGGTGCTAGAGACACGATCTTCGAATGGGAAGGTACTAGTGAACCTGAATACAAAGGTACTATAGAAAATTTTTGAATATAAAATACAGTAGTTCCATGTGTGAAGGTATTAACAAAACGGTTTATGAATATGAAGGCATTGAAGAATATAACTAGCAAATGTGAAGGTACTGGTAAAAATGAATATGAAGAGTCAAAGTAAATCATTTGGTATTGTAACACTTCCTGTGAGAGAAGCATTGATGTGCTTTAAGACGCGGATGGAGATTCGGTTTCAGTTAGATCTACATGAAATGATTGAGATGAAATTCTTGAAATTGTTTCATCATCTGCAATTAATTCTGCTGAACCGTAATATGGACCCCTTCTCAAAGTCACACTAAAAAAATGTTGCTAAAATGTTATACTAAAAAATGATATACAACAAACACTTACAGTATAGATCTCCATCATTTTTTCTCAATGCATACAATACCATTGTACGAAGATTCAAGATGAAGTCGCATACAGAAAGAGCAAATATGTAGTGTGTGTTGGTAAGACTAGGTATTGATTCTTAGATGAAGCGAATCTTGCAATTGCAGCACACAAGAAAACTTCCTCACTACTTTTTTTCAAAGAGCAACTTGTGACATTTATTCACTTCCGGAAGCATTTCCACCTCATTACTTCAGACACAGAAGCACTAGATTTTATTTAAGGCAATAGTTCAGAAGCAAAAACTCTCCACATTACTTGTGATATAATTAATGGAATACCTGATTGACCTAACTGAAATCCACACATAAGTGATAGTGTGAAAAACAAGTTTTTCATCTGGTGAAGAGGAGGCTGAAAAATGTGAAAGTGTAATACAAATTATAAACTTAAAGGATGCTGATAAAGTATAGACGGTTGAGAGAATTCTTAAAACATCTGAAAATGAGAAGATGGAAATAATTAAAAATGAAGAAAAAGAAAAACAATCAATAAATGAAATTAAAGAATCTGACTCATGAAATAGAGAAACTAAGACGCAAGAAGCTGCACAGCGAGAAGTTGAATAGCATAAACAATCCAAATTATGTATGGAGAATATGTGTAAGCAAAAATTCGTAGTATTGAAATAGCCCTAATTAATCATAAATCAAAAATTGATAAGAAAATTTCAAACGTTGAAAATTTATTTCAAACCATACAAGAAAAATCTAAAGAAAATTCGGTTAATGAACTTTCTGATGAAGGAATGGAGTTATTGGTAATTGATCAATTTGCTGATACAGTCGATAATAGGATTAAAAGTTCTAAGAATGGGCTAAACATGTTCAAATAATATTCAGATTCTTGAAGATGAAATAACAATTTTAAAGCAAGATTTAGACCGAATTAATTATGTTGTAAGAGAAAAAAAACTTTTGAAACAAATTCAAATGACTTGAAGAAAAAGTTATTCTATTCGTGATATGGCTCAACAACTTGTGAATAAATACTATTAATTACGAGAAGAATTGAAAAAAATTTTTTTTGATATCAAAGAAGGAACGATGATTGACTTGCAGCATTAGAGAGTGTTGATAAGTTAATAGAAGTTCGGTTGAAGATAGATATTCAGGCAAATGAAAAAACCATTATGAAAAGGTTAAATAACGATCATAAAGAAAAGATGGCACAAACGATCGCTGTGGTAAAGGATGAAGCTTTAAAAGTCTTTAAGAGAATAGAAACTTTAGAGGACGTAGATGAATATTTGAGACAAGAATTTAAATAAAATGAAGAAGAAATTATGAAACGAATAGAAGATGATAAGCAATGTCTAATCAAATCATTAAGAAAAGGATTCAGGTATGAACTTCTTTATTATAAAGAACTTGCGTTAAAATGTCTACTTTAAGAATATTTATTAATTTTTTTTACTTTCCATTATGTATTTTATAGAGCGATAAAGAAAATGAACGGGGAGAGACAAACACAGCCATGAAGACGTCTTGTCTTGTCTATACATGTGGATGATATAATTAATAGAATACCTGATTGACCTAACCGAAATCGATAATCCTCACATAAGGGATAGTATGAAAAACAAAGTTTTTCATCTAGTGAAGAGGAGGCCGAAAAATGTGAAAGTGTAATGCAAATTATAAACTTAAAGGCTGCTGATAAAGTATCGACCGTTGAGAGAATTCTTAAAACATCTGAAACTGAGAAGATGGAAATAATTAAAAATGAAGAAAAAACAATCAATAATTGAAATAAAAGAATCTGACTCATGAAAACATCTGAAGTAGAAAAACTAAGATGCAAGAAGCTGTACAGCAATAATTAGAACAGCATAACAATCAAAATCATGTATGGAGAATATGTGTAGTGTCAGAAGGGGACTGGAATTCATTCGGTCTAAGGTTAAGTTTCTATTCTCTTTCATTGTGGTGCTTCTTACTTTACCGAAAGTTCATTTATCTGACCATGTAAAGTTAGAGTTAGCATTTTATTAGTTGTAAATATATTTTTTTAGTAAATTGTCACTTGGCGTGATATCAGCTAAGTGATCTTTTGGTAAAAAAGAATGTATTCCTTTTACTGTTCTTGATATCCAATTGTTGAATTTATTTTTATTTTTCTGTGATAGATGTTTTCAAATAGTAATTCTAAAGCTCTCCGATGATAAAAAATTTATCAAATTTTTTAAAAAATAGTGTGATGACAATTTCCTTCGATTTGATGATGTTAAAAATGCATCAGTGGATTGTACCATACCGCGTCGAAAGGGTTTTACGGGCTAAACAAATAACGATAAACGCACAGTCCTGGACCAGTAATGAGATTTTTTCATTGGGAGTTCTTTTTGAGTACTTTCAAATCCAGTGGGAATATTACAATGTTAAAATGTAGATAGCAGAAATTACACCTATGAAATATCACATGTAGAATGAACTTTTAAATGTTATGATATTTTCTTCCAAGAAATTGATGTACGGTGCCAAATTCTTTTATATATTTCCCATTTCGTCTTTTTAGGAATTTAAATTTAGAAGACAAATTCCGTTACTGTATCTGCAAACAGAAAAATATTATTTAATTAAAATGATTATAAAGCTGTTGTAATTCGGGCCAATAATCCGATTTTTTTCACTATACGGATTATTTTACTTTGAAATTAAAACTGAACAAGCAAAAAAAAAACAAAGCACATAACGTGATTGAGCGTTATCGAAATAATATTAAGCAAAAAAAAACAAAGCACATAACGTGATTGAGCATTATCGAAATAATATTAATGAACAAATCAATGATCTAAAAAGTGTGGTTCCCGCACTTTGCCATTTAAAAAGCAATAGTGATAACGTAATCGAAGAAGCAAGATGGCATTCCAGTTGCTAAGAAAGCTACAATTTTGAAAAAAAACAACCGAGTGTATTGTAGAGATCAGAACCAGATATCCATTTATCCGTACGGTTATATCCGTTATACAAAAATACCAAGGGTTTGCATCGCAATATTGCAGTGCTAGTTTGTAGATTTATTCTAAAAATATATGCTCATATATGCTCGGTGGCCTGAGTACTTTGAACAGTTTTATTATTAATTATTAAAATTAATAATGTGTGTTTTTATAATAATTGGTTTGTTTTATAGTAAATTTATATTTAGTGCATGAGAGTAAGCATTTGTAATTGAATTATAATTGAATATAGGGTTTATTCCCATGTACTTGTTTAAAAAATTGATTGATTTGTATTAAAATTTTTTTTTGTTTAGTAATTTTTTTTTGATTTGTTGGTAATTTTTGCTAATAGTATTGTTAAATAAGTTATTATAAGTTTTGTAGGCCAATTGCGTGTATTTTTTCTAGTTTTTTGTATTTATTTAGAGTAGATTTAGAACATTTAAGACATTTGTAATTAAAGTTTAAGAGTTGGAGGTTTTTTCAAGAAGTTGTATGACTCATTGCAACATAAGCTTGTCCTTTAGCAAATATTAAGTCATATGCTTGTAGTTACATGTGGTAAGATTAGGCCCTGTACTTTATAAACAGTAAGTGCAAAAGTATTTTGAAGTGAAAATTGTTGTCTTGAGGTTCTTCTACTATTAATTTCAAAGTAGATAATTTCTTTTTGAACTATTCTGTTTATAGTAGTAAGAGTTGAAAAAGTAATTTGAATATTTTTATTATTAACAATTTTTGTTATAATTCTAATAGTTTTATTGCAAATTCCTTCTTTAAATAACTTATTATTTAGAAACATTATACTGTATTTTCTTGTAGATGCACAGATTGAGGTAGGTTTGTAGTGTATTTGAAATTGGATAGTAGTTTTTGTTTAAAGATTTGAAATCTGTGTATTTGTAGATTCAGATAATAGGTTTATTGCTAATGCTATTAAAAAGTAAATTGTTACAAAGCAGTTTGTTTATATTGTTTGTAGCTTGTCGAGTTGGAACTATATGAGTAGTGTTATAAAATTTATCAAGTTGAATATTAGAATTTATTTTTGATTGGATAATGGTTTTGAACATTTTAAATCAATTTTCAATTTGTAATTCTTGTAAAATATTGTAAAATTGTATATTATTTTGTTGTTGTAGAATGGTTAAAAATAAAAAAAGATGATCAGACTAGTAATTGAAAAACATTTTTGGTTGAATTGAGGGTAGTTGGGCTAAATTATCTACAACTAGTATTGGTATATCTTCAAAAATAAAATTGTTGTTATGTACTTTTCAAAAACGTAAGATTTGCTGCACTGGGCCTTTGTGTAACACAAGTCACGTGTATATATGCAGGTCTGCATCAAAAAAGTATACAGGAGTATCAAAAAAGTAAGTGCAGGAGTATCAAAAACGTAAGATTTGCGCTTTAGACGACCCCTAAAAATGGTTGCAGCTTTCCCAAAATGGTTTGTAAATATTAGATAATCAAACATCAATGCATATTTTCGCGTTTGAGCTGGATTAATAAATGTGGCAGATTAAAATGAAATCAGATTAAAATGAAACTGGGGGACCTCTCTTGCTCACCTTTAAAGCTTATAAAACCCACATATACTCGTTTATTAATAACCCTAACCCCAAACCCTAACTTAAAAAATAGAAAAATTTCATTTTAATCCGATTTCATTTTAATCTGTCACAATAAATAGTGACTCCCCAAAATCTTCTGAGATTGTTTACATCGATATTATTATCGCCCACTTTTATTTACACTTGAACTCCCATTTTTGCACTTGAACTCCCACTTTTGCACTTGAACTCCCACTTTTGCACTTGAACTCCCACTTTTGCACTTGAACAATGTTTATCCCAATCCGTTCGGTCAAGAAAAAACAATACTTAAAGGTAGATATTTTATAGTGCAAACACCTTTTCCTTGGCTCCTCTTTAGTGAGGTCATTTCGAACAATTTGTTTGATGCAGTGAAAAGGTTGCATCATATAAAACAAATTGCAAGGAGTGATTCCAGGTGTTCTATATGGTTGTGGCAGTCCATAAAACGAGAAGCTTCTCCTTTGTGAGGTCAACCGGGTGACTTCTGTTCAATCTGTGGGGCATACTGGTGCCACGAAGAGCACAAGCCAATGAAGTTCTTAAATAAAGCCTGCTGATTCTGGAAGTAGAATCGGCTATGAACTTTTATTATAAAGAACTTGCGTTTGTTACCTCAATAAAATGTCTACTTAAGAATATTCATTAATTTTTTATTTTATTTTATAGAGTGATAAAGAAAACAAACAGGGAGAGACAAAAAAAAGGAAATTCAGCCACGACGACGTCTTCTCTGTACATGTTGATAATGAGAATCATAATACAATACCTGATTATATTGACCTAACGGAAATCGAAGATCCGCAAATAAGAAACAGTGTGAAAACAAAAATTTTTCATTTGGTGAAGAAGCTGGAGGCCGAAAGATATGAAAGTGTAATGGAAATTATAAATTTAAAGGATGCTGATAAAGTATCTACGATTGAGAAAATTCTTAAAAAATCTGAAGTTGAAAAACTCGAAATAATTAAAAATGAAGAAAAAGAAAAGCAGTCAATTATTGAAATAAAAGAAAAAGAAAAACAATCTATTATTGAAATAAAAGATTCTGACAAATTAGTTACAATAGAAAGAATAATGAAAACATCTGAAGAAGAAAAACTAAAAATTATCAAGACGCAAGAAGCTGCACAGCGAGAAGTTGAACAGCATAAACAATCTAAATTATGTATGGAGGATATGTGTAGTGTCAGAGGGGGACTGGAATTCATTCGGTCTAAGGTAAAGTTTCTATTCTCTTTCATTGTGTGCTGCTTGCTTTACCGAAAGTTCATTTATCTGACATCACGTAAGGTTAGAGTTAGCATTTTATTAGTTGTAAATATATATTTTTAGTAAATTGTCACTTGGCGTGATGTCGGCTAAGTGTTCTTTCGGTAAAAAGAATGGATTCTTTTTACTGTACTTGATATTCAATTGTTGAATTTCTTTTTATTTTTCTGTGATAGATTTTTTCAAATAGTAATTCATCAAATTTTGAAGAACCAGTAGACAAAGCACTATTAAAGCTCTCCGATGACAAGAAATTTCTCAAATTTTTAAAAAAATCGTGTGATGACAATTTTCTTCGACTTGATGATGTTATAAAATGCATGAGTGGATTGTACCATACCGCGTCGAAAGGGTTTCACGGGCATAAACAAATAACGATAAACGCACACGAACAGACCTGGAGCAGTAATGAGATTTTTTCATTGGGAGTTCTTTTTGAGTTCTTTAAAATCCCGTGGGAATATTACGATGTAGATGGCAGAAATTACGCCTANCAAAGCACATAACGTGATTGAGCGTTATCGAAATAATATTAATGAACGAATCAATGATCTAAAAAGTGTAGTTCCCGCACTTTGCCATTTAAAAAGCAATAGTGATGACGTAATCGAAGAAGCAAGATGGTATTCCAGTTGCTACGAAAGCTACAATTTTGAAAAAAAACAACTGAGTGTATTGTAGAGGTCAGAACCAGATATCCATTTATCCGTACGGTTATATCCATTATACAAAAATACCAAGGGTTCGCATCGCAATGTTGCAGTGCTAGTTTGTAGATTTATTCTAAAAATATATGCTCATATATGCTCGGTGGCCTGAGTACTTTGAACAGTTTTATTATTAATTATTAAAATTAATAATGTGTGTTTTTATAATAATTGGTTTGTTTTATAGTAAATTTATATTTAGTGCATGAGAGTAAGCATTTGTAATTGAATTATAATTGAATATAGGGTTTATTCCCATGTACTTGTTTAAAAAATTGATTGATTTGTATTAAAATTTTTTTTTGTTTAGTAATTTTTTTTGATTTGTTGGTAATTTTTGCTAATAGTATTGTTAAATAAGTTATTATAAGTTTTGTAGACCAATTGCGTGTATTTTTTCTAGTTTTTTGTATTTATTTAGAGTAGATTTAGAACATTTAAGACATTTGTAATTAAAGTTTAAGAGTTGGAGGTTTTTTCAAAAAGTTGTATGACTCATTGCAATATAAGCTTGTCCTTTAGCAAATATTAAGTCATATGCTTGTAGTTACATGTGGTAAGATTAGGCCCTGTACTTTATAAACAGTAAGTGCAAAAGTATTTTGAAGTGAAAATTGTTGTCTTGAGGTTCTTCTACTATTAATTTCAAAGTAGATAATTTCTTTTTGAACTATTCTGTTTATAGTAGTAAGAGTTGAAAAAGTAATTTGAATATTTTTATTATTAACAATTTTTGTTATAATTCTAATAGTTTTATTGCAAATTCCTTCTTTAAATAACTTATTATTTAGAAACATTATACTGTATTTTCTTATAGATGCACAGATTGAGGTAGGTTTGTAGTGTATTTGAAATTGGATAGTAGTTTTTATTTAAAGATTTGAAATCTGTGTATCTGTAGATTCAGATAATAGGTTTATTGCTAGTGCTATTAAAAAGTAAATTGTTACAAAGCAGTTTGTTTATATTGTTTGTAGCTTGTCGAGTTGGAACTATATGAGTAGTATTATAAAATTTATCAAGTTGAATATTAGAATTTATTTTTGATTGGATAATAGTTTTGAACATTTTAAATCAATTTTCAATTTGTAATTCTTGTAAAATATTGTAAAATTGTATATTATTTTGTTGTTGTAGAATGGTTAAAAATAAAAAAAGATGATCAGACTAGTAATTGAAAAACATTTTTGGTTGAATTGAGGGTAGTTGGGCTAAATTATCTACAACTAGTATTGGTATATCTTCAAAAATAAAATTGTTGTTATGTACTTTGGCAAATACAATATATTACTAATATATATAAAAAAGTTACTATTTATCAATGATATTTTATTAATTATTATAGCTTAAATTTTTTAGTTCTAATTTATCATTGGGTTTGAAATGTAATAAGATTTCATAGTAATTGCTAGTAATTTTAATTTTAAAAGTAGAATGAATTGTTTTACTACTAATAGATTGTATAGCAATACTAGTAGGGGCCATTAAGGGCGCATCCATAAATAACGTTATGTACCCCCACATAGTAGCGCTGGACCCCCCCCCTACTATATAAAAAAATTTTTTCAAAATCTGTATGTTTATATATAAAATTTTACAAAAACTTGAATATATTATGATCCAGTGGTCCAATCTGGATGATTTTGGTACCATTCGATTCGTCTCTATGAGGCGAATCCAATGGTACCAAAATAATTTCATTTGGATTACTGGATCACGTTTTATTAACGAAATACTATTGATTTTATAGTAATTTTATAAGAAAACATAATAACCAATAGTATTTCGTTAATAAAACGTGACCCAGTGCTCCAAATCAAATGAAATTGGTACTATTCGAATCCTCTCCTCGAGACGATTCGAATGGTACCAAAATCATCCAATTTGGACCACTGGATCAAGTTTTAGACAAATTTTAATAAAAAATTACGTTATGTTGAGGGACCCCCCCTACATAGTGAAAAATCGTTATATTTTGGGGGACCCCCCTTCAAATATGACGTTATTTATGGATGCCCCCAATAGGTATTTTTTGTTTTTAGATTATAGTGTTATAAGTATAATTTTAATATAAATTTTAAATATTAGTATTAGGAAAATATTATATAGATATTAAGAATTGTATAAATTTTATTAAACTAACCAAATTTGTAGTATTAGTTTTATTAGAAAAACTTTTCTCTGTTCTCAAAAAGAAGCTATTTTTATTACAATTTCTATGATTAGAGATTGTACCCGTCAAAAATTTTACTCCGGGTTACCCGCTCGTACAAAAAATCATTACTGGGTTACAAACTAGAGCACCTGAGTAAACTGGATAACCCGGGTGAGCCGAATATAAATTGAGCGTACGTCGTCATCAGCAAATTTTATATATAGATATATATCGATTACTAACCGGTCAGATATATATCGATACTAAATACCCCTGCCAATTTCTATCGATAGTGATAGTAATCGATATATATCTGATATAGATATTAATCGATATATATCTTATTAGATATATATCAATTAATATCTATATCAGATATATATCGATTACTATCACTATCGATAGAAATCGGCAGGGGTATTTAGTATCGATATATATCTATGATATTTAGTAATCAATATATAACCAATATATTGATAGTGATTATAATCGATACATATCTATGATAGTTAATAATTGATATATAATCAATATTGTTACAGTACCGGAAGCCTTCTTTAATTCCGATAGAGTAACAATCACACGGCTCCTGAGATCCCTTACTTTGGGCGTGAAGCGGTGTGCAAGAGGGAAGTATAGTTTCTTTTATGTTTGTAAGAAACTACACACTTCTCTGAGGCAGTTCGGTATAAAACAACAAGAGATAATACTCAGTTTATTAATTTAACAAGAGGGCTATTCCAAGGTGTCTGTTCCTTAGAAATCCCAAGAGTTTACTAATAATAAGAGAGGTGGATAAATAATATAAAGGTAAAGATAAAATACAATGTCTGGATCTCCTCGATCTGTCTAAAACTAAAGGAAATAAGGCAGGTTTATATATCTATTGAGCTAAGCGTCGCTAAGCGGCATTAAGCGTCACTAAGC
>QKWP01000431.1:110983-121239 GCA_003550325.1 Gigaspora rosea
GCAATCATGCCAATACTTTATTAGATGCTTGGTTAACTGCTTAGTTGCCAGCTTTACAGAAATAAAATTTCTTATCTAATTTACAAATATTGACTAACCCGGTTACTTTGAGAAGTACCTATGTTTGATCTGCTATAGTAGACTTTTATCTTAATACTAACTGTGTCTGTACGAACTAACTAATTAATATATTACTGAAGGACGTCTACAACCTTACGTATCATGATGCCCTTCTTTAAATCTTCTTCTCCTAGCTTCTCGAGTAGAAGGATACTACTAATGAAAAAACAAAAACATATAGAAAATGAAAAGGTAAAAATACAAAAAAGGTAGAAAACCTCTACTACCTAAACGAAAACCAAATTTACAAAGATAAAAGGAAAAGGAAGAAGAAAAAGGCAAAAGAAAAGTAAAAAGATAATGGCACTATTATTGCCTGTGCTAGACTATAAAAATTATATAGTGCTGCATAGAGAAACGCTCCATCATAGTACTATATATAGAAATGAATAAAAAAAAACAAAAATACGCCTAGTAGAATATTCAAGAAAGAAATTTCAACACAGGTACCCTCCTGACCTCTGACACGTCATTCATTGTTTATTTTGTAAGCAGTACCAAAATGCACTCGTGACATTGATTCCAATTAGGTAGGCGCGTTCCTGATTAGGAAGACGTAAACACTGCTGATCTTTTGGAGGGGTAAGCTGGATTTCCCACTTTTTGGTGAAATTTCGAAAAGTCCAAAGGGGAGTAAGACGATACTTGTAACAAATTTAAAGGAGAGTATATTCCAGATAAAACTCATTTTTTTGTTGTTCTCCACTGTTTTACCACAGGTTACTTCGTTAACGAAGAAGCTCTTTGCTCTCCACCAAAATTTCTCGTACAAGGGCGCCACCTCCTGCCAGTTATCTTGTAAGAAGACGCTTTTGGCTTGCATGCCGAATATACAAAGGAGTCCCCAGAGTAAAAGTTGACCTTTATAAAAACCGTATTTCTGTGTTATTCTACTATACATTAAGTATAGGCAACGCTCCAACAAAAAACTTTTTGTTTTTCTTCGGTGGGAAAATTTGGTTCAAGTGATCGTTGGGAAGAGATTCTTGTTAATGTTTTTATTTTATTTTCGAACTTTTTAATAATTAATAAGTACTTTTTTTTTTAGTGAAATGTTATGATCTTAAATGCGGTTCTTTATAATTTATCCCTTAGATTGTAGTAGAACACAGGCAAATTTGCCTGCGTTTTTGCACTTTTTTAGCTCTGATTTACTTTTTTAAAATACTAAAATAATTAAATAAAACTTTGTACAATTATATTTGAAAATAAGGATTACTTTTTTGCAAAATTAGTTTTTATATTATAAGAAAATAAATTATAGTTACATATAAGCTGAAAATAGATAATTTTAAGAAAAAATTTTTTTAAAAAATTTTATTACAATTTTTCTGCGATCTTATTTAGTTTTAGTTTTAGAACTATAGTTCTTAAGACAATATTGTAGTTTATATAAAGGATGACAACTTTCATTATTGCAACTTTAATGATTTACTTGTAAAAATTAAGACTTGTATTAGAAGTAAAGATTTTTTTTATAGACGGGAACATATAAAATTTGAAAAAATCTAAAGAAAAATTTTAATAGTAAAAATGCCAATACAAGAACTTTAAACATTTATTATATTAAAGTTTTCTAATGATTTTAAAAAAATTTTATAACAAAGTTACTAAAACAAAACTTAAAGAATATTTTTTACTTAGAAAAGATATGGCTAAAATCAATATTTAAAATTTTATTAAAAATTTTAAAATACGCAGGCAAATTTGCCTGTGTTACAATCTAAGGGATAATAGCAATTTTTGTAAGTTATTAAAAAATTTTTATTGTAGTTATACGAAATACAAATAAAAAGACTTATATCAAAATAAGTTTATAAAAATAGAAAAATTATGTAATGCTAATTATATCATTATTTCTTCACTATTTAGTTCATGAGATGATTACTGTATTGTCGCAAAATAACAGACATGGGCATTCTCGAAATAATGTGTATATACTCAGATTAACACGCAGGAGTGTGTTGTTTTGCGACAATATGGTAATTTAATTATTATGCCATTCGATTCTGCATAATTATGCGAACTGGTTGCATGATTAATATATTTAAGCAAGGCTTAGAAATAATCATAGCATTAGATTCTTTAGGTAAGCTTGAAAATAATCATGCTATTTGATTTTTTGATAGGCCTGGAATAATTATACTATTCGATTCTTTGAACAAGGTTTAGAAATAAACATAACATTCGATTTTTTTAGTGATTCGCTTTGGTCAAGTAACTGGATATGGACTAATAGAAGAATAGTTAATCGTGGGTCACTCGGGTAGCAAGGGTCATGACCCGGTTAATAGGTGTTATGCGGGTTACCTGGGTAACCTTATATGGGTACAATCTCTACCTATGATAGTCTATTATCTTAGTTCACTATCATAGTTCATATGGGCTAATCTGCGTAGTACCTCAAATTTGTCCAATCAAATTAATAGATTTTATATATTATCAAATATTAATTGTCTGGAGCAAAGCAAAGAGCCTTTAGTTTCTATGTATCATGATACAAAAGTTACTTTCTTGATATATCACATATTAAAATATCAAAAACGCAACTTTGCACTTTCCGTCTATCCACTCACATGATTTTTAAATTATTTTTAATTGGCCAATTTATGAAAATGATAATAACTTTTGATTCACTGGTCCGTTTTGGATGATTTAACTATCAAAATGTTCATCTCGATGAGACAATTCTAACAAGTCCAATATCGTTAAAATCCAATCACAGGATCCCAAGATCATTCATCATTAAGTAAATTTTTTTACTATTGAATAACTTCTGATTCACCAGGCTGTTTTGGATGATTTAACTACCAAAATGTTCGTCTCAGTGAGATGATTCTAAAAAGTCTATAATCGTTAAATTCCAATCACAGGATCCAAAGATCGATAAAAATTTATTAATCATTTAATCAAATTAATTTTTATATATAAAATCAATTTGATTAAATGATTGATAAATCTTTATCAATATTTGGATCCTGTGATTGGAATTTAACGATTTTGGGCTTGTTAGAATTGTCTCACTGAGATGAACATTTTGGTGTTTAAATTATCCAAAACAGCCCAGTGGATCAAAAGTTATTCAATAGTAAAGAAATTACTTAGTGATGAACATTCTTGGGATCCTATAATTGGATTTTAACGATTTTGGGCTTGTTAAAATAGTCTTATCAAGACAAACATTTTGATAGTTAAATTATCCAAAATGGGCTGGTGGATCAAAAGTTATTATAATTTCATAAATTAGAACATTGCTGCAAAAAGGGACCAAATAGACAAAACAAAAAATCTTTAAAAAATCAATTTTTATATTGTAAATCTTATAATAAATCATAAGAATGTGCAAACTTTAAAGAACAATATAGCAAAATTTTATTAATACAACTACTTTTGTGTTTTAAGTAAAAAATGATCCTAATTTTATTCTAAATTAATTTATACAAAAAAATATATTTTGAAAAATTTTCAATTTGGTTCCTTTTTGTAGTATCTAGCCCATATATAAAATTTATAGTACAAGAAATAAAATTGAGTTTTAAACAAACAATGCTATGCTTTTATCTAGTAAATAGCAAACTTTTTTAATTATTATATTTAT
This sequence comes from Gigaspora rosea, assembly GCA_003550325.1. Taxonomy (NCBI): domain Eukaryota; kingdom Fungi; phylum Glomeromycota; class Glomeromycetes; order Diversisporales; family Gigasporaceae; genus Gigaspora; species Gigaspora rosea. The sequence goes on from QKWP01000431.1 coordinate 114,702, forward strand.
ATAAATATTTAGCTCTGGACAAACAATACTATGCATTTATCTAGTAATAATAGATATTATAAAACTTTCGGTAGGCCATATAATAACCTACTACAAAATTTTACAAGTATATTGTTTTTCGAATAAACATTTCTAATCAAAAAATGTTTTTTCCTATTCAAAAAATAGCATAGGTATTGTTTATATTGTAAAAATAATAAATTTATGATCGTGAGTTGCTTGAACAGCATAGGAGTTCTCAAGTATCTTACTTAATAGATTGGAAACAAAAATTTTAAGTAATTAGAAATTGAATAAGCAATCCAAGTAAGTTACTATTTCAATGAATAAAATTCAGTTGCAAACATGTAATAATTTGCTTTAAAACTTTGCAAGTATATTGCTTTTTAAGCCACTCTTCTAATTAAATTTTTTTTTTGAATTAAAAAATAATATTCCTTAGATTGTAACACAGGCAAATTTGCCTGCGTATTTTAAAATTTTTAATAAAATTTTAAATATTGATTTTAGCCATATCTTTTCTAAGTAAAAAATATTCTTTAAGTTTTGTTTTAGTAACTTTGTTATAAAATTTTTTTAAAATCATTAGAAAACTTTAATATAATAAATGTTTAAAGTTCTTATATTGGCATTTTTACTATTAAAATTTTTCTTTAGATTTTTTCAAATTTTATATGTTCCCGTCTATAAAAAAAATCTTTACTTCTAATACAAGTCTTAATTTTTACAAGTAAATCATTAAAGTTGCAATAATGAAAGTTGTCATCCTTTATATAAACTACAATATTGTCTTAAGAACTATAGTTCTAAAACTAAAACTAAATAAGATCGCAGAAAAATTGTAATAAAATTTTTTAAAAAAATTTTTTCTTAAAATTATCTATTTTCAGCTTATATGTAACTATAATTTATTTTTTGCAAAAAAGTAATCCTTATTTTCAAATATAATTGTACAAAGTTTTATTTAATTATTTTAGTATTTTAAAAAAGTAAATCAGAGCTAAAAAAGTGCAAAAACGCAGGCAAATTTGCCTGTGTTCTACTACAATCTAAGGGATAGATATAATCTATATAACTATATAATTATAGCCAAAGAAAAATTTTATAGTTACTTTCCACGTAGTTTTCTAGTTAGAGACCCATAACAAAATTTGATCCTACTTATTCGTATCAAATTTTCATGCCTTTTTCGTAGCCTGCTATGATTAGGTTTAGTAGTATTTAGTAATAGCTTAGTGTTAGTGATTTATTGTTAGTACAATCTATATTTCATGATTCTCAAGCAATTACAACTTTTACAACATACATACTTTGCTATATATATAGTTTTATACAATAAAATTTGTATTTAAAAAAAGGAAATTACAGTTTTTATCAACTCTTTCCAACGATTCCTCATACTAAAATTTTTAAGACGCCTGACCTACAAGAACTGTATATTTAACACATAAAATAGGAAATTGGCTCTACTAAAAGCATACAGGAACAAGAGGCTTTCTATTGGGGAACTAAAACATCACAGGAAATAGGGACCTGGGATGTCTTTTGACGGACTTGATAGAGAAATACTCCCATTTACGACTTTGGCACTATTGAGCAAAGAAGTAGTAGATACCGATTTAGAGTTTAGTTTTGAGAAGTGTTATTATATTCAGCATAACTCCTACAAATTAGGGGCATCCATAAATAATATTATGTACCCCCTCATAGTAGGCTTGACCCTCTCCCTCTACTATATAAAAAATTTTTTAAAATCTGTATGTTTATATATAAAATTTTACAAAAACTTGAATATATTGTAACACAGTAATCCGATTTGGATGATTTAGGTACCATTTGATTCATCTCAGTGAGGCGAATCCAATGATACCAAAATCATTTCATTTGGATCACTGGATCAATAGTTTTTTACAAAAAACTATTAATTTTATAGTCATTTATAAAAAAACATAATAACCAATAGTATTTGGCCAATAACATTTGATCCAGTGATCCAAATGAAGTAAAATTGGTACCATCGACTCCTCTTACTGAGACAAATCGAATGGTACCAAAATCATTAAATTTGAACTACTGAATTAGTTTTTAGACAATTTTTCTAAAAAAATTGCATTATATTTTTTTGACACCCTTACTTAAGAGGAAAAACGTCATATTTTGTCAGACCCCTCCCCCCTCTTGTATAACATTATTCTGGATGCCCCTTACTTTACATTTGGTACTTCTCCAAGCTTTTTCTCATTGCTTTTTGGAAATTTTCAAAAATTTGCCAAAAAGTAGGAAATTTAGTTTACCCCTCCAAAAGATCAGCAGTATTTACTCTTTTTGAATTGGGATAACGCCTACCAAATTGGATCAAGTCACGAGAGCATTTTGGACTCATCTAAACAAACAATGAATGACATGTGGACATGTAAAAACTGAACTGAACTGAAATTTCTTCTGACACATCCTAATACTAGCATAGTTTTAGTTATCTTTCTATCGTTTCTTTACTATATATAAATATAGTACTTTGGTAAAGCTAAATGCTTTATACAGTCTATATAATTTTTAAACTAGTTCTTGCGAAAATTTATTTTTTATTTCTTTTGTTTTTTTGTCTATTCTCGTTTTTTTACAATTCAGCAATCCTGCTTTCTGTGTCTATAGACTTTATTATATAAAAAAAACTAATATTTACATATATATTGTAATTCTATTTTAACAAAAAGCTCACTCAACTTTACGTCCAGGTGCAACCCGCCTAGTAATTATTCGTCTTGATTAGGATTCTCAACTTACTGAGAATATGTTTTTTCCTGCACCAGCTAGCAAAATGTCTATTCTCATTTTATATTTATTTATTTTGGATTTCGTGTAGGTTTTGTAGTAATACCCCTTTTATATTTCCTTTTGTTTTCTAAAATGTTTGTTGTTTATATGGGTCTGGAGTAATACTCCTTGTTCTAGAGGCTAGGTAAGGAAAATCAAAGAAAAGTTAGTAATGTTGGCAAGCCTTCTTGAAGCCTTAAAGGAAGAAAAAAGATGGGAAGATAATTTCTTGCTTGTTGTAAAAAAGGGAAGACCTTTTTATTTCAGCTTTAAATAGCTAGATGAGCTATCTATTTCAATACCAATTTGGTGTCGAAATAGTGTAGCAGTTCGCATTTAGGTATTCAGGTACTTAGGTACTGACTGAGATGGCCGGATGATGCTAAACTTATGTTATTAGATAGTACTATGTAGGTGCAGTAGTAAATACAAGTAGCTTAATAAAGTATTAGCGTGGCTGCTTAAGTTGGAAAAAAAAGGAAATTACTAATTTACACTACAGGTGATTATCACCTGCAGTTAATTTACCAATTAAAATTCAGGATTAGGTATAATATATAGATTAATTTTTGTATAACAAAAACAAAAAATTTTTTAAAAAAATTGCTAAAATTGCTTCTAATTTAAAATTTTGTCTATAAAACTACTTTTTTTTATTCAAAAAAAAATTCCTTGCTAAACTTTACTATATATAAAGCTCTATCCTAATCTCTAATCTTTATCTTACTCTAATATTAAAGAGATTTAATTTTTATTTAATAAAAATTGTTTGTTTTGTTTATTTTTTTATGCATTGTAGATTACAGGTAATAATCACCTATAGTGATTATTAGTTATTTTCTTAAAAAATATTTTATTAATTTAATTATTTTTATAATATTTGTAATAAAAATATTCTAAACAATTAGGTATAAGCAAAAACTTTGGTTTTGCTTGTATATATATGAATCAGAATAATTTACAATTCTTATTAACTTATTATTGTGCAATATAATCATATTCGCGGATTTTTGGAATTCATGCAGATCATTGATGCACCCCAAACATTTTAGTTATACAAATAGAGCACGTCAGTTAGTTGATATCCAATCACATTGAGCGATTTGTTTTACTGGACTGCCGTATACAAAACCTGAGTTTATTAAATTTCACCTTATATTAGATCCCAGGTACACACGCTTTGTATTTATGACATGCAGTCTAGACATTTGAAAAGAACTACATTTCATTTAAGATCTTAAAATCGTTGCCGTAAGTAGCCGTATACAAGACCCATGATAGTAGACCTACCACGTAGTATACCTAGATGCGAATCACAGTATCTATATTAATCAAACATAGGTTTTTCAAATATTTGGACCACCTATTATAAATGCAAAACGTGCATACTCTCCAAAGTTTTCCTCTTAGTAACGTGAACTCTCGGCTGTATGCTAGACCCGGGTCTATTATAGATTTTAAAATTGGTGGAATGTAGAAGACCCGGGTCTTGTATACGGCGATTTATGGTGGGTATATATAATTTTATTTATTTGTTTGAAAGTTTCAAATAGCTCAAAACACAGTAACTAATGAGTATATATTAGTTTTTTGATTTAAATAGTAGCAATGAAATGTCTGAATCGCAACTGATATACCATCACCAGCTTGATTCGAACATATAATTCTTGAAAAATAGACAAGTGTAATAGCGGCGTTTTATAGGCCAAAGCTTTAATTATTGGCTAAATTGTCTTTGAATTTTTAATAATATAAACGGGCTTTTTTTTCAAATAAAAAAATAAAATTTTAACATAATTATTATTTTATTTATTTTATTTTATTTTTTTTTTGTTTTGTTACGATTAAAATATGAATTTTATTAAATTCAGTAGTTACAAATCTGAAAGGCATAACTTAGCTAATTAATAAACATCTGAATATGGTTGCCTTCCTGATAACCCAGTACTATATTTTTTTTTAAAAAAAAAAAAACAGACAGACTTTTTTAAGTGAACACCCTCGCACACTCAAATTCTGGCCCATATATATACTTGACCTTCATTAGTTCTAGTCAAACTAGTTAAACCATACCCGGACATTTCTGAAATTCAGTAGAGTAAGGCTAAAAGGCTTTTACTTCGTTACCTTAACCAGTTGAACCAGATATTCCTTGACTTCGCTCTCCTTAGTTCCAGTAAACAAACTTCAATGAAATTTTCTAGCGATCGAAGTCAATGATACAAATAATGTTATTGAGCTGTGCTCAAGTATCGCACTTATGTAGTGCTACGACAGATCTAAATAAAAAATCTCTATTAGTGTTTGTCGATTCTAAGTGGTTTGTTAGATGCCACCGAAAATTTCCAAATGCAAAAAATAATAAGCAGTTGTTTCTATCACTGATTTACATATAACAAAGATCTATAACAAAACCGTATAAACTATAATACTTCCCCTAATTAAAAGCCCTTATTTTCAATACATTTTAACTATGATCAAAGCACCGAAAACGCTTTCAATAACTAGGCACGCAAATCAATAAATCACAGTTTACTATTGCGAAGAAGTAAAACGTTCATAACTTTTAAATATATTTACTTACTAAAGTAAAGTAAAGATTGCTATGATTGGTTTTGGTGATTGGTTTTGAGGACGGGCGATTGGTTTGACGTGCTTTAATATATATAAAATTTTGTTTTTTAATAACTAATTATTAGACAATTTGTAGTGATAAATAATCAGATGATCGCTAATTTAGAGTATAAAATGATCAGCTAATATAGAATTTGGAACCCTAAAAAAGGGTAATTCCAAAAATTCGCGGATATGTAGTATATTAATTACCAATCTGGATAAGATCAGCACTATAGCTATATTATTACCATATTTGGGGGATGGCTAAAGCCATGTACCCACGTGATTTTTTGAAATTTTAGTTAAAATTCATATCAGAGACTGTTTAGCATTAGGGTCGGGTTAGGGTTAGAACCAATATAGATAAAATTACCTTCCTAATATTTTTTATTAATGGCCCAAGGTAGGTTTAGAATGCCGTTTTTATGTTATTGCGTTTTTTTTGTTTTTTGACTTCTTCGGGCTGATCCGTGTAAACAAAATTTCACGACTCCGTTTGGTTGATTTACACAAAAATGTCACGTGGGTACATGGCTTTAAACGACCCATATTTGGAATTGGTAATAAACAAATATATAAACAATATATTAGTAAATCTGTTTTAGACCTAATAAAAAGTTTTTTTTGTACTAAGTAAATATTATTTTTTGATATAAGTAAAGTTGTAGAGCAGGTTCTTGTACATCTACTAGTAAATTTCATTAAAATCGGACTAGTAGATAAGAAAATATGAGTAAAAACGTTTTTAAAATTCTTTAAATCATATAAAATTTTATATATACAGGCCTGATCCAGATTTTGTACTATCTTGTTTATATATTTATTTTGCTCCAATTCTAAATATCCCTTAAACTGTAAGCAATTCCAGGCAAATTTGTCTGAAAAATTGCTATAAATATACTTATGATCTACTTTTTTTAAAATTTAAAATATTTAATTAAAATTTTTTTTGATAATATTTAAAAATAAAGATTAAATTATAGTAGTATTTAATTTTATATTATAAGAAAAAAAGTTTAAGTTGTTTATAAGCTAAAAATAGACAAATTTTGAAAAAAATTTTAGCCAAAAAAATTATTTACTAATTCTTGGCGAACTCTATAAATAT
>QKWP01000431.1:124843-143150 GCA_003550325.1 Gigaspora rosea
GGAACATATAAAATTTAAGAAAATCTAAAGAAAAATTTTATAGTAAAAATTTTAAAATAAAAACTTTAAACTTTTATTACTTTAAAGGTTATTAATAACTTTAAAAAATTTTCATAATAAAGTTTATAAAATATATTTTAAAGAAAATATTCTATAAATAAAGTATACCCTATATTCTTAATAAAATTTTATTTTATTTAAAAAATTGTAAATATTTCTAAAAATTCCAGGCAAATTTGCCTGGAATACGGTTTAAGGGATAGAAATATTGCCGATCTTATCTGAATTGGCAATTAATTACATTTTTGAACACTTTCATATACCCAAAAAAAATTCAAATTCTCTAAAGTAACCCTAAACTCAAACATAGTCACAAATTCTAATCTCTAGACTACAGAAAAACTTTTCATAATAGTTAATATCGGGAGAATTTTTTAGATGCAGATTTCTAAAAAAAAACAATAATTAAAAATTTGCAAAGATCTGTAACCCCACAACTATACTTAAAGAAATTTTTTTTATAAATTCTGCGAAGATTTTTAAAAATACATAAATCTGCACAAACTAAGGATATAATAGCCAAAAGCGAATAAAAATAAATTACTATATGCTTGTCTAAATATTAAATACTAGCTAAATTTTCATACATTAAAAGAATATATTTGAATATTTATACTATATTTTAACAATGTAATTTATAAATATTTTATTACAAAGGGTATGGCGACTTAGAGAAGCTGTCTGGTTGTCACCCCTCCAAGCGGCAGGTCTAGAGTTCAAATCCCACTGGAGACGAATTGGAAAATAGGCCTGTGTTACAGTAACATTTGTTCATCGATCGGTCGGGTATATTACCTGTAACCTTGGTACCACCATCTTGAATGGGAGCTTTGGCGTAGTTGTGTAAGTTACACAGACAAATCCAAGGGACTGGAACAATTGAAACCCGTTTGACAAGTCCAGAGTGGAGAGGTAGCTGGACTTACGACGGTACCGGTGAAAAGAATCTTGGTGGGAACTGATGGAAAATCTGAATGGGCAAGAGCCCCTATGGCAAAGGGGGCCCACCACCTGGCCGCCGGAGTTGTACCGGAGGAAAAGGTCATGTGTTATAGAAGCATGAACCAAGAAAAGGGAGACCTTAGGCATCTAAAGCCTGGCAGACCAATCCTTCCGGGCCAACTGGATTGGTAGTCTGGAATGACTGGGGAAAAGAATCCAAAGAGTGACTGACCGGGTACTGGGGTTTAGTGAACTTTGCAAGGGCAGACGGAACTGACCGACCAACAAGAAGTGGAAGCATGGAGGTGTGTACGTATCAAAGCCCAACGGAGCTCTGGATGCACCCATATGGGAGTCTTAAGACGTTAAGAGGATCTGGGACCACCAGTAACAGGTATAGCTGGTATAAGTGCATGTAGTGGTAGAGTCGGGTTGGCCGAGCCTCATGATGCCATCTAACTATACCAGGGACTGTAAGCTTCGGTGAAACATGCCTGGGTACTCGTCACCATAGCAGGAAGTACAGTTGTTCACACATTCTCGAATTCGGAACGTTAAATCCTGGGTCCCCAAGTCGCAGGAAAATCGGCTAGTTGTGGCAGCATGCAGGCTTGAGATACTTACCCAATGTGGTAGAGGCAACTGCATGGCTTGAGATACGAACTCCTGAGAAGTACGCTAGTAAGGAAACAGGTATACCAATTTGGAAGCAGCAAGCGCCTACCTGGAATCACATACACCAAATTGGGAGTAATGATAGTAAGAAATGTGAGTAAAGTGGTGGACATGTGAATACTAACTGTTGGTTGGGGAAAAGGGACGTCCAAAACCAGGCTAGCTGTATAAATGGGAATATGGTAGGCTCTGGTAGGTTTAGGTTATGGATAAAATAGTCCAAGTCTCGACACTTAGTAGATAGTATAATAATTGTAAGCAATATATTGTAACGATTAATATATACTCAATAAAGTTAGAGGCATGACCTCATCTTAACAACAAAAAAAAAAATTTTTATTACAAATATATAATATAATAATAATACATGTAATATAAAAAAAATAACTAAAGACAACTCTTCTCGCTGATCCTCTGTACACAAATGTTTCCAAAAAAATTTTATTAAAAACAGCAAAAAACACATAGATAGGCTTTAAAAAACACACAAAAAGTGATTAAGGAAAAGAAAGGTTAGAAAAACCATCTAGGGTTACTTAATATAAAAATACTCTAGCACGCCAAGAAGCTTGGAAAACACAAACTTTCTAAAAAACTTTACGATCAGCCTAAAACTAAGGAAAATTGGGGAATTTGGCTAGACTCTGTACTACCGATCACTAGATCCAAAACCAGAAGTAAACAAGTAAACAAACAAACACGTACACTAATTAGTTCTAGAGCACCTACAGCAAAACAACAAGTCGCGGACTGGTTACTATAATTACAAAGTAGTCACGTGTCACTTAGCAGAAATTAGAACATCGAAAACAGAAAGTTCAAAACAGGATCGATAGCATAATCGGAATCTACATAAGTAGAACATCATGGAATTTCTGAACAAATTTAAGGATCTTTTTAAAAGACCAGAAAGTGAAATAATGAAATCACTATGAGCCAAGAAAAACTCGTTTTGGAAAGAGATAAACAAGTTGCTAACTTACTCAGCATTACATATCCAGGCACAGTTTATATAATTAGGCGGGCTTGCGAAATTATGCAATGGAAACAACTTGGAATTACACTAGAAGAAGAACAACCAGTTGAGTCCAAAACAGAAAGCCTAGAAAAGAAAGTAGAGATACCTGAATTCAAAAGTGCCATTAGTAAAAAAATTGTGCTAACAATACAAGAAGGAGGTCATTCAGACTACGGCTTAGAGGGTTTGGAAAAACAAATTTCAAACATAATTGAAACGTTGATAGAAACAGAAAAGAATGAAATTTATTAATTCAATAATAAACGGAATGAAACTAAGTCAACGCAAGATCTTGGAGAAAGGGTGTCGGCTAGAGTTGTTGGCACTAAAGTTGCGAACTTTTCTTAAGGTAGTAACTACCCACGGCACTACGTCTATGACGTATAAGCTATACTACCTTTTGGCTATATTGACGTAGTGCTACATAGGCAACGTAGGCGATATAGATGACGTAGATGACGTAGTTGACGTAATGACGTAGATGACGTAGTTGACATATACAATTGGGGTATCACACGAACTAATTAATCAAAACTATGCTCGATAACTATGTAATTTATCATATTGCAGATTTTTACGTTACTACAAAGCAAATCGATTTACTTCTATATACCTTATCGGATTTTATTAACTCATATAAAAAAAAAAATTTAAATATTTTAAAATGTATCAACTTATTATATAGAAGTGCAATCGCCTTGAAAGTTTCACCAGTTATTTATATAAAGTTCAAAGAATAAAGCTATGGTTTTATTTTTCTATTAATATATGGGTTTTGAACATTCACTTTACAGAGTACTTGAAAATTCATTAATTAGGACGAAAAAGTTACATTAAAACATATAAATCGAAACTTAATTAGAACTTTAGCGAAAATCAACCATAGCTACTTTGAAACAGTTCTGACGAACAGTTTTCAATTAAAAAAAATTAGATAAATAAATACAATATTTATGTGATACCTTTAGAATTTTGCGCTTTTCTTTATAATTAAGTTAAGTAAAATTAAGTTCGATCATTTATTTTAATTTTACTGATAAAAATCTGCTATATGATAGATTATATAGTTATCAGACATAGTTTTGATTAATTAGTCTGTGTGACACCCCAATATACAATGCAGGTGACGGTCGTTCGATTTTAAATTGATCAATCGTTCAAATATATTTATTAAAATTGATTACTTTAAAACAACGCAACTTAATGAAAACCCAATGAATTACCATAGCTATTACATAATTGTTCTATTTTAATTTCAAAAAAAAACCTTCACTAAAAAAACATTCGTTAGCATGCCCTCTGCTTATAGTAACGATTTGAAATGGCGTATAATATATCTATATTATTTTTCTTGTTGTAAATCAATTCCACAAAACATAAAAAAACGAAACGAAAAAATTTTCCCTTTTTTCCCGCTATAAAATAGTTGATAAAAAGGTTTCGCTTCAAATTAATAATTTTCTTTTTTTTCTTTTAAAATTTCAATCTCCAAGGAAGAACAACAAGAAAGTTCTCAAAGAACTTATTAAAAAAAAAGATTGCACGTATTTTGACCAAAAAATAATAAAGTTTCGATACTCAACAGCAAACACTTAAGTTAAAAAAAGTAGTTAATGATGCATATCCGACAACTAAAACAAGCTCCTCGATACTTTAATTTGGATTCTTGAACATCGGCCATTTTAGTTATTTATCAAGAGAAATGTATTACATATATAAAAACAAATAAAAATAGAATAGCTTTATACTGATTTAATCATAAATATGTATGTAATAATTATTTTTTATATCGAACACTGATCAAAACATGAGTAAAAAAATAATTGTATATAAAAAATGTATACAATTCTATATAATTTCAAATAGATTCTCAAAATCTAATTCACTATAGAATCTCGGAGATTCTTACTTTATCATTACCATGCAATCATGATGTCACACTTTATTGCAAAAGCGCCATAATTAAATATATGTAATATGATATTTAATCAATTATTTTAATTTCACTAATTAGTACGTACGTAACACACAAATTAACCTGATCACCAGTCTAAACTATACTCCTCAATTGTGAAAATTTATTAGCGCACTTCAACTCTGCAACTTGTGTAGATAACTTTTGTTAAGGTCCCAAGTTGGGACGTTAAATCCCAACTCTAAACTCCTGCCTTTACAAAATACACAATTTTGTATAACCATGAGAAAAATACATATACACAATCGAATGTATTTTTAAAGTAATAATTCTTATCTTACATTCTTTTTTAAATTAACAGGCCAAAAACTGGTTTTTTTTTATACGCTGTTTGGAATCTTATAATAGCAAAAAAGATCTTCCAGATTTATTATTAATTGTATCTACAAGCTATTATCTTGCTTTTCACGTTCTAAAAAACTATTCAGTACATCAAGTAGATCGTAATCTAAATTAGAAGAAATAGCTTGAGCTGTTTCTATACTAGAAGATTCTAAACCTTCTTCAATTCTCAAATTGACAATTTTTTCAATTAATAGTAATGTAGAATTATTAGATATAATATGATCGTTATTCAACAAATTTGTTTCACTAACTTCTAACTGATTATCTTCGTAGCTCATAATACTGCTAACTGAAGATAAATTGCATGCATCTCAAAGATCAGTTTCAGTTAACTCCTTATCAAGACAACTTATTTCACGTCGAATATTAGTTATATGATATGACCTAATTTTGGCAATTCCCTCTAACCTATTTAAGTCTAAATGTGTACGGCGTTCTCCTAAAATCCATTTTAATGCTGAGAAATTTCTTTCGCAATTAGCTTGCATAGGATTGATCGAAAAAATTCTAAGCGCTAGCTCTGCCAAATGTTGAGGTTGGTTCTTGAATGATCCCCACCAAATTTTTGGTGTATCTATATTTGGAACATACGGAAGATCGAATGGTGGTAAATTTGCCTCAAAACGACGCATTTGTGCGACTAATTCATCACTTTCTGACTTAGTATGTCCAAGATTTTGCCAGAGTTCGATAGAAGTAAGAGCAGCTTGGTGAAACCCATTATCCTTTAAACCCTTCCCTAATAAATTAAAAAAAAATAAAATTATTATTAGCACTGTAAAATTTAAATATAAATTTATAAATTTAAATTTATTAAAATTAACATACCTCTATATTGTGGATGAATATAATATGCAAGAATATAGAGAGGATGTAAAAATTCATCATAGCGTTGATTGAAAATATAAATTGCTGAAATTTTAAAAGTATTTGTTTTGGGCAAATTTGTAATTGATACAGCTAGCTTAATTAGATAAACAAAACAATCGGCTAGTGTTGCATTATTGGCTTCAAGTATATGAATAACTTCTTTAATAGGTTGCCATATTGAATGTATTAATCGGCATGTAATAAAAAAATTTTCATCAGCCATTAAATTTCTAATTTCTTGATTAGTGATTGAATTTCTATGCTCAGAAAGTATCTAGCAATAAAAAAAATTTTTTATTAAAATATACACATATGTATATTGTAATAAAAACTTTATTAATTACTGTAATTTATATTTTACCTAGTCAAAAACGGGTCGTGTGCGAAGCATTGAATCAGTAGTTAAGTATAATGATCCCCAACGAGTTTTTACCCATGGTTTTAGCCTGTCACCTTTAATTTTCATATCTGCAAATCCTCTAGTAAGTAATGAATGAGCTAAATACGAACTTTTAAAAAAATTATTAATTTTCCCACAATTATTGATTAAATTTTTATGTTATTTAATTTGACTAAATTGGCCGCAATAAGGTTTATTGCATGAGCTCCACATCAAACATTCCAGATATGGGGATATGTTGTTTGAACTTTTTGACGTGCCATTCTGCAGTTTGCAGCTGCGTCAGTCACTACTGCTACAAATTTATCAGAGCCAAGCTTGTCAACAACATCTAATATCTCATTTGCTAAAAATTCTCCCGTGTGAGATTGTGCAGAATAGTTCTTTAAACTGATTAGATATTCTTTTCGAGTATCTGTTGTAACAATATAATTATAGACTGAATCCATTTGGGGTGTCGTCCAGCCATCGAGTGCTTTATTTATTTTTTTGTATAAATAAATAAATTTTTTAGATTTAATAAATTAGTATTATATATTTATACCGTATATAGAATAAACTTACCTAAAGTTAAATGATCGGCTTTGTCTAAATCATTATCAATTGCCCTATTTACTCAAGCTAATTCTTCATCCAATAATCGGTCTGATAAAATTGATCTTGATGGTAGATTATATGCAGGTTGAAGCGCTTTAAACATATCTTGAATAAACGAGTTTTCAATCACATCAAAAGGAATTCCCGCCATTATACAACCTTTAAGTATTTTTTGATCAAATTGATCAAAAACAGCTTTTGGCAAAGGAAGGTAAGAAATAAAGTGAGATGTTATTAATATCTGTAAAATAGGATTTGGTAAAACAGAATTTTTTGATTTTCAGGTATAATTTGAAGTTTTTTCGGCCAATTTTTCTCTCCAATATCGTGCTATATCATTTGGGCAATGATCACATTCATTTGCTAAATGTGCTTCTAATTTTGCTGGCTTTCCTCTTGACCAAGACATATTACAATAATAACAAGTAGCTTCGTAATGTCCATTACTCTTTTGTGTTCCTCTTCTAAAATAATCCCATACTTCATGAAAATGTTTAGTTCTTTTTTTATTTTTATTTGTTGAAGACTGTAAATTAGAAGTGTTTGTTAAAGACTGTGAATTAGAAGTGTTTGTTGAAGACTGTGAATTAGAAGTGTTTGTTGAAGACCGTGAATTAGTTGAAGACAGTGAATTAGAAGTATTTGTTGTACTTGTTTCTTCTTCTGATTTAGAACTAGTTTCATCATAAAGTCGCTCTCTCTTGTTTTGCAAAGCTTCATCTATTTCTATAATAGAAGAAATACAGTTTAAAATATGCGCGCAAGTGAAGCAAAGTAAAAAAAACCTGAAATAGTATTTTTAAAACCTGACGCGCCTAACTTGTATAACCATAATGACTAAAATAACACATGTTATAAGGTAATTTTGCAATACTCAATTGATTAAAAAATTTTATTTCAGGTTTTTAACTTGGTATTGAGTCTAGACTCAACTCCAACTAAACCTAAAAACTTGAAGTCGAATTGATAAATAATACTAACCATAAAACATGTAGAATTTTAATTTAACATGCCAAAATTTGACGTAAATTAAAATAAATATAATATAATATAAACTGTAATAAAAGAATTTAATATACAGACTGTAATAAAAGAATTTTAGTTATGTTAATTATAGCAAATTAATGTCGATAAAATAATGCTAATTGAACAAAATAATTTAAATAGATATAAATTATATTTACTTACTAAATTGATATGATTAAATTCAAATTGCGAAAATTAAATAATATAAATAACTCAAACCGAATAGTTTTTAAATAATACTCTGCTAATAAAATTGATTCGGGTAGTATAAATAACATCTATACTTAGCATAAAAAGTTTATATGTAAAAATTTGTATATATACTAAATTCGTAAGAGTAATGGTAAGTTTTTAAGAGCTTAAATTTCAAAGTTAAATGATTTGAATAATAATTTACCAAAAAACTTTTTTACTTGATATTTTGCCTACAGTTCGGCTATAGTTATAAAAATAAATCACTTAAAAAATAGAGAAGTGGGAGTATAAATTACTTTTATATTACAATAAATATTTATTTTACGTAACATTTTTTAAATGTATACGGTATCTTGCGGCATATAGCAGCATACAGCATATGGCATACGGCATTGGGGTGTCACACGGACTAATTAATCAAAACTATGTTCGATAACTATGTGATTTATCATATTGCAGATTTTTTACGTTACCACAAAGCAAATCGATTTACTTCTATATACCATATCGGATTTTATTAACTCGTATCAGATATGAAAATCGATATTTTAGATATTTTAAAATTATCAACTTATTATATAGGCGTGCAATCGTCTTGAAATTTTCACCAGTTATTTATATAAAGTCAAAGAATAAAGCTATGGTTTTATTTTTTCTATTTATATGTGGATTTTGAACATTCACTTTATAGAGTACTTGAAAATTCATTAATTAGGACGAAAATAGTTACATTAAAACATATAAATCGAAACTTAATTAGAACTTTAGCGAAAATCAAACCATAGCTACTTTGAAACAGTTCTGACGAACAGTTTTCAATTAAAAAAATTAGATAAATAAGTACAATATTTATGTGATACCTTTAGAATTTTGTGCTTTTCTTTATAATTAAGTAAAGTAAAATTATGTTCGATCATTTATTTTAATTTTACTGATAAAAATCTGCATTATGATAGATTACATAGTTATCGGACATAGTTTTGATTAATTAGTCTGTGTGATACCCCAATACGGCATTATTTATGGCATACAGCATTATTTACGGCATACGGCATTATTTATAGCATATAGCATTATTTACGGCATACGGCATTATTCATGGCATACTGCATTATTCACGGCATACGGCATTATTCACGGCATATAGCACCTTTACGGCATATGTCACTTATTACGTCTATGTCAAATATAACGTATTGCCGTATTATTTTTATAAAGATAGTTACTCCTGATTTGAGAAAAGTTCGCAACTTTAGTTGGCACAAGGCAGATGGTGTCGGCAATGGTATTTCAAAATATGGCATGCCATGGCATGCCAATTTAAATATGGCGCAAAGATGGCGAGCCAATCACATTCAAAAGTTGATTACTGCTTCGAAATTCAAAATAGAAAAATAAAATAAGTATTTTTTCGATATGATACATTATCTAGTAAAGAACCCAACTTTTTTTAGCAATTACAGCAGTTTTTGATTTGGATTTGGGATTTTATAAAAACAAAAATATGCTTATAATTTTATGATCTCGATATATTGAAAATATAAATTGATAAAAAAAATGATATCATATATTTGGGACTTTATTACAGAAAATTCCAAACTAGTTTTAGCAGCAGTACATGACAAACTATCGAGTTTGGATTACATCACTAATATTATTGTTTTTGATATAATTAAAAAAAAAGAAAAAAAATAGAAGACTTTAATACTGAGTCGGGCACGAATAAAATAAAAAACCCTTATTAATTGTGGTATTGAAACTTTTACTGTAATCATTGATGTTATAAGTAAGGTTTCAGAATTAACTTATTTCAAAATAAGTCTTATTTTCTGTCTAAATTCCAAATCAAAAAATCAAATAGGCATAGCTAGTGATAGAATTTAGGTTCGTTTAATTAATATCGATTGGTAAGCAACTATGTAAATATACTTTAAAAAAATAGAACTTTCAAACTTTGAAATAAATGTCACTTATTTCATCTGAAATCAGATGTCAGATCATTAATTTTGAAACCTCTTAGTATTAGTAAATGGTAATGAAGGGAAAAAGAGAAAAAGAATTGTGATTAGATATTTAAGAGTTATTTCTTGGTTAAAGAAGTGTATCTTTCTCTTCATTATTGTGTGCCCCGCAGAAGACTAGCTCTTCCTTGATAACGTAAGGTACTAGCATATTAGTCTAAATGGTTTCAGTAAGCTGCTTCAGGATTTGCAATTGCGATTATAGTGGTTTTTTTTAGTGTTAATACTTTCTGCAGCAGCAGCGCAAGAGCTTTATTTTTTTATAGTAACTGGGTTCTACTAAAAAAGTCTGGCATATTGTTAAAAAATTAATCCTCGAGTCAGATCATGAAATTAATGAAGAGCCATTTGTGGGTTACAGGCTAATCATTTTTCTGAAATACCATTTCATATCTAAAGTAGTGCTCAATTAAAATTAAGCCCCTGAAATTAGTTCTTCATGCATGCACTAAGTCATAATTTTAGTCATTAGATAACTACTTTAATTAGGTCAAAATTTGATATTAATTCTGAATCATTCTAATATAGTGTTCAGAATTATGCAGTCTCGGAATTTTTTATTGTTCGACAATAATAAATCTCTGAAACTGCATAATTTTAGGGGTCTTAGAATTAATGACATCTAATTTCAGAATTGAATCTTACTTATTTTACAATAAATTAATTCTGAAACTTATAACACTAAGTAAACAAAATATACAAAAGATATTAAAAGTCATACGATTATGCCCTCAATTATAGTAATGCAGGAACTAGCAATAAATTTTTGGTCAATATAATTAAAGTTTAACATATGTACATACTATTAGAATCAATATAATACATTAAATCATACAAATTAATCTCTATAAAATAACATATTTTGTAGTTTTATCATTTTCTTGCAGAAAAACTAGCTATAAAATATGAAGCCATTATAAAAATAATATTAGGATTTTATTAAGAGTGGATAGTGTTATATGCGAATATTATTTATCTTAAAGATATTATCAAACTGCTTTAATGACACTTTATTTATATTTACATTATCGTTCTATTAACAAATCTATCGTTATGTTAATATTTGTATGTTATCCTGAACTATTGATTCATTAAATTTTACATATCTTCTTTTTAAATCAATATTAATTTAAAACTTACCTACATTAGACTTTTTTATTAGAATAAAGATTACTTATATAATTGTAAAACATACCAATACTTATCAACTTAAATTAATTATTAATGATGATAAGCTTCCTAAGCATGGCAAGTTATTTAAAGACCATTTATTTTACCTGAAATAATAACTTAAAAATTGGTTAAATTCATAAATATAAAAGTTATTATTGCAATTTTAAAATAACCTGATACAATAGATTCTGATAATGATTTTACAACTTCATCTGATACTTCTGGTGCAATTGTAGATTCTGATGATATTGCAACTTCATCAAGTGCTATTGGTGTGCAGAATAATTCGAATACTGATGAATTTATAATGCTATCTAGTACTTTTGGTATATATTGGACAGGCTTTTTACGTTCAAAGCAAGTTAAAAGTGCTAAAACCCGCCGATATAATGCAAAGTGTTTATATTGTAATAAGATATTCGAAGCACGAAAAGAGGCAATGATAAGTCATGTAATTAATACTTGTCAAAAAATCTTAGCTGAAGAAAAAATACTTTATATGCAAAAGATTAAAAAAAATTCTAAAGATGTAGTATCTAATCCAAATGAAGATACAGATATATCTTTAAAAAAGCATAGAGTTACTCTAACAGAATTTTTGACAAAGCAACAATTCCATCAAAAAAGCTTGATGAGCTTCATACATTATTATTACAATCATTAATTTATAGTAATGTTCCATTTCGATTTGTTGAAAATCCATTTTTTGCTCTATTTTTGAAAAAATTACATTCAAGTTATAACTTGCCATCAAGATATACTTTAACATATAGAATAATGCAAACAGAGTATACACGTGTATTATCAGAAATGATTAATCGCCTCGAAGATATTAATGATTTGACTCTTTCTCTTGATGGGTGGACCGATGTATCAGGAAATTCTGTATATGCATATCTTTTGTACAAATTTGATATTAATGAAATTATTAATATTGAGGACTTTTCTATTAGTCGACATACTGCAGATAATTTGTTAGTAGCTATTGAAAATTCAGTAACAAATATAAGTTTAAATTTTAACGAAATTATTGCATTGGTTACAGATTGTCCTTTAGTTATGGTAAGACTTCGTAAAAACGTTTCAGAAAAATATTAGCATATAATTGGTATATGATGTTGCTTGCATGCTTTCAACCTAATCGCAAAAGGAATTATATCTTATGCTCCTTATAAGAATTTGATTAAAAAAAATTTAATGTTAGTAAATTTTTTTAAAGGCTCAACTTATTGGAATGCGAAGTTAAAACAGTGGGCTAAAGATAATAATATTAAATATAGTTTACAAACATTTTGTAAAACTCGTTGGTATTCTTTTTCAAAAGTTTGTCTTTCTGTCCAAAATTATGAAAAAGGATTTAGGGCTTGTCTTGAATATCATACCAAATTTCCTAATGAATGTCCTTTTATTTCAGTAAAAATTAGAAAAATAATTATAAGTCGGCATCATTTTTTAGAAAATGAACAACTAACAACAATTTTTAGATATATAGTAGATGCAATTGGCAGGCTTGAATCACATAATACGACAGTTGGAGATATTTTTGCTAAATTGTTTAAAATCTATAAAAAGTTAAAAATAAGTGAATTTAGCGATATTGATCAAGAATTTGTTGAGCATGCAAAAAATATTATTAACTTTAGAGCTAAAGAGTTTAATGAACCAATTTACTATTTAAGCTTTTTTTTATATCCAAAATTTCGTAAGATAGCTGTATCTAAAAAGTTATCTTATAACGATATGCTAATTTATACTTTAACATTTGCTCAAAAATGGAATTTTACAAGAGAACAAGCAAAACAAATTCCAATACAATTAAACAATTATTTAAATAATAAGCCTCCTTTTAATTCAATTAAGATATTTGAACTACGATTGTATTAGAAACATCTTTCTCATGAAGTTGAAGCATTAAAAACATTAGCACTAAAGATATTTGTGATTTGTCCTCATTCTGCCAGAGTTGAGCAACTTTTTTCATCTATGGGTTTAACAAAAACAAAAACATGAAACTGACTAACTGTTCTAACGCTAAAAATGATCTTATAAATAAATTCTGCATTAGTGATAGAAATTTCTAAAAAAGATAAAAATAATCAAACAGATAATAATAACAATATAGATTCTACTGAATTAGAAGATTATAATGAGTTATTTTCAACTTTAGATATTAATGATAGTTTGAATATTAATGATAGTTCAGATATTAATAATAGTTTAAATATTAATGATAGTATTGAATTAGATAGAAGAAATTGATATGATAATTGAACAAGATTCGTCAAATTTGTTTTTAGAGCAGCTTATTAATTTTGATATTGAAGAATTAACAGTAAAATTGAATGAAAAAAATACAAATAGAACTGAAGTTACTAACAAATAGACTTTAGATGAAATTTTAAGTAAAAATAATATTTAGTAGAATACTAGATATTAAATTCGTCATTAAATAATATATTAAATTTAAATATTTTTAAATATCTTATAATAAATGATTTGCTTTTTTTAGTAACTATTAACTATATCAGCAAAATTTTCATAACAATTATTGATATTTAACGATTATTAAATCACTATCAATTAATAACGATTTTATAAAATTGTCAGATTTTTTCAAACTTAAATATTAATTTCTCGATAACTACTAATCCAAATTGATTCACATTTTTACTGTATATAGTAAATATTAATCTATAACATTTTTAAATTTCAGCTAATTTGAATCAATAGTTCTTTAGAAATCATTTATTAATGATAGTTTATTTTTTTTTTAAAAAAAATCACCTATAAACTATTGATTCAAATAGCTGAAATTTAAATATGTTATATATATATATGCTATATATAGTAAAAATTTGAGCTGATTTAAATCATTAGTTATTGAAAAAATTAATGTTAAAGTTCGAACAAATTTAACGAATTTTTTGTTATATATCGTTAGTAATTACTAGCGATAATACCCAGCAAAGGTGTTATATATCAATTGTAATCTAGGGGATTACTATCGATATATAGCATTTCTAAAAATTTAGTGATATACTATAAATATATTGTATATTATTACTGTGAATCTCTGAAATTGAGCCCAAATTAAAAATTTTTGAGTTGCTAATTAATTATTATAACACAATATTAAAATAAATACTAAATTAATAATATTAATATAGTTATCATATCAAATCTATTTTTCTATTTTTAAAATCTATTTTTTTTTATAAATAGTTTCTATTTAATATCAGATTGAATTATTTATATTTTTTTATAAACTTATATTATTTTTAAATATATTAATAGTTAATTATAATTGATAATTTAACTTATTAATATGCATTATATAATATTATAAATTTTAAAAGAGTATAAAAATTTAGAGCAATATAATTTTATTTAATTTTGCAAATATTATTAATCATTATAAATAATATATACTATATGGCATGCCATGTGCCAAAGTATATAAATGGCATGGCATAAAAAAATATTTGCGCCAACCACCCTAGTGTCAGCAGTGAACTTAAGCGAAAAAGGAGTGAAGACATCTATAAAAGATGTTCAGAACACAAGCAAAGACGATATTGCACATGATCATAACACAAGCGTAAACGAAAACTTGCTGCCTAATGAACAGACAGAGATGGTACAAGAGTACACTTTATGGGACATTCCATCATACTACACTACAAAAAAAGTTACTGATGTGTTGAGAAAATACAGAAAGATAAAAGTGAAAGGTTGGAATATTAAAGTGAAGAACAAGACGGTAATAGTTTTAATTCAGTTTCATAGCAAGGAAAAAGAAAACAGCTCGAAAACATGTGGATGATCCCTACATCTAGAAAGGTGTAAAGAATAACAAAAGGAGAAAATCAGCTCGAAATTTTAGCAGAAAGAGCCAAATTTAAAGCCATACTTAAAAACCTGTCATATCATACACAGGAAGTACTCCTATTCTGTCAACTCAAGAGACTTGAAGGTATGGTGGTGCATATTCCAATCAATAGTAATGGTAACTCCAAGAGTTTGGCAATAGTATACTTCAAATCAGCTGAGGAAAAAGTTAAAGCTACAAAGTGTAGTATCAGCTACTATAATACAAAGCTGTTTTGAAAATCAGAAAGCAGCTCGAATAGCAATAATCTAGAAGAGAACTTTACAAGCGAAAACAGTAGTAGTGCCAAAGTTGAAAAAAGGAACTTCAAAGAAAAACAGCTGGCTAAATGTCCAAATAGCAATGATAGAAAGAAAAGGAAAATAAAACAAGAGGACGAGAACGGAAAAAAGAAATTCACAAGGATCCTAATATGAAGAGAGCAAGCTTTCTGAAAACAAAGGAAAGCATACAAAACCACCAATTATTGTCAGAGATTTTAATCAAACAGCAGAGAATGTGCTTGACAAAAAAGGAAAAGGAAAGGAGATGCCACAGAAGAAATCTAAACTAATGGATCTTTTAGTGTCGCACAATTTCAAAGACACTTTTAGGGAACTAAACCCGGAAAGTGAGAGCTACACTTGGAAAAGAAACAAGCAAGCATCTCGAATCGACTATATATGGATAAGTAGTTTGTGTAGTGATCAAGTTATGGACAGCAAAATAAAAGACATGACTTGTGTAACAGGAAATGACCACGATTTAGTCTTGGCAAGGCTAGCAACTGATTTAGAGGAAAAAAGAAGACTATGACGACAGCTGCAAAAACGAAAAAAGGAAAAAAGGTTACAGCTGGACCTAGAAATAGTGGAAGAAGAAGACTAGGAGAAATTCAGAACCGGGTTAGACAAAGATCTACAGGAACAAGACATAAATAAGAACATAGATAGAGAAAACTCGACAAATTATGGGAGGTAATCAAAAAATCGCTGGTCCAGGCAGTAAAGAAATACTTGCTAATAAAAAAAAACGTCCCTCAGTTGAGTCATGCAGCCTAGAAACTAGGGATAAAGAAGAGCAAGATATTAGAAAAGATATCAAAGTATTGGGCAAAATACAACGAAAGTTAAAAAAACAAGAAAAAAGAAAAACAAAAAGCCTAATGGCCAAGCAAAAGCAGATATGCATAGAAATAATAGAAAGAAGAGAGCTCAGCAAGCACGAGCACATACGGGTTGAGGGCCTCCTGCTGGAAGAAAGGGTTATAGGGTTCTGGAAAACATTAATTGCACACTTGAACCTCTTACTTAAACAAAAAGAGGAAAAAAGAATAAGGGGTTTCATCGAAACTCGCCATGACATGATCGTTAAAGACCAGAAGAAAATGTTGACGAGCTTGCTAGACAAACCTTATAGAAAGATCAAGCTTAACAAGGTGATAGTTCGGGGTAAGAATGATGAACCGCGGCTGATAAACAACCCAAAAGAAGTGCTGGAGACAGTACATGCGCACTTTAGTGGTCAGTATATAAAAAGAAAAGAAAACACGAAGCAGATGATATTCCAGAAAGCTGGAAGTCAGTTTACAAGGCATGTGAAAACATCAAGGCTGAATGGTATAATAAAATAGAAAATAGTATCACAATAGAAGAGTGGGATAAAGCCGTAAGAAACACAAAAAATAATTCAGCCTCAGGACAGTCAGGGATCATGACCCACTATTAAAACGAGTAGGAAAAAAAGCCAAAGAGCTATTGGCAAAACTAGCATTAGTATACTTAAGAAAGGGGCTAATACCAAGAAAATGGAAGTTGGAGTTGCTATATCCAATTCCAAAACATAAAGACTGGAACTATAATCTAAATAACGTAAGGCCAATAGCTCTTATTGAGGTTGTAAGGAAATGTACAGTAAGAATTCTAACAATCAAGCTGTGTAAAATATTAAAAGAAAGAGACATTTTGCGTGGTTACAACTTCTCTGGATTGCCAGGAAGTGGCACAGCTGCGCCAATTCACATAATTAACAACATAGTTGAAGATGCGAAAGAACAGGGAAGAGAGTTATGGATGGCTTTCCAGGACATGAAAAAGGCATTTGACTCTGTCAGTTTAAAAATGTTAAGACTAGCTATGTATAGAATTAAAATTCCAGAGTGTATAGTTTTCTTTATACTAGAGATATTTGATAAACAGGAAATAGAAGTAATTACAGGAGTAGGGAATACGGCGAAGTTCCAAGCTAGGGACAGTATAGACCAAGGGGAGGTGATTTCTCTTTTGGTTTGGCAAATATTTTACGACCCGCTTTTGACAGTAATACAAAATAGAGAAGATCTAGAATACGAGATTCAAGTGGATTGGTCTACAAATATTTGTGAGGTAAAGCTTAACACAATAAAGTGGAGGCAGGTGACCCTGGCATATACCGATGATATGGTGTGGTTGGCAAAGTCCAAGGATGAAATGATAAAAATTATTAAAATATCTGAAGAATTCTTTGAAATCAACGACATTAAGATAAATGGTAACAAGTCTGAACTAATTGTTATCAATTCAAGCATCAAAAAGGCCAATCCACGAGAAAAGGACATAATACAAATGGGTGGTGCTACTGTCCAAGCAAAAGAAAAAGAAAAAGCTGTCAGGTACCTAAGAATCTGGTTATCAGAGTGGAAGAGAAAAGAATGCTGTTCAGAGATTGTCAAAAGAGAAGTTCAGCAAGTTACAAAGGCAATCTGAAAAAAAAGAATGACGCTTGGTCAACTAGTTTATATAAACAATAGGGTTCTGATACCAAGGTTAGAATACTGCCTACAATGCCGCTTATTGTTCGAAAATATGTATACAAGATTACATCGCCCGATGATGATAATGATCAAAAACAAGGCGAACCTAGCAAAGACCCTGGCAATGGCAGTTGTAACACACAAAAATTTAGTAGGCGCTAAGACCTTATGGCAGAACCAGATTGTGCACCACTTTACTAAGCTAGCAATAAGGCTAAACAATGATAGCGCAATAGGACTATACAAGAGGACGAAAGCATTTTGGGTTTGAAAACCCGAAATTAAAATTTGAAGACGAAATTGTTTTTGATCTACTTTACTTGAAAGACGAAATTATTTGATACTTTTTTT
>QKWP01000431.1:143983-157913 GCA_003550325.1 Gigaspora rosea
TTAATTATTATAACACAATATTAAAATAAATACTAAATTAATAATATTAATATAGTTATCATATCAAATCTATTTTTCTATTTTTAAAATCTATTTTTTTTTATAAATAGTTTCTATTTAATATCAGATTGAATTATTTATATTTTTTTATAAACTTATATTATTTTTAAATATATTAATAGTTAATTATAATTGATAATTTAACTTATTAATATGCATTATATAATATTATAAATTTTAAAAGAGTATAAAAATTTAGAGCAATATAATTTTATTTAATTTTGCAAATATTATTAATCATTATAAATAATATATACTATATGGCATGCCATGTGCCAAAGTATATAAATGGCATGGCATAAAAAAATATTTGCGCCAACCACCCTAGTGTCAGCAGTGAACTTAAGCGAAAAAGGAGTGAAGACATCTATAAAAGATGTTCAGAACACAAGCAAAGACGATATTGCACATGATCATAACACAAGCGTAAACGAAAACTTGCTGCCTAATGAACAGACAGAGATGGTACAAGAGTACACTTTATGGGACATTCCATCATACTACACTACAAAAAAAGTTACTGATGTGTTGAGAAAATACAGAAAGATAAAAGTGAAAGGTTGGAATATTAAAGTGAAGAACAAGACGGTAATAGTTTTAATTCAGTTTCATAGCAAGGAAAAAGAAAACAGCTCGAAAACATGTGGATGATCCCTACATCTAGAAAGGTGTAAAGAATAACAAAAGGAGAAAATCAGCTCGAAATTTTAGCAGAAAGAGCCAAATTTAAAGCCATACTTAAAAACCTGTCATATCATACACAGGAAGTACTCCTATTCTGTCAACTCAAGAGACTTGAAGGTATGGTGGTGCATATTCCAATCAATAGTAATGGTAACTCCAAGAGTTTGGCAATAGTATACTTCAAATCAGCTGAGGAAAAAGTTAAAGCTACAAAGTGTAGTATCAGCTACTATAATACAAAGCTGTTTTGAAAATCAGAAAGCAGCTCGAATAGCAATAATCTAGAAGAGAACTTTACAAGCGAAAACAGTAGTAGTGCCAAAGTTGAAAAAAGGAACTTCAAAGAAAAACAGCTGGCTAAATGTCCAAATAGCAATGATAGAAAGAAAAGGAAAATAAAACAAGAGGACGAGAACGGAAAAAAGAAATTCACAAGGATCCTAATATGAAGAGAGCAAGAAAGCTAGAAGATGCGAACCTTGACCAAACAAGTCTCCTTGAAGAAATTCTAAAAAGGCTTTTAGCAATAGAGGAAAGACATTTTAGAAAAGAGGCCCTCAATCGTTCCTGAGAGGCGCTACAGGCATCTCTAAAAACACAGAAATGCTGCAGCATAAAAGTAGTACAGAAGAAGGTGATGTAGAGAAAGGGAGACAGTTTGAAGTTTTGAGTGTTGGAACACATAATATTAATGGAATCAAGACAAATAGGAGAAAAATGGACTTTGTAATAGAATACATGGAGGAAACAAAGATAGATATACTAGGTTTGGTAGAAACAAATGTGTCAGAAAAGGAAGGAAAGCTGATACTTAGATAGAATCAAGACAAATAGGGGAAAAATGAACTTTGAAATAGAATACATGGAGGAAACAAAGATAGATATACTAGGTTTGGTAGAAACAAATGTGTCAGAAAAGAAAGGAAAGCTGATACTTAGAAAGGTTCAAGGTTATCATGGGTTTTGGTCATCTGCAGACGAGAACAAAGCAAAAGGGTCTGAAGTAGGTCTAATTATAAATAGCAAGTGGGAAAACCATGTCGCAAAGGTGGAAAAGATTAGTCCATATATTCTGTCAGTTACAATGTTTTTTAATCAATCTAGTATTGAATTCATAATAATATATCAAGCACCAAACGATCACAAATTGGAAGAAAAGATCGTTAAGTACTTAAAAAGAAAGCTTTCTAAAAACAAAGAAAAGCATACAATACATCAAATAATTATTAGGATTTTAATAAACAGTAGAAAATGTGCTTGACAAAAAAGAAAAAGGAAAGGAGATGCCACAGAAAAAATCTAAACTAATGGATCTTTTAGTATCGCACAATTTCAAAGACACTTTTAGAGAACTAAACCCGGAAAGTGAGAGCTACACTTGGAAAAGAAACGAGCAAGCATCTCGAATCGACTATATATGGACAAGTGGTTAGTGTAGTGATCAAGTTATGGACAGCAAAATAAAAGACATGACTTGTGTAACAGGAAGTGACCACAATTTAGTCTTGGCAAGGCTAGCAACCGACTTAGAGGAAAAAAGAAGACTAGGACGATAGCTACAAAAAAGGAAAAGGGAAAAAAGATTGCAGCTAGATCTAGAAATAGTGGAGGAAGAAGACTGAGAGAAATTCAGAGCCGGGTTAGACAAAGATCTACAGGAACAAGACGTAAACAAGAACATAGATAGAGAAAACTCAGACAAATTATAAGAGATAATGAAAAAATCGCAGGTTCAGACAGTAAAAAAATACTTGCCAAAGAAAAAAAGCATTCTTCAGTTGAGTCATGCAGCCTAGAAATTAGGAATAAAGAAGAGAAAAATATTAGAAAAGATATCAAAGTATTGGCCAAAATACAACGAAAGTTAAGAAAACAAGAAAAAGGAAAAACGAAAAGCCTAATAGCTGAGCAAAAGCAAATATGCATAGAAATAATAGAAAGAAAAGAGCTCAGCAAGCACGAGCACATACAGGTTGAGGACCTCTTGCTGAAAGAAAGGGGTGAGGGTTCTGGAAAACATTAATTGCGCACTTGAACCTTTTATTTAAACAAAAAGAGGAAAAAAGAATAAGAGGCTTCATCGAAACTTGCCATGATATGATTGTTAAAGACTAGAAAAAGATGTTGATGAGCTTGCTAGACAAACCTTATAGAAAGATCAAGCTTAACAAGGTTATAGTTCGGGATAAGAATGATGAACCGCGGCTAATAAACAATCCAGAAGAAGTGCTAGAGGCAGTACATGCGCACTTTAGTAGCCAGTATACAGAAAGAAGACACAAAGCAGATGATATGCCAGAAAGCTAGAAGTCAGTTTACAAGGCATGTGAATTATCAAGGCTGAATGGTATAATGAAATAGGAAAAAGTGTCACAATAGAAGAGTGGGATGAAGCCGTAAGAAACACAAAAAATAATTCAGCCTCAGAACAATCTGGGATTACGTACCCACTATTAAAACGAGTAGAAAAAAAAGCCAAAGAGCTATTGGCAGAACTAGCATCAGTATGCTTAAGAAAGGGGCTAATACTAAGAAAATGGAAGTTGGAGTTGCTATATCCGATTCCAAAACATAAAGACTGGAACTATAATCTAAATAACGTAAGGCCAATAGCTCTTATTGAGGTTGTAAGGAAATGTACAGTAAGAATTCTAACAATCAAGCTGTGTAAAATATTAAAAGAAAGAGACATTTTGCGTGGTTACAACTTCTCTGGATTGCCAGGAAGTGGCACAGCTGCGCCAATTCACATAATTAACAACATAGTTGAAGATGCGAAAGAACAGGGAAGAGAGTTATGGATGGCTTTCCAGGACATGAAAAAGGCATTTGACTCTGTCAGTTTAAAAATGTTAAGACTAGCTATGTATAGAATTAAAATTCCAGAGTGTATAGTTTTCTTTATACTAGAGATATTTGATAAACAGGAAATAGAAGTAATTACAGGAGTAGGGAATACGGCGAAGTTCCAAGCTAGGGACAGTATAGACCAAGGGGAGGTGATTTCTCTTTTGGTTTGGCAAATATTTTACGACCCGCTTTTGACAGTAATACAAAATAGAGAAGATCTAGAATACGAGATTCAAGTGGATTGGTCTACAAATATTTGTGAGGTAAAGCTTAACACAATAAAGTGGAGGCAGGTGACCCTGGCATATACCGATGATATGGTGTGGTTGGCAAAGTCCAAGGATGAAATGATAAAAATTATTAAAATATCTGAAGAATTCTTTGAAATCAACGACATTAAGATAAATGGTAACAAGTCTGAACTAATTGTTATCAATTCAAGCATCAAAAAGGCCAATCCACGAGAAAAGGACATAATACAAATGGGTGGTGCTACTGTCCAAGCAAAAGAAAAAGAAAAAGCTGTCAGGTACCTAAGAATCTGGTTATCAGAGTGGAAGAGAAAAGAATGCTGTTCAGAGATTGTCAAAAGAGAAGTTCAGCAAGTTACAAAGGCAATCTGAAAAAAAAGAATGACGCTTGGTCAACTAGTTTATATAAACAATAGGGTTCTGATACCAAGGTTAGAATACTGCCTACAATGCCGCTTATTGTTCGAAAATATGTATACAAGATTACATCGCCCGATGATGATAATGATCAAAAACAAGGCGAACCTAGCAAAGACCCTGGCAATGGCAGTTGTAACACACAAAAATTTAGTAGGCGCTAAGACCTTATGGCAGAACCAGATTGTGCACCACTTTACTAAGCTAGCAATAAGGCTAAACAATGATAGCGCAATAGGACTATACAAGAGGACGAAAGCATTTTGGGTTTGAAAACCCGAAATTAAAATTTGAAGACGAAATTGTTTTTGATCTACTTTACTTGAAAGACGAAATTATTTGATACTTTTTTTGAATAGATGAAATTATAAGGAACATATCTATATAAATTTTATTTGCTCTTCCTTATAAAAAATTTTAATTTTTTCTAATGAAGACGAAATAGGCCTTTTTCAAAAATCAATTTTGGTGGCATCAAAAATAGGACACACCACATGGATTAGAGTAATGCAAATTCAACTACATTGTAAATACACAAAAAATATACTAGAAGTAAACAGTACAAGACTAAAAAATCACTGTATTAGAAACAATTTGTCATACAATATAGTCAAGTTGGCTAAAAGATTCAGACTAGAAATCAGGAACAGCACAAAGGCAAATATGCTAAATTTTGCTACAAGTGACCTAGAGCTAGCAGGATTGTTGGACAAACGTAGTCTAACAAGTTTCTGTAATAAGAAGAAGCTGCACCTATATATGGTAGGGCAGCTATTAAATCCAAGCGGAATCAAGATGCTTACATGGCAGCAAGTCAAAAAAATAAGAGGACAAAAGTGTAGTGGAAAAAGGCAATCTGGTTCATGAAACTAGAACAGGAGTTGTTAGTAAAAAGTACAGAAACTAAAAGAGTCAAAGAAATGTTTAAAGTGGCAGAAACAAATAACATGCTATGTAAGACCAATCTGGGAGAAATCTTGAGTGACAAAAGAAGAAAAGAGTGAATCGTTTTTGGCATAAGAAATCAACAGAAAGATATGAAATTGCGAGAATTCTCAAAAAGAAGATAAACCAAAAACTACTTTTCTAGCATTGGGTAAGCGAAGAAGACTCCAGAAAAAAGTCACGCTCAATTAGAAAGTGCCAAGGCAGCGAACTTGCAGATAATGCAGAAAAGAGAGAGTGCATTTTTTTTAAAGTGTTCAGGAGCAACAAAAGAGTGATTGACAAAAAACTTATACAGAGAAATAAAGAAGATGAAGAAGAACGCTATGAACTAGAGTGTGACTGGGAGCAGCTAGTCCCATTCATGACAATGAGCTTAGAGAAAAATGAAAAAGTAGAAGAACAACCATCTCCAATAGTGATAGTGAAGCCGGCTAAAGAAGAGTTTATAGAAGGCCAATCGAGGGGAAATAAGCATGGAGAAGGATAAAAGAAATAGGGTTTAAAATTAGAGATAGAAGCTGATTTGAGGTATTCTCAGATGGATCACTGAATTGTGAAGGTGTAGGAATAGGAAAAACAGAGTTAGGAATTGGCTGGGTTATTAGTAAAATAGATAGTGTTCCGCAAAAAATCTGGGTCCAGTCCAGTCCGTATACCAGACCGAATCCGGATCTTTATTAAGATCCGCCCGGTCCGGTCTGAAACATAAGCTAGCTCTTCTATTTGGTCAAAATGTTCATAATGTAAATAAAAAAAAGTGATATAAAAGACATCAGAGAGATATGGAGAGCAATATTTTCTTTCTAGAGAGGTTTTTTTTTAGAGACAGACCAGATCCGGATCCATAACTTGGATCCCGGACTGGATCTGGATCTTTAAAAATACCCGCCCAGTCCGGTTCATGCGGAACACTAAAAATAGATAGTAGAGTAGAAAATATAGAATTTAGTAGTAAGTTTAGTGACTGACCTGCTTCAATGAGAGCAGAATTAGGTGTGATTTGGACAGCCTTATTAGTTATGCCACAGGAAGCAGAAGTGCACATTCACACCGATAGCGCAGCTGCAATTAGCGCTATTAAAAAAGGGAAAAAATTATAAGAACACGGGAGGATCTGAAGCTCAAGTAGAGATGTTAAATGGTTCAGATGAACCGGGTTCAAACCCAGTTCAAACTAGTTTTTTTAGTAGTTTGTTCAGAGAAAAATTAACTAGTAGTTTTTGAACCAGTTTCATAACCTAGTTCATAACTTGGTTTATAAATCGGGTTTATAAACTTAATTTATAAAACTAGTTTAGAAACCCGGTTTATGAACTAGTAGTTCAACCATAATATATAGTTTTATTGATATACTGATAAGTAGATACACCAAAAAATATATATACATATTAGAATCTTGTGTAAAGGTACAGGTTTTTTTGGTACAATATCGCTTATTATATTTGGTACATCTAAATACTATATATCTAAGTATATATTGTATATGAGTGTTGCCAAAGGAAAGGCTATTCGGACTTTCAAGTATATTAGTTTTTAATATACTTGAAAGTCTGAGTGGCCTTTTTCTTAGCAGCACTCATATATTTAATATAAACTAAATATTTAAAGTAATGAATATAAAGTAAATTATTCACATTAAATAAACTTAGTTCATAAACTCGAGTTTAAACTTGAAGCTGACCTGAAGTTTATACTTTGAGTTCATGAACTCAAGTTCCAACTCAAGTTTAAACTTTAAAGTTAAACTAAAGTTCATGAACATCAATTCAGTTTGTTTTTTCTTTGAACTTCTTGGGACTGAACCAGAACCAGACTGAACAAACCACTTAACATCTAAGCTCAAGAACGGGAGCGTTTTGTGAGCAATCATAAAGTGTTGGAACAAGAAAAAGCTAAAGCTGCATATGCACAAGATAAAAAGTCATAGCGGTAATGAGCTAAACGAGACAGCAGACAGGCTGACCAAGGAAGGTGCAAAGGACCAGCATGCCTTCAAAGGAAAGCCAGATCACACAAAGACACTATCTGCCTACCCTTATTGGAAAAACAATATCATTGATCAACCTTTGAGAAATTTCGTCAACACTATGGTGATTGCACAATACGACGCAGAATGGGCAGCGCTTAGCTCCATAGAGGAGTTAGTAGAAAAGGATACAGGTAATGATGGTAGCAGGAGTAGATGGAGAGCATTATGGGATAATATATACAAAAATAAAGGGTCAAGATGTACAAGCAAAAAGAGAAATAGAGCCTGGGTATTCCAGATCAAATGTGTTGTCCAACAGCTCCTAACAAAGGACACCCTCTACAAAAGAAAACCCGAGGTGTACGAAACTAGTACATGCATCAGCTGCCTAAGAAAAGAAGAGACACAAGACCATCTAGCATCCTGCGAAGTATACAAAATTCTGTGGAAAAGAACAAGACGAGAAGTCTGTAATATGGTACTGTCAAAGCTGAAAAAAAAGAAAGACCTTAAAACAGTGGATGAAACAATATGGGAAGAAGTCCTGTTTGGAAGCACCAATGAAGAAAAAGAAATGAGACAAGTCGCGTTAATTAAAGGGTATATTCCAAAGGAAGTTGATGAGAGAATCGAACAAGTTATTTGCGGAAAGCCAAAAAAGAAAAAACAAATTCTCTGCCTTCTAGTACGTAGCTTCTGGAAAGCATTTTACAAACGAATTTGGTGTTTTAGATGCGAAGTCTTCAACAAATGGGAAAAGGCAAATGGAATCTCGCTAAGACAGAAGAAGGGAAAGCAAGATGAGAAAAGCAGGAAACCAGAAAAAAGGAAAAGCAGGGAAACACGTATAGAAGAAGATAAAGAGAACAGTCAATTAGGTAAAGGAGTGAGCGTTGAGAAAGAAAAAGAGAAAGAAAAGAAAAGAAAAATCTTAGGCATTGCACAAGAAACAATAAGAAACTATATTTCTGGCTTCAGTAAACCGGCTTGGTCGTCTTTTGTCAAACTGGTATACAAAGAAGAATAAAAATATTAATAGCTAATCGGTTCTGACAAGGCTAACAGCCTCCACCTGTGGATGTTTAAATAACTCTTAGTGAGTTAAGGGCTTTAAAAAGAGAGAAATGGCTGTCATGGCAGGTCACACCTGGGCTTCATTAAAGTTGAGTGAGTCTTTATTAGATATAGAAAAGTTTAAAGTATATAGTAATATAGAAGTAAACTTAGTGCATGTATATGTAATTTTTATTAATAAAAGCAGGGCCACTAGTTAAAAAAAAAATAACTAAATAAAAAGTGAATAAAAATAAATAACTATATACTTGTCTAAATATTAAATACTAGCTAAATTTTTGAAAGAATATATTATACTAAATCCTATACTAACTATTATGTTATGCCTTATACTAACTATCGTGCTGCTAACTATGATATATGCTACATCTTATACTAACTATCTTGCTATATGCCGAACTATTATACTACGTATTTTCTACTATCATGCTATATTTGTTCTACTATTGTGCTACATTTTGTAATAACAATCATACTATGTTATCTAAAGAAAAAAAGAAACGTTAGTACTATATATACACGTCACTCTGGTTATACCGACATCTGGATATAACGACATCATAGTAAAATCTTTCTATACCGACATTTTTTTTCAAAAATTTAATATAAAATGTCGGTATAACTCACTGTATCGACATTTTGAATTTTTTTACTGATGAACCAAAAATGTCAATATAACCAGAGTAATGTGTATATATATATATATATAAAAGAAAACTATTGTAAACCAGATATTAACTATTGTGCTCCGTCCGTTCTACATATAGGCCGATTTGAGAAATTCAGAAGTAGCGCTTATTTTTTTTAAACTTTAAAGCTAAATAACTTCTGACATACTAGTCCGTTTTAGATGATTTTACTACCAAATGTTTGTCTCTTTGAGATGAACATTTTGGTAGTAAAATCATTTAAAACGGACAAGTGGATCAGAAGTTATTTAGCTTTAAAGTTTAAAAAAAATAAGCACTACTTATAAATTACTCAAATCGGCCCATATGATCTATCGTACTATATTCCATATATCAGGAAAATAAAAACATTAATAATCTGTAGTGATCTTTAAATTTATCAAATAAGTGCAGAATCTTGTTTAAAAAATTGCAAAGATTTTAAAATTTAGATTTTTGCAGTTCTTCACAGATTTTTTGCCAAAAATATGTACAAATATTTAAAAAGTATAATCTTTAAAGATTATAATAGGTGCTATCTATTATAATTTGCGATAATCTCCAAAATTATAATTTCAATACTTACCGAACACAAGAAAATCAATAAACAAAACAAACCAAAAATAAATAAATAAATAAATAAATAAAGTAAAAAAACATGGTTTTTTTATTCACTTTTTTTTTTTTTATTACTATATTATTTTTTTATTCTGATTTTTTTATTTAAAATTCGAAATAACACAATGGTGCACGATAGTGAGAATAAAAGTAGAGATTGAAATTGGTCAAATTTTTTGTAATCGGGCATTGATTGAACATGTGCAATAGATCGATCTATGATCGATTATGTGCTTTGATCGATTAATATTGTTTAATCGATCAAAATTGGTTGATCGATCATAATCGATCATGTATTTTGATTGGTTAATATATTTAATCAGTCAAATTGTTTAGATTGGTCATAATTTATGACCGATAATATTATATATTATAATTTAGAGAAAAAAAAAATTGAATAAGCTTTTTTGAATGTTTAATTTTGTAATTATTTTCATTATTAATTTCTTAATATGGAATTATACAACTTTCTGGCTTGTAAAATCTTTGATAGAATTCTAGAAATGTT
Organism: Gigaspora rosea; assembly: GCA_003550325.1. NCBI lineage: Eukaryota > Fungi > Glomeromycota > Glomeromycetes > Diversisporales > Gigasporaceae > Gigaspora > Gigaspora rosea. Next base: position 154,031 of record QKWP01000431.1, read on the forward strand.
TATTCGTCAATGAAAAATAAATGTTTTTTAATTGATCAAAATAAGTTTGAAATAAATTAATGTTTGCACTTAAAAATCCAACGAATCATAGCCAAATTTTAACTCATAATTTAAAATTCTTTATAATTAAAAAAACTTCAACAATTAAGGGAGTTTTAGAATTAAAATTCATGCCTAAAATTTCAAATGGCAACATCAAATTAAACAAATAAATAATCTTTTAAAAACACTTATGAACGAATACTTAACTAGCACGAATAAGGCTATTACTAAAGTTCTGGATAAATAAATTGAACTACTGGATTAATACAAGCCATAGAACTGGATCGATATTTGAAAGAACAATTGATTTCTTTCGATAATCTTCTTGAAAGTTCTTGTTGGAAACATATTAATATATACAGTAAGTAATATTTGTCAAACTATATAAAAAAAAAAAATCTAAGCTAAAGTTTAATTTTTTTTTTTATGTCAAAGTTTCTGCTCTGGGTAAGAGTTTATTTAATCAAGCCTGTGAATCAAGGGCGCCTCTTTGGGCGCACTCACAATTGAATTACATTGAATAAGAGTACAACTAGCTACACGTACAACTTTTGGTTGTCTAATTTAAGTAGTCCGACCGAAGGTTCTACACTAGTTGCCATATCTACAACCCAACTAGGGGGTTGTTTATTTAAACCCTCTGGTCCAAGCTTCACATGTCAATCCTACTTGTGATCACTGGTACAGCCCTTTGATATATTAGTCAGTCGAAGACAGTCCCAGATGCTACCTACATCCCCTCAGGACTAATTTATTCTCGCGAGTAAACTTGGTAGAGCAGTCCCTGTCCCACACAGGTATTACCTATACTTTGGTAACTTACGCACTTACTGAGGCAAGCAACTTGCAGTCAGGGGATACCTAACCACTACCATTACCTACTTTTGCCCTTGTAAGGTTTACACCGACCCCGGTACTCACCATTACTTTCCTACCGGTCCATCCTCTGATACCCAAACTTCCAATCCAGTTGGTCTGGAAGGGTTGATCTACCCAGCATTAGGTGCTACTATGGTTTTTCTTCCCCTGGTACCTAATTCCAGAACATAGGTCCTTTTCTTCCAGTACGACTCCGGCAGGACCCCGGACATGTAGTACAGAGATCATACATTACGCAGTTCAGCAAAAACCCCCGAAATTTGAAAAGCAAAAAATCAGTTTTTGGCAATTATCTTGGCATCCAGTAGTCCAATTTGAATAAACTTTTTTTTAAAATGAAGCTCTCAGTGAGGCGCATCTAACAAAAAAAAGTACATTCAATTCTGATTACTGGATCAAAAGTTATTTAAATAAATAGATTTTGTTGATTTTAGCAAATTAGGTCAAAATTGGCCAAAATCCAGTTATGACCTGTATGAGAGATGTCTGGGGTCCCACTCCGGCGGCCAGGTTGGTGGACCCTCTCCTCTGAAGGTCATATCGTCCAGTTCTCCAGCTCCGGTTTCTGATATTCCGGTTCTGGTAGCACCGTCAAAAATCGTTGCTACCTCCTTACTCAGACTTTCCAAATGGGTTTCCATTTCCCCGGTTCCTTGGATTTGTCTGTATCACCGGATACAACTTAGCCCGAAAGCTCCATTTGAGATGATAACCAAGGACTACAGGTGATATACCCAACTGTTCGACAGGAAACAGTTACCGTAACACAGGTCTATTTTTCCAAAGCGTCGCTAGTGGGATTTGAACCCTAGACTTGCCACTTGGGGGGTGACAACTTACCAACTTCCCTAAGTCGCCACACCCTATTAAGCTAAAGTTTAATAAGTATTTTGGAAATAAATAAATGTTATAATTTTGAAATCAGAAAATGAAATGTGAGTGTTTAGAGACTCTCATTTGATGAAGCAAGTAAAGGCACTATTTACTATATTAATTTATTATAAATGTGGGGGATAAGTCTCATAATAAAACTCAAATACACAGTTGAATCTGAACACCTTGTTTTTAAAATGACAAAAAAAACATGTCAAATGGCTACTACACCCAGTGTTGTACATGGGACAGTTGGGACATACGTTGGGACATTTTGGGACATTCTGGGACAATTTTATAAATTGAAATTACTTAAAATTTTATTAAGATAATCCAATTAAATTTTTTTAAAAATGTGTTCAGCACCTAAAAAAATATATAATTATATATTTTTTTAAATTAATTTATTAATTATTAAGGCTTGGGACATAGTTGGGACACTTGGGACGCTGGGACATTGGAACGTTGGGACATGGCAAAAAAAGGCTGGGACAGTGAAAATGTACAACACTGACTACACCTGTAGAACCTGGTTTTATTAATGAAAATTATTATTATGAACCTTTCTCACGATATTGGTAGCGAGAAAATCCTACAAATAAAGAAAACTATCCATTTTTTTCATTCATATTGGTCGAAAAACTATTACTATTCTTAACAAACAGAAATTTATAATTACAGTAGTTGCTGGCAATTCTATTACTTCTTTTTTACTTGGTTATCAATGCTCTTGTAATGATATTTTGTTAGAAATAGTTGATGATCCAACCACGGCTATTTCTACAGTATATAAAAATTTATTCAAAACCAAAACCTGTTATTCAGGACCTCTTGTAATTGGCTGGTCTAATGAAAAAATTACATTTCAACTTTTATTTGATATTAAATTTTGTCTATTTTTATTTTTTTTAAATAACAAAAATGAAATTTTTGTATTTGGAATTGGTTCATCATTATGTAAAGAGCTAAAAAAAGTGGATCTGGTTATAAGTCATCATTAATTTGTGAATATTATTCCAAAAAAACATTATTTGTTTTAATTATAAATGATTTTAATTGTTCTCTTGAAATATATCAAGAATTTCAGTTGATAAAACAAATCGAAGGACGAACACCTGATGAAATATGGCATCCAATTAGAATAAAAAATTTTAATGGTACACAACTTTTCGGTTTAGAACACCCTACAACTCAATTATATTTTCAACAACATCATGTTCCTACATGTACTCCTATTGATTGGTATAATTATAATTTAATAGAAACACTTTTTAATTATCATCTCAAATGGAGAACAATTGCAAATATTACATGTGTAACCAAAAATTATTTTTGCAAAAACAATGCACTGGGCCTTTGTGTAACACAAGTCACATGTATATATGCAGATCTGCATCAAAAAAGTAAGCGCAATTTTGGGGTTACATACAGGAGTATCAAAAAAGTAAGTGCAGGAGTATCAAAAACGTAAGATTTGCTGCACTGGGCCTTTGTGTAATACAAGTCACGTGTATATATGCAGATCTGCATCAAAAAAGTAAGTGTAATTTTGGGTACATACAGGAGTATCAAAAAAGGGAGTCGTCTAAAGCCTGGCACCTCACGAAATTACCCGAATCACGGGAAACCACGGAATTCGCATGATTACGATTATTTCCGAATGACGATAAGCTTTTTTTTTTTTTTTATAGCAATTTTTTTTTAACGTTTTTAAATAAAATTTTTTAACGTTTAATAAAATACAGTTCTGCCGCAGTTTTCCCGGAACGACAGGTGGCTCCTTTTTTTTCTTAGTTTTTCACGGCCAGCTTTTTTTTTTTTAATAAAAAACTTAAGCGTGTGCCTGCGGAGATCGGGTATTAGAAGTATAGATCTGAGAATGTACAGGTATGTGGTACGCATTCATAAAAGTGTAATTTTATTTATTTATTTATTTAAAATATGTTCTAAAGAACCTTTTAAATGTTTAATAAATTCTAATTTTTCTTCTGGGCTTCCTTCATCCTCTACTCTCCAATACGCGTTACGGGTTCTTTCTATTAGTTCGTTCACGACTGAGCGTCGATTCTCTAAGGCTTTTTCAGCCTCC